>JAWHQI010000391.1:1777500-2105000 GCA_033032865.1 Dactylorhiza incarnata
ATGAGGACCTGTATAGACGTAATGGCGCCGTCGTGACCGTCCAGACGACGGAGGATGGTCGGATCCGTGGAAGGAGTTGGCGTCAGTGCGTCGGAATGAGTCATCGAGCGTAATCGGGGGGCATGCACTCGGCAAGGAGCAGACGAGGAGTGTTGGAGGGCGTACGGAAATGTCGTGGAAGTCGAACGGCAAGATTGGGACGCCGCTGGGCACGAACGGAGCCGAAAACCCGGAGAAGGCTCTCGACCGATCTGGGCGCAGCTGGGGTCGACGGAGCAGATGCAGTGCGAGAGAGCGATCGAGCTCCACCGCACGGGCTAGACGGGGGGGGGGGGGGGGGGGGGGGGGGCGGACTGGACGGAGCCGGCGATCGAGCGATCGGGCGGGAAAAAAGGTGCATCGGCGAGCACGGACGACGGGAGCAGTCGGGATTGAGAGTTGGGAGTCGCACGAGGGGAGCGGTCGGGGTCGATAGCTGAGAGCGCGGGCTGGTACGCTTCGGGCGACGGAAACCGCGGCCTGAAGGAGGCTAGGTAGGACCAAATTGTTAGGAGGGGGAAAAGAGAGGGAAAGGGAGAGGAGGAATTAGGAGAGATAGAAGAGAGAAGTCCCAAGAGTTTTCATTCCAAAATCAAAGATGCCCAAAATACAATAGTTATCGGCTTATATAGGTGTCGTGCTCAAGTACATAAAAGAGATACAAGACGTAACCCAATACGTTTGGCTAAGCCGACACGTTACTGGCACGAGGCTCACGACGTCGATACACTCGCCATACTGGCGGACGCCCTTCGTCTTCTTCCGCCTCGTCGGTGTCCGTAACAAAACTTCTTCAGGAACAAACATAAGAAATAAGTTTGAATTAAATAGTTCAAAAATGATAAAATAATGACAACTATAGAAAAGCAACATTATGTATTAGGATGATCTTCCTAATGAAACAATGATGATGCCACTGAAAAAAGATGTAAAGAAAATGTTGACGTAGGGTAACTTGTTCAAGTGGCTTGAATGTACAGCCATGGTGACAAAAAATCTGTCAATTAACACATTGCAGCTCACTACACAAAAACTGCGATCAAGTGCTACTAAATTAAAATAAACTTCGTATTTTTGTAATCATCATACCTTATGATCATATTTTGAAGCTATTATACAAAAATTAAGCACAAACAAAATGCAACGAGGTTTATATGTGTTGCACAACATCAACTTGCAAGTTGCAATCTACAAAAACAATAACTTAAAATAAACAGACCACAGGACAACCAAGAATCTCAAATTCGATTTTGTTTCAATAAATTCAGGGTTCAATCATTCCTTTTGCACCATCAAAATATTCAAAAAAAAAAACATATGACTTAAAATGTCTTTTTATATATGGGTAAAGTTCTCGTGGCACCTCTAAAATTCATAGAAATGACATGTCACCCTTACAGTTTTCAAATGAACATTTGGGACAGACATATTCAAAATCAGGAAATTTTGGTTTAAATAAAAAAAATCAATTTAAAATATATATAATTTAAACTTTCTTTTTACCTCTCATATAAAATTATTTTAAATTGCTTGATTAGTTTTAGGCAAAGATTTAATTCGAAATGATTGTAAAGAAAAAAAATTGTGGGTTTTGAGCCCAGGTCTCTTGGAAAAAATTTGTGGGTCTACCATTATTATACCATAGGGGATTGCTGTGAATCGGTGGGCCAAAGCGAAAGTTGTATGCCCGCTAAAAGTCGCGCTAGAGCATTCTGGGATTGTCGGCCTGCAAATGGGTGAACCATAACTGAGTGATATTAAGTATGTGGAAAGAGGCCAGACTTATCCATTCTGTCACTGGTGTCTGCTGATGGCTGAAAAATTGCTCTCATCTGGTGAGCCAATCTAAGGGATCGTCTCTTCCATCATGAGTTGGGAATGCCAACTTGGTGGAACCAGGCACGATGTTAACATCCGGTGGTATCACAGTCAGAGGATCAGGCTGAGGGAGCAGCAGTGGAGGCGCCTGACAGATGCAAGCTGCTCTGGTGAGGGAGTAGTAGAGACTGGCAGGGCGGAAGCGAGATCATCGAGGGGCTTGGAGAGGGCAGCAATGGTCTCCTAATGACGTTCCTCGGCAGCATTTTGATGGTCCAAGAGGGCTTGCATCATGTCATAAGTTGCCTCGGCTGATCGGACGAGTCGCTCATGTTGCGCGAGGAGCAATAAATGGAGCGAGTTACGAATCGGCTTGTTTCTGAAGGGGCGAGCGGAATTGACGTGCTCGAATTTTGGTATCATGTGAACCGCAGCGCTTCCCTATGTTGCACGAATAAAACTTGTTAAAACAGGGTGTTCCCTGAATTAATAAACCCCAAGAGCAGGAGGCTTGATACCGACTGAAGAAAGAAAAAACCGCGGCCAAACACGACTAGCTTTTGGTGTCCTTGAGATAACTGGCTGGCAAGCAAAAAAGTCGCGCAGGTTTCAAAAATAGGCAGCAAAAAAGTAACTACAGTTGGCTGCGCGATACCAGGCTAGCAGACAGAAGGAGAAGTCGCGCAAGAAAACAGACAACGGAAATGGAATTACGGCTGGCTCTGGGAGATTGCCTGGGCGTAAGGATCCAATAGCAGACAAGATCGGCAGAATCGACAGAGCCTATTGATTGATTCGAGCGCCCGAAAGCTCACGAACAATGGCGACGACGTTGGCTGGAAACGAGAACGATGGGTACTATGCGAGTGTGGATTGTTGCGACGGGATCTCATCGGGTTTGCGGTGTCGACAGTGCAGAGCTCGCGGTTTGGGTTGGTTGAACGCGAGGAAGATAAAGTCGGTGTTGTGCGGCGGCGAGTAAATAAAGGGCAGATGCAGGGCTTCACACCCTAAACTGCGACAGGAGCGGCCACGATGAACAAGGATGCGTAGAAGTCAAGCCCGTGCGGTTTTCATTGCAGATCAGGGAGGCGGGGATGCGGCGGCTACTATGGACGGGACACGGTGGCTGGAGGACCGACTCGCTCTGACACCAAGTTGTTACGGGCTTCTCCCGTAATTTCGATAGCGTCGCCGGAGGAGAGGCCGGAGGCGAGGATAACGGTGGTGGAGGGTATTGTGGAGCCGAAAATGTGGTTGCCTAAGCAAGGTGTGCTCGGGAGGAGAGAGCTAACACAATCTCATCAAAGAGGACAAGAAAAGAGAATGCTTCTTGTTTTTCATTACAAAACCCAAGGGATCCTTTAAATAGAAGATACAAGGCGGCATAAACGTAATTAAGCCCTCAACACTTGGACTACGACATAAACGATAAATAAAGACACAACATAATAGGGCGCCATAATAAGACAAACCTAATGAAAGACGACATAATACAACCTTAAGACAACAACATAATAATTGGGCACAACGCCCATAACGCACAGGTAGCGCCAAATGATAAGCAACTGAGCCAACTCGTTCCTTCACATGGAAATGTGGAATGACCTATAGTATCACGAAGACAAATTCAAATTGACATGGTTGGCTACATTCAATTGACGATGTAACGACAACTTCAACCAAACCCACGAGTCTACTTCATACCCAAGCAAGTGATGTATGTTGTCATAGTATTTCAACAGCTTTGCCTTGTACCTATAGGAAATGTTCTCTTGCCACCAATAACAATGGATGCAGATTCTACAACACGCGATCTACGTATTTATCCATGGTTGAATGTGGTCAATAAAGGATGTGTAGGAGAAAACAACCATATAAAGCATTAAAAGGCATTGTTCGTAGTGAAAAATGATGCCAAATATTGTAATCATACACAGCCCATGACAACCATGCGATCCATGACTTCGGATTATCACCCATGAAAGATCTCAAATACATCTTGATGGTTTTGTGAACAACCATTGTCTTCTCATTCAATTGTGCATGATAAGAAGAAGAAAAGGTCAATTTAACCTCACTGAGTCTGAATAACTACTTTCAGAAACAGATAATAGAAATTGCATCACAGTCAAAGAAGATTGTCTTAGGAAGTTCATGTAGTCAAAAGATATCATCAAAGAATACATGTGCAACACTGATTGCAGAATAAGGATGTGTGACTGGAGCTCCCTTAGAAAATTGATCCACCACTATGAACAAAACTGACTTGCCTTACCCGCAAGGTAACCCTTCCATGAAATCCATAGATAATCAACCCAAATCAGTTTTGAAACATCCAACCAATGCAATACCCAAGTTAGTTGTAATTTTAGTGTTTAGTGTGCTGGCATGTTGTACAAGATTACACCGCCTTTTTCACAATCCCTTGCAATATGTTCCAATAAAATTTAACTCATGTCGGTTGGATTGTCTTTTCAGACCCTTCCTAGGTCATATTATGAATAGTGTTGACAATTAAAGTAACCAACGAAGAAGTCGATAGGAGAAGGCCTTCCCTCTAAACCAAATAAACTCAACGTCAAAAGAAGATCCGCAAATGGAGGACAAACAAAATCACCAAAGGCGCAGTGACAATGATTACAAGTAAATATAACTTGAGCAGCGAATTAACACTAATTCAACACGGAATAAATGACAGCAAATTTGAAACTTGCACAACTATGGACGGTGGTCGTGGATGAAGCGAAGGACTGAATCTGAACTTTCAGAAGGGATTTGTAGGACCGGGCAGGGTTGTTGTGATGTTGATTGGCAATTTCAGTGGACTAGATAGTGACTTCTGGGACTTGACTGGAGACGGTGATGTTTGGAGTGGCTGGGAAGCGTCCGAAGTGATTGGACAGGAACTGGATTGCAGGGACACACCTTCAGGTAACTGAACAAAGCCTGTTTTGGACTCCTGGACTGTAATCGGGGAGGAGAGGGGCTGCCTACAGATATAAGACTGTTTTGAAGATGTCCAGGGCCCGGGTATGTTTCAGGAGGGGGAAAATCATGACTAGTGACTGGAAGAGGTTCAAATAGTTGGAAGACGTGAATGGAGAAAATAATTACTGGGGGAGTGGATAATTGCGGCTTGAATTGTGGGTGGATGTGGTTTGAGAAGGGTAATGTGAAGTTATGGGTTCCTGATGGTGGAGACAGGAGTGGACAGTAGTCCAGGGGAGGGTAAATAGGTTTATTTGTACTGGGGAAGGAGATTTGGATAGTGGCGTGGGTGGGGAGCTGTTGTATTCAGTGGGGAAGTGGGCCTGGTAGTTAACGAGAATAATGGGGAGTGGGTTTAATTTCTGAACAGTGGAGGGGTTGTTTAGGATAACAGTAAAGGAGAATTATAGGGTTGTGAGTGATTTAAGGAGTAATGGTCCTTTTTTAAGAGGTGGTTATGAGTGTGGTAGTGGGGTAGTGGGGTAGTGGGGAGGCGGCTTGGGAGTTGGGATGGTGGCGGGGTGTGGTCGCCGGCCAAGAGTGGTTAGAGGTGATCGCCGTAGGTGGTGTTGGTGATCGCAAAAAAACTGAAATGGAGGGGAATTGAGGTGGGGGAGGTGGTGGTGGTGGAATTTTTAGGAGGAGGTGGGTTTGTGGGGGTGACTGGCTGGGAGAAATGGAAGGAGATGGGGTATGAGGGTGGCTGGCTAGGAGAAATGGAGGTGGAAAGAGATGGGGAATGAGGGTGGCTGGCTGGGTGGTATGGGAGGGGGAAGAGGTGTGGCAGGCTATCTAATGTGGAGAGGAAGGGGAGGTGGCCAGCTACCGGAGGTGGGGAGGAGAATGATAACCTCCAAGATTTGAACTTGGATTCGGGTATCAGCACCAGATGATCAAAGGAAGAATTTTCCACTCAACTTTCAATAGCCCTTACACGAGACCTTCTACTCCAAATTATAGTCTAGGGAGAGACAATAAACGTTCATGATTCTTCGTTCATGGTAAACTTCAAAATGCACATAAATAAAATACATAAACATAAAATACTACAATCGTCAAACCGCTTATTATGAGCGGTCTCGATCGTCACTGAATCTGTAATCGGCGCGAGTAGACCGTCACGGGTCGTGTGGCATGATCCCCATCAGACTATAGTCTAATTAGAAAAGTAAGCGGGGCCTCGAATGTAACCGAATATGGAAATGAATCTTCGGCAGAGTATTATGCATATCAAGTGAAATATCAAAAATATAAGCAATCAACAACAACACTCAAGCCTTTATCCCACCATAGTGGGGTCGGCTATATGGATCCTTTGTCGTCATTGCTCCCTATCTTTAGCCATAATCTCACTATGGCTAAGTACATCATGTCTTTCCCTATAGTTTCATTCCAAGTCTTTTTTGGTCTACCCTCCGCCATTTAACATGTCTAGTGGCTAAGCTCTCACAACGCCTAAAAGGTGCCTCTAATGGTCACCTTTGTACGTGCTGAACCATCTTAATCGAACTTCTCAGATCTTCTCTACAATTGGTGAAACTCCCGTCTTATCCCTGATTCGTTCATTCCTAATTTTATCGAGTCTTGTGTGTCCACACATTCACCTAAGCATTCTCATCTCGGCAACTCCCATTTTTTGCTCATGTACACAATTTACAGCCCAACACTCAGAGTCGTGGAGCATCGCTGGTCTAATTGCAGTACGGTAAAACTTGCCTTTAAATTTTAATGGTACTTTACGATCACATAAGATCTCAGACGCGCCTCTCCACTTCAACCAACCTGCTTGGATTCTATGTATCACATCTTTATCTACACCTCCATCTTTTTGAATTATCGATCCCTGATATTTAAAGCACTCACTGCGAGAAATATCTAGGTCATTTGTCCTTTTTGCATTACTAAATTTAAGCTTCAAATAATCCGTCCTTGTCAAGCTCAACCTAAAACCCTTCTTTTTTAAAGTGTCTCGTCAAGATTCAAGTTTAGCGTTTACACCCTAGCGCGTCTCATCGACCAAAACAATATCATCTTCAAACAATAAACACCAAGGTATTACTTGTTGGATATGTCCGGTGAGCTCATCTAAGACTAGAGTAAAGAGATATGGGCTTACAGCTAACCCTTGCTGTGAGTCAACGGTGATAGAGAATTCTTGTGTTAATCCTCCAGATGTCTTCACCCTAGTCAATGAATTTGTATACATGTCGTTGACTACGTCAATGTATGATACATTTACACATTTTTTCCAAGACTATCCATAAGACCTCTCTTAGAACCCTATCATAAGTCTTCTCAAGATCGATAAACATATGCAAATCTTGTTTATTTTCCCGATATTTGTCAATGAGTCTCCTCAATAGGTGTATATCTTCAATGGTCGACCGCTCAGGCATAAATCCAAATTGATTCTTCGAGATGCTAGTCTCTCATCTTACTCTTCTCTCTATTACTCGTTCTCATAGTTTTATGGTATGATTCATTAATATAATTCTTCTATAATTGACACAATTTTACATATCTTTTTTATTCTTATACAAAAGTACCAAGATACTTTCTTGCTATTGGTCTGGCATCCTCTTTGTCTTCAATATCTTATTGAAGAAACATGTAAGCCACAAAATCTTTTCCTTCCCTAGGCATTTTCATACTTCGATACGTATATCGTCTAACCCAACCGTCTTTCCATTTTTCATTTTCTTCAGAACATCATTTACCTCCGATGGTTGAATTTTACGATAAAAAGTTACGTCCATATACTCCTCTGATTTACTTAACTCGTCCAAATACAGTTCATTGTTTTTTCTTCATTGTAGAGTTGATAAACGTATATTTTCTATCGCTCCTTAATAATCACATCATCCGTCAAAATCGTATCTGTTTCATTCTTTATGCATTTAACTTTGCTTAAATCTCTTGTCTTCCTCTCTCTAGCTCGAGCAATTTTATATATATCACGTTTTCCATCTTTGGTATCTAGTCTCTAGTAAAATTCTTCATAAACTTGACTTTCTTAGCGCCTTTATACATTATCGAGTTTCTATCATTCCTACAAGGGTAGAGTGTTTTATAGCTAGCCTTTTTTGCCCTCACTTTGTCTTGCACTTCCTCTTTCCACAGCAAGATTCTTTATGTGGCATCGCACGACCTTTTGACTCTACAAGTACGTCTCTCCAAGTACGTTCTTCTGCTTATCTTTAAATGTGAAGACATAACTTCTCATGTGACATTAAGATCAAAATAAAGATCATAAACTAGTTGTTACATAACAGCTGCCATGAAAACAAGTTGTTTTTCCATCTTCAAGTTCCACCACTGAATCTTTGACAACACTTTTGCCCTTCTCTTGAATTTACTATATTTAATTTGCACATCCAGCATCACTAGCACGTGTCATGTTGTCAAACTTTCTCCTTGTATGACTTTGTAATCCTTACAAATCTTTCTATCCATTTTGCGAGTCATAAAATAGACAATTTGTGACATATTTGATCCGCTCTTAAACGTAATTAAATGTTTTTCACTCTTCATGAAGAACGTATTTGTCATAATTAGCTCTTCCTTCTTCATTTCTTTCTCCATACACAACTCCTCCATGATCTTCTGTATAATCCGTATTTTCCTTCCTTATATGTCAATTTAATTCTCCTCCTATAAAATCCTCTCAGTTTGTGGGATTTTGTTACCGGTCCTTTTATAGCGTTATTTAGTATTAATTATTTCTTAATATACATTTATTATGTCATAAGAGTCGCATCCTTATAGGGCGTCGTTATTTATGTCATGTCGTTATGAGATGTTCGCATGTCCAAGTCTATCGTTATTTCCTTTCATGTTCTTTCCTTTTGATGTCAATTGTAAGCCCTATTTAAAGGACTCGGTGGGTCTTGTATTAGTATGAATAAAGAAGTCTATTTTCCCAACCCTAAAAGAGATCTTGGAAGCTCACTCTCTCGAGCACGCCCCGCATAGGCAGCCGCGGTCTAGGCTCCGTAGTACCTCCGCCTTCGTCACTCCACCTCCGGCTACTCTTCTGGCGACCTCCGAGTCGGTCCCTAACACCTTGGTATAAGAGCCAAAACTGTTCTTCCGCCGACAGCCCTGCCGCAATCCCAGAACGCACACCAGCCGCTCCTCCAGCCCTCTTCTTTCTGTGGCCCCACCGGTTCTTCTACCTCGGAGGAGTCCGCACAGGCCACCACGAATCTGCGGCACTCTCTATAACCATAGATTGACGTCATCGATTGACGCAGTCAACCGCACGCGCGCGGCTTCCGAAAGCCGACTGCACTCGACGCTTCCATTCGACGACAATACAACCGCATGGACCACCTGCGTGCTCGCCTCCTCTAATCGACCCTCTGCGGCATCTTTGTGTACCTCCAGCAGCTGCATCTGCCTCTCCTTCCACAGGGAGAACAATCCGTCGACATCCGACCAAAACCTGCGCCAGTTCTGTCGACAGCAGAACCGAGCACACCTCCGGGTCAGATCCTCGCTCGACTGTCAGTCTGCCACTCCTGCTCTATTCCATCGATCCGCACAGCAATGCTCGACGCACAAGGAAACAGTGGGTCGCGGGTCATCTACCGACGAGAAACACGTGTAACAGACGCATCTCCCGTAACTCCTTCTAGATTGGACCGACACTCACGTATGGGACTTTAATTCCCTCTTTACACGGGAATTTAAATCCTTTTCAGCACATAAGAATTAATTTCAATCAAGGACATTATTCTGTAAGGAGTATTTTCTTCCATCAATGGGAGACGACGTGGATCTCGCGACACCTCCCAAACAGCCATCGTCGAGCACTCTAGTCGTCCCGTCACCCCGCTCCTTATCCCGTGCTACCTCTATCCACAATATGGGAGACTCGCAAGATTTTATAGCTGCTCTCCAGGACGTGCTGCAGACTGTCATGACCGTCATGGAAGCACGCTTTCGGGACGCCGAAACCCGGCATCGGGACGACATGACCACTATCACCGCCGGACTTAATGAGCTAACCGTCTCCCTTCCTGTTGTTAATACTCCACCCATGGATCACGTCAGCAGCAGTCAAGTTTTGCTACCGCCGATCATCGGCCATGAGCCGCCACCGCAGACCCTCTTACGCCCTGAAGATGTCATTCAGTCGTGCTATACCCAGTTGGAATTCCCCACCTACGGTGGGAAAACTGATCCCTTGGGCTAGCTCACCAGATGCGAACAATTCTTTGGTCATAAACAAACACTGGCAGCTGAACGACTCCCTCCTTCCACCTTCTCGACTCGGCTTTTGCTTTGGGTCACTCGTCTCCCCACTGATTAGCCGGGTCTAACGTGGGACGACTTCAAGCGATTTTGCAACCTGCGTTTCAGCCCTCCCATCCGCAACAACCCCATGGGTGCCCTCACAACACTACGCCAGGAAGACTCTGTGGACGACTATTTGAACAAGTTTCAACTTCTTCTGGCGCACGTCACGCTTTCCCCAGAGATGCAGGTCAGCATCTTCACCGCCGCACTTCGTGATCGCCTGCGACTTGATGTCGAAATTAAGGCTCCTCCAGACTTAGTGACTGTTATGAGTCTGGCTAAGATATGTGACCGTCACCTCCAACTGGCACAGGAGCTCTATTTGCCCACCCCCACGGGCATTCAACCAGGTCATTCAGAGGGATAGTCATCCCCACTAGTCCGGAAACTATCTCGGGACGAGATGATGGAACCGCGCGTCAAGGGCTTATGTTTCAACTGCGACGAGCAGTACACTCGCGGACATAGGTGCAAACAGCTTTTCTATTTGCACGTCGAGGACTCTGATGATGAGGGTGTTGGCTGACGCGTACATCATTGATCTCCCTCGAGCTTGAGGACAAACTCGTTTTGCAAGGCGGAGAGATGATACGGATTCTTTTATGGCATTATTTAGTATTAATTATTTCCTAATATACATTTATTATGTCATAAGAGTCGCGTCCTTATAGGGCGTCGTTATTTATGTCGTGTCATTATGAGATGTCTTTTTTAGTCGCATGTCCAAGTCTGTCGTTATTTCCTTTCATGTTTTTTTCCTTTTGATGTCAATTGTAAGTCATATTTAAAGGACCCAGTGGGTCTTGTATTAGTATGAATAAAGAAGTCTATTTTCCCAACCCTAAAAGAGATCTTGGAAGCTCTCTCTCTCGAGCACG
This sequence comes from Dactylorhiza incarnata, assembly GCA_033032865.1. Taxonomy (NCBI): domain Eukaryota; kingdom Viridiplantae; phylum Streptophyta; class Magnoliopsida; order Asparagales; family Orchidaceae; genus Dactylorhiza; species Dactylorhiza incarnata. Next base: position 1,788,528 of record JAWHQI010000391.1, read on the forward strand.
CCTGACGCCCCGCATAGGCAGCCGCGGTCTAGGCTCCGTAGTATCTCCGCCTCCGTCATCTCCACCTCCGACTACTTTTCTGGCGACCTCCGAGTCGGTCCCTAACATATTTCTCTCATCAAATCATCTAAGTTTTTCCAAAATTGCACTTTAATAGTTTCACTTAATCATATTTGTGACGCATAAGCACTAATCACATTAATAGTTTTCTTTCCTGCGATCAATTTAAGAGCTAAGATTCAATCACATTTTCTACTTACCCCTACAATTTCATCCCTCCAAGTAGGATCCACAATAAAATTTTCTTCATTACTTGTTTTATTTTATTTTTCTGTGTACCATAATTTAAAACCTGAATTGTCTAGAAGTTTAGCTGTCTCACACACTCATTTAGTCTCGTACAGACATAAAATATGTATCCTTCTCCCAATCATCGTATTCACTACCTCCATCGTTTTTCCTGTTAGCGTACTTATATTCCAACTTTCAAATCTAAGTCGATCACAAATCCTACGATCTACTTTCCTAAAACGCCTAACATGTGGGCTCTTGCATATTTAACATTACACCCAAGTCCACTTGGAGGTGCAGCGGTCCTTGCCAAGACGCCGCATTCGGACCATACGACAAGGACTCTTGCATATTTAACACTACACCCAAATCTTGGAAATGTAGCGGTCCTTGCCAAGACGCCGCATTCGGACCATAAGAGGCCGCATTCGGACAATAAGACGCGTTCCTTACGGGGAACAACCTAATTTCTGCATAATTTCTCAAACGATCCATATTCATAAGAGTGACTAAATTTTATGCTGGCCGACTACCTAACGCAACCCTCATCATTTCTCAACCTGGCTTGGGAGCGGCAAAGACAATCGATCTTTATCAAATTCTTGCAAAGTTCACTTAATCGAATAGAAAGTAGTAAGCAAGCACGACAGACATATACTAAAATATGAAATTATGTTATAACCTCCAAGCACTTCGGTGAACAATCATCATAAATACCATATAGTTTGCAATTTTGCATGTAATTTATTAGAATTGTCCATGAATCTCAAATTCCTTTGTAAAATCATTCCCATAAGTTGGTAATTCAAGGGATTGAATCTCATACATAAATCAGCGCCTAGTAGAATGTGATATGCTGGAAGAATGTCATCTAGTAATCCTTTGGCTGAAGTATAAATTACAATATGTGTAAGTTGCTCAAAATATACCACAAATTCATACTCACGTTTAAAGTAGATCAATAAACTATATTGTATTCGTGCAGGTGTAATATTGGATCCATGCTTCATTTAAAGTCCCTAAGATAACAATATAATCTTATTTGACCTTGAAGACAGTAGGTTATTTTTAAGTTTTAACCAATCAAGATTATAGCTCATTGCTTCTAGTGAATGCACTAGCCTTACAAAAAAATGAAAATTAACTTCACATCAGTAGTATTGACAACAGTTTTGTGATTTGTTGTCAACCTAACAACAATCCCAAAACTTTTTTATTCAGGTTATGGCCCGACAAAGGCTTTGATGAATAAAAAAACAGTCAAACAAAAGCCAAAAATTTAATATTCAACAAATCAAGTCAAAAATAAATCAATAGCATCCGGATTAGCAGGGTCCAAGCATTTGATCTAAAATAAATTGAAAAACACAGAGAAAGGGACCGAGAAAAACTAAAACAAAGTAGTATGAAAGAGAAAAAATGGGAATTATCATTTCATTAAAGATATTTCAGCTCCTCCCACAATCAAATCATCACAAACGAAGAATACTAACTGCATGTGAGTCAGAATCAATCAAAGCAATTTTGAATAAACAGACCACTAGCTAATGCAAGAAAACAACTGAGAAAATGAAATAAATAGAACCATCTGACACATACGTATCTGGTAAAAAGCCTGCATTTGATAAATAAAATTCTACAAAGGTGCATATTACCGACATAATTGGTGGCAAAAAAATATTGGGTGAAAATACCTGAGATGACGATGATGGAGAGTTTAGTCGTGCTGATACCTATAGGGCATCCTCAGCACCGTACGCGTTAGGGGCACTATGCTGGTGTTCTTGACCTCAAGAGGTGAAGGGCAAGCAGAGGTGAGTGAGAGTGGCAAGCAGAGACTGAGTGATAGTGATAGTCCGGCGAAGCAACCTGGCACTGAGATAACAGAGAACCTTCTGAGAGAAGGAGAATCAAAGCGGCGAGCATGGCCAAAGGGGCAACGGGGCAAAAATAACGGTATTAGGGCTTCTAGTATACCTTGTTTCTAGGGGTGATAATGTTCAGCGAGGTGGAATAAGACTGCTAGATAATAACTGGTGCCGGCGGAGGAACCATGACGAAATAACGTATGCGGCGGAGGGGCGGCGGGCGGGGCGGCGAATGAACAGTGATATGTCCAAAGGGTGGACTGCGATAAAGCCGATGAAGAGAAGCCAAGATATTCGCGGGGTGACTTCGAGAAGGCCGGCGGAGCGGCTCCGGGAGATCTAGCTGAATCGCGAGCGGGGAGGAGAGCATCTGCGAGCAGCCCAGAAACGAAGAGTAGGCAGCACTTTGAGAAATGGAAAATGGAAAATGGAAAATGGAAAATGGAAAATGGAAAAAATAAAATGGTAATGAAAATTTAATTTAAATACAAGCATTAATGCATATATGATCAAATGTCACTGTAATTAATGTAGGCGTCTAGAACATGTGGCCAACTCAAGATGGTTCTACTCTTCGCTTAGGCTTCAAATATTTCTTAGGATTCTCTTGTAATACAAACATTTGTATGAGTTTTTTATGTTAATGAAGAGGTTGGTGTGATGAACAAAGAACGGGTTTTTTTACCACAAAAAATTTCGCATTGCAAAGTTGTTCAATGTGAAAGATTTGCCTTTTATGGGAAAGTAGATCTTGTTGAATATGTATGTACAAAGGCTCACTTGTAAAAACCCTTTTAGTTTAGCCCATTTATATCTCTTTAGTATCACATCTCCTATTTGTTCTTTTTTGTTCTCCATTCTCTACATGAACATACCTCTTTATGGGATAAATGATATTGTTCAATTATTACGGCTCTTTACTTTCTATCATGGTATCGAAGCTATAATCTCTTCGCCAGTTGTCTCGCGCCATCATTTCTGCCATCAGCTCTGCACAAAACGTCGTCATTTGACACCTCTGCGCTGCTATCTGCGCACTCTTTTCTGCTCTTTTCGCCTTTGCATTCTATCCGCCATTGCATCTTTCTGTCTGCGCGACATTCTATCCGCAACAGCAGCCTTCGCGTGATCTTTTCCTCGCGATCGTGACCTCTACTTTATACTCGCCCAAGCTTTCATTGCTCCTGCTATCTCCAAACCGCCATTACTCGCTCCTGCTCTGTGCTGCTAACTGCGCCCTCTCAATCCGGCATCCTCGCCATCACACTCACCGACACACATGCACGTGCAGGTTCTCCCCTACCCGTGCGAGCTACTCAACCATGAGCTCTCACCACGACTACATCACCGCTCACCTACCCGCGTGAGTTCTTCCCATCCGCGCGAGCTCTTGCATCTCTCCTACCTCGCCGCTCATCTACCTGCGCATCCTCGCCGCTAACCGCGCCTTCCCCATCGCACAAGACCTCTCACCTACTCACGACAAGATTTCTTATTTGCAATCGCATCGCTCGCCTACTCTCCTGTTCTTCTCTATGGTCGACCACCAAATGCCATCTGAATCTCATATGCGCATAACTATTAATGGCAACTATCGGATCTGGTCCTTAGCTGTTAAGAGTTATCTCAGAAGTTGCCGTCTTTGGGGGCATATTGATGGTGTCGCTACCATACCCACTCCCAAGGCCTCCGATGAAACCTCTGATTCGACTTCTCACTCTACTTGACACGTGGACCTATGATGAACATCGGGTCATCGATGTCATCCTCTAGTATGTTTCCTCCTCCATCCTGCTACAGCTTTAACCTTATGACACTGCAGCATCCATGTGGATTCATCTTCGAGAATATTTCACACTCACTGATAGTGCTCGTAAATTTCATCTCTTTCAAACCATTCAATCCATTTGTCAAGAGAATCTCTCTATCCGTCAATATCATGTGACCATGTTGGATCTCTGGAACCAACTCAATATAATGGAACCAACGCCTCTTCCTGAAGACACCACACTCTTCTACCAACAGTACCTTGCTCTTCGTGATCGCCGACGATTGTTGCAATTTCTCATGCATCTTCGGTCCGAATTCCAAACCTTCGCTGGCATTCTTCTCTAACGGTCCCCGACTTCCTCTTTGCCAGAGGAAAATCGTCGCCTTTCTCTTAAGACCAACTCCTCTTTAGAACCCTCTATCATGACCACTCCTACTGCTGAGGTTACTTGCCCCATGGTTGTGGTTGCTCTGCCTCTCCCAAAGTCATCCTCTCTGGATCTCGTCCTTCCAAACCTGGCTCCGCCTATCCTAGAAAAAATAGTGTCTGGCACAAGCGGCATGGAAACCATAGTACCCAGAAATGTCATGCCCTTGCCAACCGCAAGTCCCAAGAAGCCGTCGGCCACCGCTTCCTCAATCGCCCTGCTCCGCAAGACGCTCTTGTAGATCATTCTTCTATTTCCCCCCCTGAGTAGATGCAACAACTCATGACTATGATGTAGATAAATAATACTCCATCTGAAGATGAATCCTCTTCTGTTAACGCTATCGCAGGTGTCTCTTTTGGCTCTTGGATATTGGACTCGGGTGCTTCCTAACACATAATTAATGATGTCAGGCACCTCTTTTTTCTCTTCCCTCCTCATCATCCATTCGCACAGCTGATGGCACCTTGCTCTTTCTCACCTGTCGTGGACACCTCCAAGACCACTCTCTCCTTATTGTCCCTCATGTTTATCATGTTCCTCGTCTGACCATGAACCTTTTATCCGTCTCTCAGATTATTGGTCTAGATTTCTCTGTTTATTTTAATGTCTCCACTTGTCTGATACAGAATTCCCACACGGGGAGGATTGTTGGTAAGAGCCACCGTCGGAACGGTCTCTACAATATCACCAACTTGCATTTTATACTACCCTTGTCGTTTGTTGCTGCCACTACTTCCGCCTCATCTCCTATCTCCCCCGTATGATCTTTGACATCGTCGTCTTGCTCATATCTCGCTACCACGACATCAATTGCATGCCTCTGATGGCCTTGGGAGTACCTCTACCAAAGTGCTTAATACATGTATTTATTGTATTTGAGGTCGTCAGATCGCCTCTTCTTTCTCTTTCAGTACTTTTATAACTGTTGCTCATTTTGATTTAATTCATACTAATGTATGGGGTCCTTCTCCCAACATTTCAAAAGGGGCCAATAAATATTATGTTGTTCTTATTTACGATTACTTTCGATTCACTAGGCTCTATTTACAAAACGCTAAATCTGATGGATTTTCTAAGTATGTTGAGTTTACCTCTATGGTAGGGTAGCTACTCAGTTTTTATGCAAAATCAAAACTCTATGTTCTGATTCTTGGGGGAATATCCCGCATACACATTTCAATAGTTTATTCGATCTCAAGGGACTCTTGCACAGCACTCATGCTCTCATACTCAACAAAATGGGGTTGATGAAAGACGACATCGACACATTATTGAGGTGGCTCGCTATCTTCTCCTCACCACGTATATTCCTATTCAGTTATGGGCTGAAGTCGTTCTCACAAATGTATTCTTAATAAATAGAATACCCACTCCTAACCTTCAAAACGTATCTTCATGTGAACACTTTCATAGAAGGTCCCATCTTATTCATTCTTAAAAGTGTTTGAGTGTACATGCTTTGTTCAGCTCCCCGCAATTGAACGCGACGAGTTGTCACCCCATTCAATTCCGTGGCATGTGTCTTTCTTGGTTACAGTACTCAACACAAGGGTTACAAATGTTATGATCATATCGCCAGATGTATGCGCATCTCCTTCCATGCGGTTTTCCTCGAACATCTCCCATACTACGCTCATCCTAACCCACCTATTCATTTACCACCGTCTACCTTAGAAGACCTCGTATTCCTTGATACACTACCAACATCCACACAAGTGCCCACTTTAGTTTCTCCCATTGTTCCTGATTAGGTTGCGAATCCTCCTTGCGACTGTGATTTCTCTAGCGACTCTGATTCCCCTAATACATCTGTCCCACGATTTGAGTTTAACCAACTACCTCAATCTCCGATTCCTCTACATCGCTCTACTTGCACTCACAAATCTCCTAACCACCTCAGCCTGCTCTCTTCTCTTACTCCCATTCTCCAAACTTTTCTCTCCACTGGCTCTAGTCATCAGGAGCCCCAGTCATATATATCAAGATTGTGCATCTATACCTGTTTTGCAGCATGCAATGGATGAAGAACTACATGCTGTGAAGAAAATCGGAACGTGGGACAACCCAATTTGGTGCAATTCTGGCCCGTTTAACCCCCCAAACGGACAAGCCTATTATTTTTTATTTGCGAGTGCTGCTTCTTATTTCACGGGAGGGACAACTACCCGCTAGGACATGAAAAAAAAAACATTTAACATATCTCCTGCTTGACGATCACTGAGCTCAAACCAGGAAAATAATTGAGTGTTGGATTTGCGTTGAGCAATAAGTAAGGATACAGAGCCAAGGTTGAGTAGTTGAGCGCTAGAAGAACGCGGTCATTAAAATTCAACAGTTTTTTCTATATCAATTTTTATCATCAAAAGTTGAACAATTAGCTTTGGTGTGCCAATAGTGCGTCAGTGTGAAAATAATATATTTTGACGTGTCATTATAATTTAGCGGTCAATAGCTAAAATTGGTGTACTTATAACATTGCAATTTTTTTCTTGAAGGGAATCCCCCCCTTTCTGACGATGGCATTAAATCGGGATCAAGATCCTCTCCATTTGGGGTCTTAAATGAAAGTCCATTTCATGGTGTTGATGCATTCTGACTTGGTATAATGGTGCCAAAATTTTTGATTAAAAAATTATAAAAAAATTAAGATTAGTGAAAATAGATCTGGATGATGAAATAAATACTCCAAATAGATGAGGGGCCGCGGCTAAAAAGGATTTTGTGTGCAAAATTAAATTTAAATATTTATTTGAGGTGTGTAAATCGCGAGATCCTATATAAACCGCCCGAATCAATTACGATGAGCCCACCTAACCCATTACCGATCCATCGTTTCCTACGCGATCAAGAAGAATAGACAACGAACCAGTCTCGGTGTTAGGGTTTTCTGCAGAGGAGATCTAGGGTTTGCGAGCTGCGATTGTGCAGGAATGGCGCTTGAATGGGTCGTCCTTGGTTACGCCGCCGGAGCAGAGGCTATCATGCTGCTCCTACTTACCTTACCGGGGCTCGGCCAGATCCGGACGGGGCTGGTCACGGTCACACGGAACGCGCTCAAGCCAATGCTCTCGGTAGTGCCATTCTGTCTATTCCTGTTGATGGACATATACTGGAAGTACGAGACCCGGCCAACGTGCGACGATGAGCATGGCTGCAGCCCGACGGAGCACCTCCGCCACCAGAAGTCGATTATGAAGAGCCAGCGCAACTTTCTGCTCATAGCCGCCGCTCTACTCTTCTACTGGCTTCTCTTCTCCATCACCAACCTCGTTGTCCGCCTCGACCAGCTCAGCCAGCGCGTTGAGAAGCTCAAACGACAGGAATAAGACCGAGATCCCGGGCGCTGTTAAATACTTGGTGATCTTATCTCATCCTTACCCTATTTTCTATCCTCTTGATGGATACAACTTTTTTTTAGAAGGAGACTGACTATTATGTCGTTCCCTTTGTGTCGTACGCGATGAACCTTTTTTTACATATATGTCTGAAAACTATTTTTATGTTTTTCTATCTAGATCCGTCGTTCTAGTTCTGAGATCTATTGTAAGATGGCTGGTTAATTCTCGCTCACAAAAATTGCTCGGTTTTATTCCACTTAAGCATTTAAACGTCTGCTTCTCTTATGAAAATTGAGTGATTGGGGATAAAAGCTATATTTCTGTTCATGTTAATTATGTTTCTGCCATCAAATTCTTAGACCAAATACCTAATTTTAGCAAAATTGTGAGCCATAAGTAAAATTTTGTTCAAGGCTTTAAACTATACAATGTTTATTTTTTAGTCTGCCAAAAAATTACTCCCCATTAACTCTTCCTGCTCATAAAACACATTATTTTTCCTACAAATCTATCTCTATTGCTTTGCGTCTATGCATTTACATGATTGTTTGCAAAATTACTAGCTGTGCCAATAAGCAATTGTATAAGAACTAAGAATAAATCAACGGTGCCTATTTAGGTCTCGTTTGTTGTTTTTTCCACAGCAGTGTTCTGTGATTTTGAAAAAAATCCCCCCCCCCCCCCCCCCCCCCCCCCCCCCCGCAAAAGTAAGACACAATAATGGAGAATCCATTTTTTGTAAAATAGTGGTAGGAGCCTAGTGCACGATCGTGATACTCTCCTCATGTTGTACCATAGGAAATCACAACAAGTTTTTTTTATGAGTGGTTCTCTACTGGGTTTGAGAGCAAGAAAAGGAGAAAGAAGCGCTCTTGTCTAGGGTTCGTGAAATCCTCTAAGGGTTGGCCACCACATCTCACCGTGTTCTCCGTCAACGCTTTGATCTTGCAAGAGTTAGGAGTCCGATTTCTAATCGAATAGGTTGATGCGATCTCGTAAGGAGGCACATATTTCTGCTCGGCTAGGTTCATGCAATCCCGTCTATGAAGTGGGTGGAAGACCTCCTTGATTTGAAGCGATTGTGTGAAATGACAGGACGGAAATTAGGTTCCTACGAAAAATTTAATTGTTTTTGTCTGGTTTCAAAGGCCATATCAAACTTCTGTAGCATCTATGAGAATGCCCAAAAAAACTTCTAAAGTTGTGCTTTGAATTATCCAAGTTATAAGGAAAACAAAAACACTTGAATATCTTTATTTCAATGTTTAAATTGATCTTCATGGTTCACACATTATGAATCATTCTAATCAACACTAAATACACTTTGATTAGCTTATATTGTGAAATCTAATCACCCGATCATATTGAAATTAATGGGATTGCAAGAACCTAACTGAGTAGAAGCATCAAATGTTAGATTATTGTAGTTGTAATATTTTATAATTTTGTCCAAACTATATTATGTTATTTTTTGTGTGCTTAAAGTTATTTATGTTTACAATATAACCACACAACTGTTCGTCCAAACAATTAATATATTTTTCACATTTCTCACTGCATTGAAAACGGAGTTTATCCAAATATTATCTTATTTTCTCACAATTGTTACCAACAACTCATTTTCCTACCACAATTTTACACCATAGATTTTGCCAGCACTGCAACCGTCCCAATAGAGCATTAATGCGCTTCATTTTCTATTTATCTCATTATTGTAGATGTCAGCCGACATGTCTAACATGACAGTCTACATAAAGGTTTTAGGTAGCACACACGATGAAATCAGTAGAAGACTTCTCTAGCGGAGTAGGATCGATCCTCTTTCTCTTGTGCTTCTTCTTCCTCGCGGAGCTAGGAAGACAAGGGGGCAGGAACTCGCCAATGAGGTCGAGATCGGCGGATGCCTCGGGCTCATTGTCAGCAAGCGCCCGGTTGGCTGCCACGGAAGAACCTCCTCCAAAAGCCATCTCAGCATGAAGGATCAAAGACATACCCCCACTCTATTTATAGAGGAAGGCCCAGTAAACGCGTGATCTCGCCAAATAGGGGTTGGTCTCTTCTTTACAACCTCCGACGAGCTCACAAAGAGCGAGGATTGTGTACAACCCGTATTCGGCGAGTAGACCAACCCGTATTCGGCGAGTAGACCAACCCGTATTCGGCGAGTAGACCCAATAGCTATATCTGACTCGCCCAGGATAGGGTGAGGCGAGTACGCCCCCTTTTCCCTTCTCAACAACATAACCCTTCTCGACGGCATGTCCCTTCTCGACGGCATGTCCTTTCTCGACGGCATGACCCTTCTCGACGGCATGACCCTTCTCGACGGCATGGCACTTCTCGACGGTATGACCCTTCTCGACGGAATGACCCGTCTCGACGACAAAACCCCCTCTCGCCCTGGGCGAGGCGAGTCCGACTTGGCCTCAGGCGAGCTCGCCTCAGGAGAACTAGCCCCCAACGAGTAGGATACGAGCCTAGTCGCCTCAGCCGCACTCGCTCAAAAAGGGAGCGAGGCGAGTTTGGGTCAACCCGACTCACCAGTCCTCCTTCACTATCCGCAGACTAGCGGGGGCTTCGATTAGTACTTACGAAAAGGCGCTAGAAGCTGTTCGCAAACCATTTAAGTCTGCTTATAGTAATTTGGTTTAGGCGGAGGAAGCTATCCGCAGGCCATTAGGACTATTTTGCCCTTAGAAGAATTTGTCTATAAATAGGACTCATTATGTCTCAGATCAGCATGGATCCACCTCCCAAGAGAGCCTAAGCTTTCTTCCTTGCGTCCTTGTGCCATCTGAGACAGTCAGCCTTTAGTTTTTTGGAGGGGAAATCTAGTAGGATTTCCGGGTTAGTGGCGGCACCTCCTCGCTGCAGCCAGTGGGTCCATTCCTAGGCAACCACCTACCACTCTGAGAGGGTCAGTTCTCAACTCGAAATACTTAGACCTAGGAATCTGATGAAGAGAGAAGTAACTCAAGCTACTCTCCATGTCTCGAACATAGTTGGACCGGTATTCGGGTTCTAACACAAGTCTTGAGAGAACCACGTCCTTCCAAATTTCATATTTATATTTTGGAAATAACATCAATTTATAATTATTTAAAATCATGACTAATATCTCTGTGTGCTTTTATTTTTCACCTCTTCATTTAGTTTTCTTGCAAACACACAATTTTAATTTTTTTTAATCACAGTAGGTGCCCAATTCACTGAATTTACAAGGGGAAATGAAAATCCAGTGACTGAGGATTGAAATTTAGTGAACTGAGCACTTAGTTCATTGAATTTCTGTGAATTGCCCAGTTCACGAAAATTTTACTCATTCTTTTGTTATGTTTTCTTTTATTTGCTTACAACCATTCTTTATGTTATAAAAATTATTTAATAGGCTGAAATGGAAGTGAGTGATTCTGGTTCATCCAGTGTCCAATCGAAGACTGATCTAGACTGGAAGTATGTGCGACAGATTTCTGCAACTAATAAAAATGATTTGGCTTACAATTTTTGTGAGGTCACAAATGGTGAAATTTATCGTGCTAAACAACACATTGTTAGAGCGTTTAGAAACACTAAACCTTGTCTCAAATGCCCCCAACATGTACGCACGAAAATCCAAGAGTTTATGAAAAAGAAAATGAGTGCAGACAATACAAAAAAGCTTGCATTCCCTGACTTTGTAGATATTGATACTTTTGGAAGCGATGAGAAGATGGATGACATTGGAGTGAAGATTCGTAGAAGTGATGTGTCCAAAAAGCCTCGCACCTATAAAGACCGATGAATGTATTTTTTGCACCTAACAGTGAAAAGATGATGCAAAAAAGGGCCAACAAAAATAATGAAGCAAACTACTATTAACGAAGCGTATAAGAAGAAATTTGGAGGGCGGGCTTGCAAGAATATAACTCAATGAATGTATGACAACTATCTCTTTTAATGTTGTTACTTATCCTAATTTTGCAGTGCTGATTGAGTCCATTGGACAGTTTTGGGTTAGATTGAAACCACACAGTTACCACGAGGTTCATCTGCCTTTGTTGAATAATTAAGTGAAGTTAAAGGTATGATGAAGAGTTATGAGGATGAGTGGAGGTTGTATGACTGTTCTATCATGGCTGACAGATGGACATATAAGGAACAAAGAACTCTGATAATTTTTTTGGTGAATTCACCCAAAGGAACATTTTCCCTCGAATATGTCGATGCATCCGATTACTCGAAGATTGGAGAGAGAATGTTTGAATTGCTTGATAGAGCGATGGAACGGGTTGGAGAGGCCAATGTTGTTCAAGTTGTTACTGATAGTGCAAACAACAATGTACTAGCAGGTAAATAATTCATAAATCATAATTATTTATTTAATTTAATCAAATATGTTGATTTTTTTAATATGATGCAAAATAGAAAAATTATTAGAAGCAAAACGACTATATTTATATTGGACGCTGTGTGTCGCTCATTGCATTGATTTAATGTTGGAGGATATTTGGAAGATGCCTAGTATTAAAAAAACATTAAAGAGGGAAATAACCATAAATAGTTATATTTATGTTTGCCGTGGACTTGTCAATATGTTGAGGAGCTATACATGGTAAATGAAGCTTGTTAGACCTTCTATAACGAGGTTTATGACTTATTTCCATATGCTTCAGCGCATTCACAAGTAGAGGAGCAATCTAAGAGATGTTCACTTCACCTGAGCGAACATCAAGCAAGTGGGCAAATGAAACGAGAGGTAAGCAGGTACATGTCATTGTATTAATGGTCTCTTTCTGAAGTAGTATTGTGTATATTTTGAAGATTTTTGGACCTTTAGTTCGGGTACTGAGGTTGGTAGATGTTGAGGAAAAATCAGCCATGAGTTATATCTATGAAGCTATTGATAGAGCAAAAAAAAAACAATCATTAAGTCTTTTAATGAGAAAGAGAAAAAATACAAGGATGTCATAAAAATTGTGGATAAGAGATGGGGAATCCAGCTTCATCGACCTTGCTTGCAGTAGGTCATTTTTTAATTCCAAATTTCTTATATTCAAACCCCGATATTGCATTAGGTGGAGAAGTTACGAGGGGTTTATATAAGACAATGCAAATAATGATTCCAAGTCAGGGCGAACAAGATAAAATTATTGACCAACTAACTTTATATAGAAATGCTGAAGAGTTATTTGGAATGAAATTTGCAATTCGGCATAGGAAATCAACGTCCCAGGTAAATTAGACATTATTAAAACAAACATTTTCTTTATTAAGAATGCATAATTAATTTTTAGATATTCATTACTTTGGCAGCTGTATGGTGACAATCTTGTGGAGCTTCAACTCTTAATCTAAGTAAATTTACTATTAAGGTTCTTAGTCTTACTTGCAGTGCATTTGGATGTCAGCGCAATTGACGTTTTTTGAACATGTAAGCATTTAAATTTTCTTTTCGGAGATTAATATGTTAATGTAATCATGTTCCTTAATTGTTTACATTACAGATTCATAGCAAGAAAAGAAATAGGTTAGCTCAACAACGCCTAAATGATTTAGTATTTGTGAATCGAGCGTTGCGTTGGCGATATTATTCACGTGATCGTATTGATCTGATCTCGTTGAAAGATATTGACGACAATAACTAATGGTTGATGGGCAGAATGGATGCAGAATGAGGCTGAGTAAGATGAAGAATTGGTTTTTGATGACGAATACTTAACTTGGGGTGCAGTTGCTATGGCCACTTGAGTTGAAGAGAACATCTATCAGACACGCTTATCCAAGGGAAATGATGTGATTCTTACAAGTGCAAAGATAGTTGAAAAGGGGAACACATCTAAGACGAGGGTTCCTACTCCAATAGTCCTTATAGATGATGATGTCGAGGATGAGGATCAGGAAGCTGAGTACAATGAAGAAGAAGAAGATTATAGTGACAACGGAGAAGATGACGGAGACATCGAAGAAGAAGAAGAAGATTGGTGAGTAATAAATTATTTGCATTTTTAAATAATTTAATTTCCTTATTTAAATTATACATTTCCTACTCATATATGCGATAGATCTATAATTACCATCGTTAACAAGTGTTTTTATGGAGATTTTATGGATCCTTCATCTTTCTTACATATATGCAGATTCATATATTTATTAGTTGTATAATTTTATGGATTTAATCTTTCCTACTTTTGATGTTTGAGATTGCATCCGTGGTAACTTTTGACATGTTTACATTTTTTTATTTTACTTACATAGTGACATATTTATTTATTAGTTGTTACTACTCTGAATTATTCTCGTGTGGTAATTTGTTACTACTCTAAAAGCTTTTCATTTGAGAAGATAGCAGTACTGAAGCTGAGATTGCTTCAATGCGAGCAACATTTAAACATGAAGTTTTTGTTTAGCATAAACTTGATCATCCTAATGTAATTATGGTAAGCTTTTTTGCATATAGCAGGACTGAAGTTAAGACTGTACCAATTCTTTTTTTTTGGATTGCTCTTTGCAATAAATGATCTATATTTTAAGACTCCAGTGGATTGCTATAAATTTCTTTAACTAGCAATTATTTTTTCAGTAATGTGAGATTCTAACATCATACAGTTTGAAATTTACTGATAGTAAATGCATTATTTCTAGTGTGTTGATATGTTGGTAGATTTATTTTATGTGTTTGTTGTATTTAATAAACTATATATATATATTTTTTTTCATTTTGCGCCTCACGTGCCTCAGGCGCGCGTCTGCGTCTAGTCTCCTGGACCCTTTTGCGCTTCAGTGCGCCTTTAATAACATAGAAAGCCATGATAAAGCTCAAGCAATGAGGGATTCTTGGAGGAAAGATCTACTTGATGACATGGGACAAGGTTTTGCCGACATATATATTGCCAACCACCAAGAAGAAGACACTCATGTGCCAAATTACAGAAGAGCCACCCAACATGCACAAGTGGAGAAGTGCAAAGGACGGACACTGTTGTTACTTGACGCATGGTTGCGACGGGGGCGTCAAAAGAATGAGTGTAGGAGAATGTCACAAGTTACTAGTTCATGACGCAACCGTGACCATCAATACGTATGCAGATGACACGATGAGCCACATGGTGGTGTGGCAAGGATACAAAGGCGTCGAAGGCTTGAGTGTGGGAGCCCTTGGCACAAGTACGACTCCATACTCAAGACATTCATTCACAATGAGAGCATGACGAGAATAAAGCATCGCACAACAAGATTACCACATGGGCAGCATGAGGTCTTAGCTTTGTTGCCACAACCGTATGGACATGGATGCCATGAAGATGAAACGGACCTAGGCCAAGACTTTGTAGAGAATATGCATGACAAGGGTGTTATATATGATGGTAAAGGAATAAGTCATGACACGCTCTCAATAGTCTTGATAGTTGGTACAAGGCTTTAATGTAAGGCTTAACTGTGCCATGGAGGATTGTGGGAAATAATGACAATGTAGGGGTGTCATAAGACAACATGGAGAAAAGAATTGTGGTGCTAAGACATGATGTGCAATTCTGGTGTTTTTATAACAAATGATGAATTCAGTCGATATGGATTGCATCAAGTAAATGATCACATCATAATGCATATGGGTATGTCTTGCATTAAGCCCATGCATGTTCAAAAAGGGTTAGCATGGTGTGCTGGACTTAAGCTTGGACGAAATATTTCATGGCACATATTATGTTATTAAAGGCGTAAGGCGCACTGAGGCGCAAAAAGATCCTGGAGCCTAGGCGCAGGCGCACGCCTGAGTCACGTGAAGTACAAAAATGTAAAACAAAATATAGTTTATTAAATACAAAAACTCATAAAATAAATCTACTACCATATCAACACACTAGAATTAATGCATTTACTATCATATGAATCATTCGTAGATTCATGGGATAGTAAAATTCAAAATGTATGATGTTAAAATTTCACATAACTGAAAGAATAACTACTAGTTACAAAATTTTATAACAATTCATAAGAGTCCTAAAATGTAGATCATCTGTTGCAAAGAGCAATAAAAAAAGGATTGGTACAATCTTAACTTCAGTCCTGCTATATGTAGAAAAGTTTACCTTAATTACATTAGGATGATCAAGTTTATGCTAAACATAAACTTCCTGTTCAAATGCTGCTCGCATTGAAGCAATCTCAACTTTAGTCCAGCTATCTTCTCAAATGAAAAGCTTTGCTTTTCCATAAATTAAATTCAGAGTAATAACAAATTACTGCACGAGAATAATTCAGAGTAGTAACATCTAATAAATAAACATGTCACTATGTAAGTAAACCAAAAAAAATGTAAGCATGCCAAAAGTTACCACGAATGCAATCTCAAACATCAAAACTAGGAAAGATGAAGGATCCATAAATTTGTACAATTAGTAAATTCATGGATCTGCATATATGTAGGAAAGACGAAGGATTCATAAAATCTCCATATGCATGATCTGTACAAAGGTAATCACCAAAAACACTTCTTAACTATGGTAATTATATGTCTATTGCATATATGAGTAGAAAATGTATAATTTAAATAAGAGAGTTAAATTATTTAAAAATGCAAATAATTTATTACTCACTAATCTTCTTCTTCTCCGATGTCATCATCTTCTATGCAGTCATTATAATCTTCTTCTTCATTGTACTTAGCTTCCTGATCCCCATCCTCGACATCATCATCTCTAAGGACTACTAGAGTAGGAACCCTGGCGTTATTCCTTTGAATAAGTGCGTCTGATAAATGCCCTCTTCAACTTAAGTGGCCCTAACAACTGCACCCAAAGCCAAGTACTCGTCATCAAAAACCAATTCTTCATCCTGCTCAGCCTCATTATCTTCATCCATTCTGCCCATCAACCATTCGTTGTTGTCGTCAATATCTTTCAACGAGATCAGATCAATTCGATCACGTGAATCATATCGCTGACACAACGCTCAAATCACAAATACTAAACCATTTAGACGTTGGACTAGCCTATTTCTTTTCTTGCTATGAATCTGCAATGTAAACAATTAATTATATAAATTAATCAACACGATTACATCAACATATTAATCTCCAAAAATATAATTTAAATATTTACATGTTCAAAAAAACTCTAATTGCGCTCACATCCAGATGCACTGCAAATAAGACTTAGAACCTTTATAGAAAATTTGCTTAGATTAGGAGTTGAAGCTCTATAAGATTGCGCTATCATTTAGCTGCTAAAGTAATGAATATCTAGAAATTAATAAATAATTTTATCTTGCTCGTCATAACTTGGAATCAGCCTTTGCATTGTCTGGTATAAACCCCCCATAACTTCTCCATCTAATGCAATATTGGGGTTTGAATATAGGAATTTTGGATTTAAAAAATGACTCACTGCATGCAATGGTCGATAAAGCTGGCTTTCCCATCTCTTATTCACAATTTCCAGGACATCCTTGTATTTTCCTCTTTCTCCTTAAAAGACTTAGTGATTGTCTCTTCTACTCTATCCATAGCTTCATAGATATAACTCATGGTTGATTTTTTCTCACCATCTACCAATCTCAGTACCCGAACTAAAGGTCAAAAAATCTTCAAAATATACACAATAGTACTTCAGAAAGAGACTATTAATATAATGCCATGTATCTGCTTACCTCTCGTTTCCTTTGTCCACTTGCTTGATGTCCACTCAGGTGAAGTGAGCATCTTTCTTAGATTGCTCCTATGCTTGTGAATGCACTGAAGCGTATGGAAAGAAGTCACAAACCTCGTCATAACCGGTCTAACAAGCTCCACTTGCCTTGTAAAGCTCCTCAGCATGTTGACAAGTCCAGGGTGAACATAAATATAACTATTTATAGATATTGCCCTCTTTAATGTTCTACTAATACTAGGCATTTTCCTAATATCTTCCAATATTAAATCAATGCAATGAGCATCACACATCATCCAATATAAATGTAGCCATTTTGTTTCCAATAATTTTCCTACTCGTTATCATATAAAAATATCAACAAATTTGATTAAAATTAAATAAATAATGATGATTAATAAATTATTTACCTGCTAGTACATTGTTGATTGCACTATCAGTAACAACTTGAACAATACTGGCCTCTTCAATCCATTCCACCACTCTATCAAGCAATTCAAACATCCTCGCTCCAGTCTACGAGTAATCGGATGCATCGACAAATTCAAGGAAAAATGTTCCTTTGGGTGAATTTACCAAAAAATTATTAGAGTTTTTTGTTTCTTACCTGTCCATCCGTCAGCTATGATAGAACAACCACACAACGTCCACTCTTCATCTTACCTTTGACTTCACTTACTTCATTATTCAAGAAACGCACCCGACCCTCATGGTAACCGGGTGGTTTCAGTCCATCCAAAACTGTCCAATGGACTCAATCATCACTGCAAAACTAGGATACGTAACAACATTAAAAGGGATAGCTGCGTCATACATCCATTGAGCTATATTCTTGCAAGCTCGCCCTCTAAGTTCCTTCCTAATACACTTCATTAATAATAATTTGCTTCATTATTTTTTGTTGGTTCTTTTTTGCATCATCTTCTCTATGTTAGGTGCAGAAAACATCCATCGGTCTTTTGGTCCGAGGCTTTTTGGACACAACTTCCACGAATCTTCACTCCAATGTCATCCATCTACTCATTGCTTCCAAAGTATACATATCTACAAAGTCAGGGAATGCTTGCTTTTCTGTATTGCCTGCACTTATTTTCTTTTCCATAAACTCTTGGATTTCCGTGCGTACATGTTGGGGGCATTTAAGACAAGGTTTAGTATTCTTAAACCCCCAACATTTTGTTGTTTAACACGGTAAATTTCACCTTTTGTGACCTTCTCACAAAAATTTCAAGTCAAATTATTTTTATTAGTTGCAAAAACCTACCACACATACTTCCATCTTGACTCAGTCTTTGATTGGACACAGGATGAACCAGAACCACTCACTTACATTTCAGCCTATTAAATTATTCTTACATCATAAAGAATGGGTGTAAACAAATAAAAGTAAACATAACAAAAGAGGGGTGAAATTTCAGGGAACTATGTGCCAATTCACTGAATTTCAGTGAACTGGGTGCCAAGTTCACTGAATTTCACTCCTCTGTCTATGAATTTCCATTTTTTTTGTAAATTCAGTGAATTTGGCACCCAATGCAATTTAAAAAATTAACATTGCTTGTTTACAAGAAAACTAAACGAAGAGGTGAAAAATAATAGCACACAAGATTATGATTATCGAGAGGAGGGGCACACGAAGAAAAAATTAACATTGCTTCACCGGAAGGGGCTTTAACGGTTGGCGGCCAGGTGTATCGGCGAGGGCGAGAGAGAGAGAGAGTGGCTATCGAGAGGAGGGGCGCACGAAGAAAAAATACTGAGGGGACTGCCATGCTTAGGCCTTAGGGAGAGAAATAAAAACCCTAAAAATCGAGGGCTTCAATTGATTGACCCAACTTAAGCCTTAGACCGGTTGAATGACAAACGACGCTCCTTGGGTGCGCCTTATGGTTAAGGTGAGGCGTGCACCTCACAAGCGCCTGGGTCACCTCGCCCGCCTATCTGTCCAAGGCGAGTTCTCTCGTGCCTAGTGCGCCCGACGCCTGAGGCGCGCCTTTAATAACTTAGATGGCCTTCATCTTTATTTAGAAATGGCACCTCCTCAACTAGTTTAGCATTGACTAGGGACTCCTCGGTAAATCCTTTTACTTGTTCCCTTTCGAAGATACAACTTCCCAATGTGTGGACTCCATGTCCTGCTTTGGCTCACCCTCAAGCCAAACCTCAATATGAGCTTGTTCCATGTTGATTGTTGTACATGGTGCCTTCGTGCGAGCATTGCCTCCGCGGCTCTTGGACTTCTCTTCCTCCGATTGCTCAGCATGGAACTTATCATCTGGTTCTTTTATGTCAGCTTTGACCCCTTGGCGCTTGGACTCCGTGTCCCCAACTGGTTGCACTTGTAATCCCATGATTTGTTTCCCTCTTGAGATTCTCCCACTGGTGCTCACAGTCCTCATCTACATCCTGCTCCACATTATTTAGCACCAATTCTTCCTTCGTGGAAGTGTTGCCCCCTTAGCAACTTAACTCCACATCTTGCTTGTACTCGATGCTGAGTTCTTCTGATGGAGCCATTACTTAACATCCCAAGTTCTCATCACCATCAACAACATGAGCCACCTCCTATTTGCTCGCCGACTCTGCACCCTCTGTCACCTTGTCAACTTCGGTATCATAGTCCTTTTCTTCTTCAACTTTCTGAAATGGTTGTGTTCTTGGACAACTTGATGAATCATGATCTTTATTGCACAAATAGCATTCCGACTGAGGAGTGCCACACCTTGGGCAATCTACTATGCCGCGGTTGCCTTTGCATAAGAAGCAACAACGTTTAAACACCATCGCTCTTTTCCAAGCCTCAACTCTTCTTGAATGGACGATAGCCTCTTCCGTGTATATTTGTGTTGTTCCGTAGGTTCCACTATATCTTCGCTTCTTGCGTACCTTGGTCATACCGTCGTCGGGACTCCATATTCATCCCAATTCTTGTCCCATTTTGGATTAAGACTTCTCCACCAATCGTAAGCATCACGATTGAGGTATTGCAACACTATTCTAATACACAATGTGCCATCTATCTCCTTAGCTTTGAAGTATCGCTCCATATACCAAGAAATTAATCCACTTCCTTGCTCATCCCAAGACCTATGAAGTCCTTTGGTTTAGGAACTTAATCCTCAAAATCATCTTGTGATGTCCTCATCGTAGCAATGTTCAGGTTCATCAAGCTCTTCATCAACGTTTTCCCTCTTGGCTGGGACAACCTCCTTCCAGATCGGTTGATCATTCCTAGCTTTTGCAGCCTGATCGTCCAACATCTTCTTGGGAAGTCCATCCTCAGATTCTTGTTCCGCCATATTGCCGAACGAGGTGTTGCTCTATACGACCTCACCTACCTTGCTTGATGCCCCTGCAATCAAGTGGCTCCACTTTGCCTTCGACATGCGCCTCTCAACCTTATCAACTTTATTCTTTCCCTTTTGTTCCTCTATTGCCCTGTCACCCTCATTAACAATGCTAGAGTTGTTCCCTTCCAAAGCCATCTTACTCCTTAGCAGCACGAATCACAAAATTGAGCGACATACCGTCGTCGGTACTCCATCTTAAATTCCTCCCAATTCTTGTCCCATTTGGGATTAAGACTTCACCAATCGTAAGCATCACGATTGAGGTATTGCAACATTATTCTAGTGTGCGATGTGTCATCTATCTCCTTATCTTTGAAGTATCGCTCCATATCCGCAAGAATACAATCCACTTACTTGCTCATCCCAAGACCTATGAAGTCCTTTGGCTTGGGAACTTCATCCTCAAAATCATCTTGTGATGTCTCCTCGTAGCATTGTTTAAGTTCATCAAGCTCTTCATCAACGTTTTCCCTCTTGGCTAGGACAACCTCCTTCCAGATCAGTTGATCATTGCTGGCTTTTGCAGTATGATTGTCCAACATATCCTTGGGAGATCCATCCTCCTCGGACTCTTGTTCCACCATATTGCTTGATGCCCCTGCAATCAAGTGGCTCAACTTTGCCTTCGCCATGCGCCTCTCAACCTTCTCGACTTTCTTCTTTCCTTTTTTCTCCTCCGCCGCCGCCTTGTCGTTGTCATCAACAATGTTATAGTTGTTGTTCCCTTCCAAAGTCATCTTACTCCTTAGCAACACGAACCACAAACTTGAGCGAACCTAGTTCTGATACCAACTGTTACGGACTTGTCCCCATGACAATGTTGCGTGCGGTCTTAACTCCTTAACGCGCCCCTTCGCAGCTAGCTAAGTCAGCCTCCTTCAACAGTAGTTGTGCCAAGAAGAGTAAGGGAGCACTTTGAATGAGAGAGCTAGAGAGTTCAAAAGGTCTTTGAATTGCTTGAATGCTTGGATTGATTTTCTTAGATTGCCTCCTCAAATGAACACCCATCCCATTTTATAACCTCCAATGAGTTTTTCCTCCAACAAATGGAAATCTCTAGAAAGTTTCTACTCTAGATTCTTTTAAACTATTCTACACTCCTCTTAGGTTATGTACAAGCCTCCACATTATTCTACAATATTCAAGAGTATTCTAGACTATTCTAGATTACTCTCAACTTCTACAAAAGTTCACACTATTCTAGATACCTTTATACACACCTAGAGTTCTCTAGAAGGTTTCACACTCTTCAAAAATATTCTAGATTATTCTATATTCTTCTAGAATATTCTAAAAATCTCAACACAATTCTATATTATTCTACATGACTCTAGAATCTTCTGGTAGACCCCATACCATTATAGAATCTTTTTTCATCTTCAAGATTTCTCTCCACTCTTTTGGAGACTTTCACAATCTTCTGCGCCATGAAATATTTCGTACAAGCTTAGGTCCTGCACATCGTGCTAACCCCATTTGCACATGCATGTACTTATTGCTAGGCATACCCATGCGTCTTTTAATGTGATCATTTACTTGTGCAATCTATATCGCCTGGATTCATCATTTGTCATCCAAACACCAAACTTGTGCATCATGTCTTCATACCATAGTTCTTTTCTCCACGTTGTCTTGTGGCACCACTTACATTGCCATCTTTTCCCACAATCCTCCATCGCACATTTAAGCTTTTGCACCAAGGCCTTGTACCACCTATCAAGGCTATTGAGAGCATGCCATGACTTCTTTCTTTGCCAGCATATACGATACCCTTGTCGCGCATATTCTCTACAAAGTCTTGGCCCGGGTCCGTTACATCTTCGTGTCATCGATGTCGTCCATGCTCCGCCATACAGTTGTTGCCACAAAGCTAAGATCCCATTATACCCATGTGGTAATCTTATTGCACGATGATTTATTCTCATCATGCTCTCCTTGTACATGAGTGTATTGAGTATGGAGTCGTACTTGTGCCATGGGCTCTCACACACAAGCCTTCAGCGCCTTCAAAGCCTTGGCACACCACTATGCGACTCATCGTGTCGTCTGCATACGTATTGATGGTGACAGTTGCGCCATGAACTAGCAACCCGTGACATTGAACTCGATTGCGTGCTGAGGCTCGTGAGCTTTTTCTTTGAACGCCTTTAAAAAAATATAAATATTAAGAAAATATGGCTAATAAGCAGAAAAGCTTGTGAACAGCTCGACCTGAGCTCGTTAGGTTGAGAGCTCGGGCTCTATCTATAGGTCTCAAGCTCGAGCCATACAAAAATGAGCTCCTCGAGCTCGAACTTCAACTTGTGAATTTTGTCAAGCTTGGCTCGAGCTTGACTTGTTTGCACCCCTACCTGAACCCCCATCTATTTCATGTAGTACCCCTTACCTAGTTCAACGACATTTCACAAGCCCGACATGTACTCAATATGTGAATTAAGCTAGCAACAATAATATAATTGATATTATAGAAGAAAAATAACTATAGTACACAACGAAAATTAAAGTCTGGAGGTATGGTTAAGGAATTAACTCAAAATTTGATTCACATAACCAACCAGAATTGCTAAAGTATAGTAAGTATGAATAAATGAAAATATAACTACGTTTGATAAATTTAAGTTCACATGCAAGTGATACATCATACTGAAAGGAAAGACAAACTAAAATATTGAAACCTTTGAAAGTTTATTCTAATCGAATCTTCTGATTTGTGTTTCTTGAAAACAAATGTCAGAAGATCTAGTGAATAAGAAAAACTCTTCCTCCCAATGACACTAAAATGACATAATTAAAATATGTTTGAACAGCGTGCAACAATTGAATCTACGGATCATGATAACTAACAAGGTAATTTTATACGTGTTATTGGATAAAATAAGTTGTAATGACATAAATTTCTACTTCTGTAATTGTCGCATTATTGAGTTACAATCATAGTTTTAATTTATTGAAGTATAGAGATTTTTGTGTTCTGAATTCTTTTCATGTTTCTCTTATTAATTTATATTTCATGGCTTACTCAGCACATTCTTTTAATTGAGTCCTTGATGGCATGCCCAAACCTGATGTATCCCTTGTGTGAAACACATACTAGTTTAGTATCTAACTGTTTTCAAGCGTGGAAGTCTGGGTCGTTGACGCCATGTCTGAGGCTCATATGGTCTCCTGGGCATATGAGTATGATGATGCACATCCATCAATCAAGAGGGAAGCACTTCTCATACCCCCTGAATTGATCACTTAGTAACAACTTCGCACGCTCAGTCACGGAAACAGGTAATCTGAGAAGAACACGATGGACGATCAAGGGGGACATGGAGGCTTCCGCAATAGTGGTGGCGGGCGGCGAGGAGGGCGTGGCGGGCTCGGCTTTGGCCGAGGGGCTGGTGGTGACCTCGTGAGTGGGCGGCCTGGCGGGTCTACGGCGGACGAAGGAGTGGCGGACGGGAGCTGGTACCGGGATCGGTCCCTTAGCTTGGAGCGTGGTCGGCGCCGTCCCCCTTGGGTGGACGATGCAGTGCAGGATTTGCAGCCCCGGGACGGCAATGGCCGTTTCTTGCCATTAATGGCGGTTGGCGGCGAGCTGGAGGTGCCGTCTTCCGCCCCGCACCGCGGCATCTCGGCTGCGCTTGACCTGTCCTATGAGGGTGCGGTGCGCTCAGGTATGTCGGAACCACCTATTGGTAATGGGGCTGATGCAGAAATGGCACCGGGCGGGGATGCGCAGGAGGTGGAAATGACCATGGAGCAAGGGGGCATAGCAGATTTTGCATCAGGTTTTTGCACGGAAGGTGCTCGACGAAATGACCGACCCAAATCCGCTGGGGATTTGGAGGGTCACGGGGTGCTGGATGGCTCGGGTCCGTCTCTTGGTGACCCCCCGCACCGCCCTGGAAGCTCGCCGGCTGCGCACGGCAACGGTTGCTCACCGAACAATCACCGCCCCGAAGGTGCTCGGGGAAATGCCGGACAGAACAGCAGCCCGCCTTCGGCCTGGCAGCGCAAGGGGCTGGTCTCGCTGGATGATATCGAAGGGCTGGATGACATTGCCCCGGACGGCTCTCCCATTGCCATGCTTGATGCGATGGCAACCCGGACCATGGAAAAATCTTTCGTTCTCGTTTGTTGGTAAAATCTTGGGCCGGCGGCTGCCCGCCCATGTGGTCGAAGCGGAGATCCGTAAACGGTGGGAGCAATTCGGGGAGTTTCGCTTCTTGGTGCTCCGCGCAGATTGTTTTTTGTGTTTTCTTGTCCGCGGAGGCACGCGACTCTGTCCTACAAGGTGGCCCGTGGTTTATTAATGGCTTTATTGTCGGCATGGATGTTTGGATGCCAGCCTTTGATCCGTCTTCATTCAAGGGCCTTTCCTCGCCGGTGTGGGTGCGGCTTCCGCGCCTTCCGCTTCTTTTCTGGGATCGCGCCAACATCGCCCGCATCACGACACGTGTGGGCAAGCCTCTTTGGGTTGACTCCACAACCAATGATTGGGGCCGCATGGAGTATGCCCGGGTATGTGTCCGGGTTGATTTGTCTAAGCCCCTTCCAGGCGGGGTACAGGTTACCAGCTCTTTTATGTCGTTTGTGCAGACTGTGGAGTATGAAGATCTTGCTTCCCTATGCTCCTCATGCGGTTGTGTCGGCCACTTCGATGGGGCATGCCTGCCCCCCCCCCCCCCCCCCCCTCGGCGACCCGCTCCCCCTCCGGCACCGGCCCCTGCCCGACGTGCGGCTCCTCCGCCCGCCCCTCACGTGCCGCAGCAACAGCCCGCGGAGCCTGTTCTGGAGCAGGGCGGCCTGCTCGGACCCGGTCCATGGAATTTGGTCCAGCACCGCCGCCGACGCCGGCGGGGTGCGAATTCGGCCCCCCTTCCGCCCCGCCCCCTGGACGTTCGCCCAGCTCACCGCCATCAACTGCAACGGCCAGCTGTTCACGCCCCAGCGCGCGACCCACCATTGCCCAAACAGCATTTGGTGCCGGATCCGCACGATGCTGTGTTGCAGCCGCATGGCAAGGAGCTCGCCTGGCCAGATGTGGATGGGGACGGCAGCCTGCCTGTCGATGCGGTCTTGGGGACATAAATGGTGCTCTACCCTCTCGATTCGCCGAGGGTGCATCGCTCTCTCGCTGCCCGGGAGCTTGCAAGTTTGGACCCTGTAGTGATTATTTCCAACAAGCGGAATCGGGGGGATCTGGTTAGCGACGACGAGGACGCCTCCTCTTCAAGGGGTCCATGACGAGCCTCATTTTGTGGAATTGTCGGGGGGGGGGGGGGGGGGGGGGGCTCGGAAGAAGGAGGTTGGACATCTTCTCCGGGATCTTACTCTGCGGTGGGGGGTTTCCCTTGTGGGCTTGTCTGAGACGATGGTGGAAGATCTTTCCCGGCGTGATGTGGACCGGCTGGCGGGCCGGAATTGGGATTTTGTGCATCAACCGTCGGCTGGCAGGTCGGGGGGTATTGCGGTGCTATGGCGGAGTGACGTTGTGCAGTTTGTGCCGATCTCTCTCTCGAGGCAATGCGTTATTGGGGATGCCACCCTCCCTGATAAGCGATGCTGGCGGGTGGTGTTCGTTTATGCGAACAAAGATGTTTATGTCCGGAGGCAGCTGTGGTCTTTGCTGGAACAGTTTGCAACCCCGGATCGCCCGATGATTGTGGGGGGGTGACTTCAACTGCCTTCTGCGGCCGGAGGAGCGGCGAGGCAGTCGGCCCTTTGTTTATTCACAAGGGTCTTTGGAGATGGATGCGGCTGTGGCGGAGCTGGACCTTCAGGAGCTGGGTTTCATGGGCCCGGCCTTTACTTGGTGTAACAACCATCCCGGACTTGGGCGTGTTCTGGGGCGTTTGGATCGGGTATTTGTTAACTCGGTGGGAATGGACGTTATCCCCTTGGGTGCTGTGCGACACTTGCCCCGGGTTGGATCTGACCACTGTCCTATCCTGCTGGCTTTGGGGGAAGTGCAGGCTGCTAGGCCGTCTAGGTGGATCAGGTTTGAGGATACATGGATTTCTTACCCGATGGTGCGGAAACTGGTGTCTCGATCCTGGCTGAAGGCGGATGTCGGTGATAGTGCAGAGGTCTTGCAACGAAAGTGTCGCCGCACCCTTCGGGCCATTTTCTTTTGGAGCAAGAACAAGCTTAAGGATCTGGGTGATCGGAAGGAGATTTTGGAGGCAGAGATTGCGGAGCTCCAGCGGCTGGAGAGCTTGGATGGTGGCATCTCAGAGGAGCAGACTCGGACTCTCATTGCGGCGGTTAAGGAGCTCTTGAGCATTCATGCTAGGTTGGCCACTTGGTGGAAACAACGTGCAAAGGTGCAGTGGATCAACGAGGGTGATGCAAATACCCACTATTTTCACTCCATCGCTTCCTGTCATCGGCGAGGCAATCGGATTTCTCAAGTGGAGCTTGCAAACGACGACCTTGTTGAAGATCCGGAGGGCATCGAGGCGGCATTCTTGGACTTCTTTGATGGGAAGTGGGAGTGTGCGGCTCCTGTTCTTGCCGGGTGGCCTCTCCTGCCTTCCTCTCGGCGGCTTGATGGAGGGGCAGCCTCCTTGTTGCTGAAGGAGGTTTCTGAGGAGGAGATTTGGGGCGTCATCAAGGCCATGAGGGCCAACCGTGCTCCGGGCCTAGACGGTATTACTTCCTCTTTTTTTGTCCACTTCTGGCCCATTGTGCGTACTTCTGTTTGCAGGGCCATTGACGACTTTTTTGCTCTTGGTCGTATGCCCAGTGCGTGGAAGGAGACATTGGTGGTACTCATTCCGAAGTGCCCCAATGCGTTTCGACCGGATCGGTTCCGGCCTATTAGTCTGTGCCAGACCATCTATAAGGTGGCGGCGAAGATCATTGTGGATCGCATGAGGGGGCTCCTACCCTCCTCATCTCGGAAGAGTAGGGGGCCTTTGTTCCTGGGCGCTCTATTTCCCACCAGTGCTTCATCGCCCAGGAGGTGGTGCACAAGCTGGCGATCTCGACCTCCATGACTGGGTTCCTCGCTATGAAGGTCGACATGGAGCAGGCCTACGACAAGATGTCGTGGGAGACGCTGCGGCAGGTTCTGGTCATGTTTGGGTTTCCGGAGGAGT
Source organism: Dactylorhiza incarnata (assembly GCA_033032865.1). Lineage (NCBI taxonomy): Eukaryota > Viridiplantae > Streptophyta > Magnoliopsida > Asparagales > Orchidaceae > Dactylorhiza > Dactylorhiza incarnata. The sequence goes on from JAWHQI010000391.1 coordinate 1,816,290, forward strand.
TTGCTAGATGGATTCTGCAGTGTGTGGAGGGGCCGCAGTTTGCGTTGCTCCTCAACGGGCGACGTACGAGGTGGATCGCGGCAAGCTGTGGCTTCCGACAGGGATGCCCCCTCTCCCCTTATCTGTTCATTCTGTGCTCTGAGCTGCTCTCGCTTGCCTTCAGTCAGCGGGGGAACTCATTGGGTGTTATGGTTGCGGCTTCAGGCCCGCGGATCTCTCACTTGCTTTACGCCGACGACATCTTCATCACCTCGGATGCCACCACGTCTTGTGTGGATCAGTGTCTTGACGTGTTGCAGGAGTACTGTACTTGGACTGGGCAGCGGATCAACAGATCGAAGTCCATGGTCATGTTTGGCAAGTCCACCCCCACGGGGACGTGCGACAGGCTGACTCGCCGCCTGGGCTTCCAGAGGGTTCGCGAGTTTACTTACTTGGGCATTTTGTTGGCTATGCGCAAGTTGAAATGCTCCGACTTCTCACACCTGCTTCTGAAGGTGGCGGCGAAGGTTCGGGCCTGGGGGAACCGCCACCTCTCCTTGGCGGGCTGGGCCACCCTCGTCAGGTCGGCGCTCCTGGCCACGCCGATGTTCCTCTATACACATTGTCATGTGCCTCGCTCGGTCCAGGAGGCTATAGAGCGGCTGGCGCGGTTTTTCCTGTGGCAGAGGGCCCCTTCCCAGCGTGGGATGCACTATGTTAGCTGGGAGCAGTGTTGCTCTCCCTCTGCCGGGGGTGGGCTTGGCTTCCATGGGGTGAGTAGGTGGCAGGGCCCCTTGCGGGCAAAGTTCGCCTGGGAGCTGATGCAGCCGGGATCCTCCCTTTTCCACAGGTTGGTTTGAGCCCGTTACACTGGCCGCCTTTGGCGGGAGGGGATCACCCGACGCGACTCTCCGGTTTGGCGGCTCATCAGGGAGGGCGCTGCGTGCCTTCGGCCCCTGCTTCGCTGGCAGATTGCGGATGGGGATTCTGTGGATGTGCTTGCACACGCTTGGATTCTCGACCGACCTCTCTCCCGGTGGCCCACTTTCGCTGACTGCGGCTCGCTGGAGTCGCACCAGGTATCAGCCTTCTTGCTTCCAGGAGGCGGTTGGGATGTTTCCGCTCTGTCTCAGTTTTTTGGGCCGGATCTTGTTGAGGCCGTCCTCCAGATCCCGGTCCATAGCTCATATCCCCAGGACAGGCCGGAGCTCTGCACCCGCCTCAGCGGCCGTTCTATTGCCTCCCTAGCCTACATGGGCCAGTTTGACGGGGCTTGCCCGGAATTTAGCTGGCTTCGGAAGCTAAAACTTCATCCGCGGGAGCGGATGTTTTGGTGGCGGCTCCTGTGGGATGCGATCCCCACCCTGGCGTGGCTTGCCCGTCGGGGTCTTACTACCGAGCGGGGATGCCCTTGGTGCTGCCCGTCTGAGGAGACCCGGGACCACCTGGTCTCGGACTGCTGCTGTCTGTCGGCCATTCATGCAGCTCTTCTGCGTTGGGGATGCAGTTTGCCCTCCTACTCCAGCTGGGCGACTGCGCTGGAGCTTCTCTCCTCTGTCTCTGCCGGCGCGCTCGGTACAGCGAGGGTTTTTTGTTGTGCGGTGTACCAGGCCTGGCGTGGCCGCAACGCCAAGGTCCACAGTGGCGAGGTGGCGTCCTTTACTGTCATGGCGGCGACCATTGTTGAGAACCTCTCCATTATGCGAACTCTACCTCTCCAGGGGCACTGGGGTACCACCCAGCCTCACCGGCTGTCGACACCACTCTTTTGGTGCCCCCGCCCCCTGGATGGATAAAGTTCAATGTGGATGGTTCTCTCTCCTCGTCCGGGCTCGCTGGGCTTGGGATGGTGGCCCGCGATGACCGGGGTGCTCTCATCTTTGCTGCTGGATCCTCGCTTTTGCACTGGGATCCTGGGGGAGTGGAGCTGGCGGCGGTCTTGGCCCTCAAGGATCTTATCCCGCCATCTTTATATGGGGTGCGCGGGGCTATTGTGGAGGGCGACTGTTTGACCCTTATGGACAGCTGTGCTGTTGGTTTGCGACGGGGCGACTGGAGCGTGACGGTGGACGGCGATGAGGACTTCTCTTTTCTGAGCGGCTTCCCGCAGGTTCGATTCCAGCATATTGGTCGTGCTGCCAACAGAGTTGCTGACTTCTGTGCTTGTTTTGCCCGTCGGGAAACCTTTGTATGGCTAGATGTTGATAGCACTCAGACCGAGTTTGCCGAGCTTGTTCGTGCAGACTTGGATGACATGCTGTAGCTTTGTTTTCCTTTTTTATTTTTAATTTCATGCTATATGCACTTTTCAAAAAAAAAAAAAGAATTGATCACTTAGTTTTTGGTATGATCATTACATTATGTCTTCCGCCTGAGGCTTATTACATATTTTAATCTTTTATTCTTCGTGTAGTTGCATTCATCATCTGTAATCAATTTTTTTCTTACGTTAGGATGTATGAATCATAATAATTTAATCAACTTTTAAGTTTTAACTTGCAATAATAATTTAATTAACTTTTAAGTTTTAACTTGCAATAATAGGCTACGGGTGATTCAATTTCACATGCATTTTGTAATAATTTATTTTACAAATAACATGCAATAAAAAGGTACGAGTAATTTGGTTTCACATGCATTTTTACGCTACCTACGCAATAAACCTATATTAGGTGATATGTCTAGCCAAGAGGAAGGTAATTTCTTACCTCAGTGTTGCCACGTTCGTAAACACGACGCGGAGGCATGACATCCCTAGGTTGAAATGAAATCTAAGCAAGATTTCTTTGATTTGCCCCCAAAGGTTCAACCAAAATTAGAAATTGAACATAAATCCTAAAATGAGTAAAAAGGTGAACCACCAAAAGTCTAGGGATCATCCCTTACTCTATGGTTGACTGGAAAACAACTAAACCTCTTGTGAAAATTTTAAGGAGAAGAGAAAAGGAGTGAATTGAAGAAAGAAAGAAAAATTGGGCCTTTACCTCTTCTCCTACAACCGGGAACCACCAAGGAGTCTGCGAGTTTCTGAACGGGGAAGTCGGGATTCCAAATTCCAGTAATCGAACAGACAAATTGAGGAAGACAGAGCAATCGGAAAGAAGGAATGCGAGGAAGTTAAAAGGAGAACTCACTGAAGATCATCCAGCCTTCCAGAAGACCTCGCCTGTAATTAAACCCACTGTTATCAAGTTCCTGCATCCAGAACTCCAATTTCAGCCCAAACACCGTGCAGTTCATTCCTTGCAGTTTTTCTCCATTCTGCACACATGAATCCAGAACCTGCACTCCCACCTTGCAGACCTGCTGCCCACGCCCAATCCCCACAAATTCCCCATCCCTTCTTGCCAATCTGTACGGCCCATTAAACCAGCCAGCCCTCCCCTTCCCCTTCTCCTTCCCTTTCCCCTTTCAGATCAACTGTAGTACATCCCCTACACCAGTCCTCCATTTTTCCTGCCCCAGCACCCAGAAATCAGAGAATTCTTGCTGCAGAATTGCTTTCCAATCCGAAATCTGCCACCATTCATGTCCTCCGGGCTCCTATTTTTATGTAAGTTTGTTGTGGGAAGTTTTTTTTTTCATTTATTATTTATTTGGGTGGAAAAATAAACTTGTGGGTATTAAAATGTACATGTTTGCCTTCGATTTGTTTTATGTGAAAGGTTTATTCACTTAAGATTTGATTGAAGCACTCTTGCCCTGTGGGTATCAACTCTAGTGAAGGTCTATTCTCAACTGTAATTGTTAGTCGATGACTTTAATAGTTTCCGTGCTAATTGCAATTAATCATCGGATAAATTTGTTTGTGCATTACATCATTCTTAGATCCCACGATACTTCACTCACATAACTTCACTAGAGTTCCTTTATGGCAATTATGCAACAACACTCACTACTTTTGCCCTGTGTCAAATTAGCTTTGAAGAAGATGCATAAATGGAAGATTTATGCCTTGATGTGATTCCTATTGAGATTTGAAAAGTAATGGGGGACATTATAATGAACGGGTTAACAGATATTTTCAATAGAACTTCAAAGACTAAGATGATTTCAAGGGATATTAAAGGAGCATCAGATTGTTGTCAACATTTAAGAACAAATGTGATGTTGAATTTTGCTAATTGTTAGAAATTCTAATTTATGAGCCAGGCAATGAAGCAACGATACAATTTTGTGAACCATATGTTTGGAAAATTACATCAATTGTAAAATCAATTTACTTTCATTCACGATTATCTACTAAAGAGATGATTATTGTGTTAAGTCAAATGACAGAAGTATATAACAAAGAAAAAAAAGCTACTTATTAGTTTTATTGGTCTTGAAAAGACATGATCAAGTTCCACATTTAGTATGCTTTAAGGAGAAGTGAAGGTCAAATGTATGTTGAAAATTGATGGACAAAGGTTTACATATATGGAGTCCATTTCAGATTTCATGACCTTAAGTCCGGTCTACTTATAGCATCTTGATAGGTTGCAAGCTCATTATCATGATCCATAAGCAACACATTACCAATTTGAGTCATGAGAAATCCATCTCTCATGCTCGAATCGTGGTCTATCAGATCAACGTAAAATTTGTGTTTCTTGAGCAGACTCTCTAGCTATAATAATTTGTAGTCCTTGCTCAAGTTCCATCTCAGGTTCCTTCATTGCTTGTGGCTCTTGAACTTCTTCAAGTTCTATTTTGGTAGTCTTTCTAGATATGAACTCATTCTCTTGAAAATCACCAGGTCTTGCGACAAACAATTTGTCCTCGAAGTGTTTATAGAAATAGTACCCTTTAGTTTCTTAGGATACCCCGACAAGATAACATTTATCAGATTTGACATCAAGTTTGTCAGACATTTACTGTCGTACGTATGTCTCACAACCCCAAATCTTTATGAAAGACATGTTAGGATGCTTCCCAGTCCATATCTCATATAGTGTTTTTTGAACCTTTTTAGTAGGCACATGATTTAGTGTAATAGTAGCTGTCTTTAGAGCGTATCCCCAAAAGGAAACAGTCATATCTGCATGACTCATCATAGATCGCACTATGTCCAACAAGGTACGATTTCTCCTCTCAGAAACACATTATGTTCTGGTGTATTAGGTGAAGTGAGCTGTGATATAATACCACACTTTTTAAAATAGTCTTGAAACTCCTGACTCGACTATTCATCACGTCAATTTGATCAGAGTGCTTTATTAGTTTTTCCTAGTTGGTTTTGTACTTCATTCTTGAATTCCTTAAACTTTTCAAAGGATTCAGATGTGTACTTTATAAGATACACATATCAATATCTACGGAAATCATTAGTAAATGTAATGAAATAGTGAAACCCACCTATAGTTATAGAACTCATGGGTCTGCATACATCATTATGTATTACACACAAAAGATCATCTGCCCTCTCAGGTTGACCAGTGAAAAGGGTTTTTGTCATCTTGTCTGTCAAACAAAATTCACATCTCTTATATGATTCATAATCAAAAGAGTCCAATAGTCCATCTTTATGGAGGTTGATAATGCGTTTCTCATTTATATGACCTAAACGACAATGTCAAAGATACATATGATTAGAGTCATTTGTTTTTAATATTTTGGTATCATTAATATTATAGATGAGCTAATCTAAGTTCAAAACATAAAAACCATTAAACATTTCTGACATTTCAAAACAAATATCACTAAGTATATAAAGCATCAATTGTTTTTTACGATGAATGAAAATTCTTTCATGTCCAAACAAGAAATAAATATAATGTTTTTAGTAATAGCAGGTACATAATAACAGTTCTCTAATTCTATTACAAGTTAAGTAGGCAAAGATAGATGATCACTACTGTAACGACAACATCTCTTGCTCTATTTCCAACTCGTAGGTCTACCTCGTCATTAGCCAACATTCTTCTCCTTCCCAGTTCCTTCACATTTACACAAATTTGAGAACCACATCCGGTATCCAATACCCACGACGAAGAAGTACAAAGATTGACTTCTATAGCAAAGATACCTGAAGTGGAAGTCTCACTTCCTTTCTTCTTTTTCAAATCTTTAATATAAAGATGACAGTTTCTCCTCCAATGCCCCGTCTTTCCACAATGGTGACAATTCCCTTGCTTAACCAGTCCTTTCATTTTCAGTGTAAAAGACATGAGATTAATGTTAGACTTAGATTCAATTTTAGCCTTCTTAAATCCCTTGGCCTTTCCCTTACCTTTATCCACCATCAATATGAGGCTAGTAGGTTTGACCTTCTTTATGTTGATTTCAACAGTTCTCAACATGCCTAGGAGCCCGGGTAGCGATTTGTCAATTTCATTCATATTGTAATTCAAGACAAATTACTCATAACTGTCCGACAACGATTGCAGGATCAAGTCAGTGACTAACTCTTGGCTCATAGGAAAACCCAGTCTTTGTAGGTTCTCTATATACCCAATCATTTTGAGTACATAAGTTCCTACTGGGCCACGAGCTCCCATCTTACACTAAAACATCCTCGCCACGTCGTACCTCTCAGTCCTCTCCTTTTGAGCTTGCCCCTGAAACGTTTTCTTGAGGTGCTCGACTATCTCATAACCACACATTCTCGTGTTGCTTCTGAAGCTCAGAGTTCATGGTTGTGAGTATGAGACATTCAACGTCCAAGATGTCATCCTGATACTTCTTGTATGCATCTTTATCTGCATGAGAGGAAAATTCGGGTGACTCTTCAGGGGGATCTTCCTTTAAGACATAGCTTACGCTCCTGTTTGAGGACAATCCTCAAATTCCTGTACCAGTCCAGGAAGTTTGTCCCATTAAATTTTTCCTTCTCAAGGACAGGTCTCAGGGACATGGTGTGATGTGTATTACTTGTTATAGATATTCTACAAAAGTTTGCAAATTTATATTAGTACTATATTTCAAAATATATATTATTTTAATAAGGATTCTTATCAAAATACTTTCACTATTTTCTTCAAATTAATAACCCTCAATATTAATTCAGAGAGTTTAAGCGAGCGGCTCTCTAGTGGGTCAAAATTCATTGACTGATTTCCCACAACCGTGACTATTGAGGTAGACAATTTTTTTCAATTGCATCATGCAACTCTTGTATGGTTGGTGAATAACTATTATTCCCATTCATCTTATGGTGCATGCCAATCTTATGCTTCTAGACACTCGATCTTTGAGGTCACCTAGTTAAGTTAGACCTGCTGCCGACAGTTGGATATCACTATTGTCCGATCTTACCCCTCCAAGATAGATTGATGCACGCTGCTTTGGCAAACCCACACTTCATCGATCAAGAAAGGAAGAGGGTCATCCATCGAAAATATAGCAAACCCTCGACAAGATTCATGTGAAACACACTAAATCAAGAAAAGAGTTTATACCTGCGTCGAAATCAAATTTCGAGAAGAATAAATGACGTTTGAGTCCAAACGGAGAATAACATTCGTGTCTCTAGAGGTATCCACACGAACGCCGAAAACACCACTCAATCTGTCCAATGAACTCGGGGCCGAAAGATGATCGTTTTTTCTCTCTTTCGAAATGCTAGTTCTGATTCGATAGAGACGTGTTCTTCGTGATTTTACGGTATTAAGACTTCTGAAAACGACATTCGTTCTTTAGGATAAGCTGATCTATTTATCGGCACAAACTCATACGAAAAATTTGGGGTGCACACGCCCTTGGCACATGGGCGTGTGTCTGAAAAGTTGCGTCGATTCATGCAGACAAGACTCCTCGTGACTCTCGAGCGGAAAAACCGCACACACGCCTTTGGCACACAGGCGTGTGCCTTCGAAAGTCGCGCCTTTTGGTCCAAAACCGCTGCCAACCGTTATCCCGCCATTTTGAGCCCACACACCCTTGACACACGGGTGTGTGCCTCAAATACCGCACAACATATAATATATGCCAATTAAGAACTTGGTTTCACAAACCAGCACGATCAGCCACACGTTTTTATGTGCGACCATGTATATGCTCATATTACGTGATAGTAAGACTGTAAGATTAATCCATTGACTACTTCTAGATCACAAGATTCCAACATTTTAATGTGTGCCGATTCACTTATCTATCCCTCTTTCATTTAGAAGTCTATCATCTTAGAAACCTGCTAGGAACTATCTTTCTTTAGGCTTCTCTGCCCCATAGACAATCACCCTCATCTCTCATCGAATTCATGTTATTAAAGTTGTGCTTGTAGGATGCATCCTATGTAATATTTTGACGAAGGAGTACCATGAAGAGCAAAGAAGCCATTGGAATTTCATGTTCTTTATTGATGATTTTACATGCATGACAGATATATTTCATGTGGCAGAACTCTAAAGTTTTATAGATTTTTTAAAAAATTTAAAGTACTTGTTGAAAGACTGCTTTTTTCTTAGGACTCTTTAAAATGACAATGACAAAAAATATACATCTAATAAGTTCAACAAGTTGTGTGAAGATGAAGGGCATTAAAAAAGACTCACTGCTGGGTATACTCCACTACCAAATTGAGCATCGAAGAGAAAAAAAAAATTCAAACGGTGATTGAAGGCTAAGACTTTGTTTGGGAGACCGGCGGCGGCAGGGAAAGCAGCAAAACACCACCGGCGATCCGGACGGGAGGGAGGGTGCCAGGTTCACTGACTGAGTGTTTTCTCCATTTTGCTCAGAAAAATGGAAGCAAATGCCACCGATGGCGTAAAAACAAACGCTCCTCCCTACCGGCATTGCGTTGGCAGGGAATGCACCGAAAGGCCGCCGACCTCCCAAACAGAGCCCAACTAAAGTTATGATTGATAAATTACCATTTGAATCATGAAGTGGAAGTAAATTTACACTTAATCATCTATATTTTCTTTGGAGTAGTTTGTTATGCTCGATTTCAAAAGAAAGACACAAAAAACATGATGAAACAAGTGTTAAATACATCTTTGTTGGATGTATAACAAGTCAAAGGTTTAATTGTTTGAATGATAAGATGATTATAACCAGTCGTGAGGTCATTTTTGATGAGTCTGTATCATAGAATTATGAGGAAGGAAAATTTGAGAAGATTACAATTGTTGTTGATAAAAAGAAAACAACTCAGTTGATGATGCCGATGAAGTGTAAGGAGAAGACCCGTCATCCTTCATTGATTCAATATCAAACTCAGGCTAAAATTTTAGCTTATCTTAATCAAGTGCTCCACTAATGAAAATAAGAAGCTTAGAAGATATTCATAGAAGATATTGTTTCTGCGCATTTGAACCTAGAAGTTTTGAAGCAATTATCCGCAATGATGTTTGGAAGTATGCAATGCAAGAAGAAATAACTGTCATTCTGAAGAATAAAACATGATGGTTGACTGAGAGACCAATACAAAAGGAAGTTGTTGACGTGGAGTGTATTTATAAAATGCTAGATGCAAAATGTTATATAGCACAACCGAAAGTTGATTTTCAAGAAACTTTTGCACTAGTTACTCACTTTCACACAATTTGAATGCTCATTGCATTAGCAACTTAAGAAGAATGGTAATTGTATCTATTTGATGTGAAATCAATCTGAAGAACTGAAAGTTGAAAGATTTGTTCAACATCTTCAAGTTTTTTTTAATCTAGAGGAGGAGAAGTCACCAACAAACGGGCTAAAACAAGCTTTTAGAGCTTGGTATAAACAAATGATGGATTTTTCAATCTACAAAGATTCAAGAGAAGCAAGAGTATACCAATTTTAAATGTGAATACTCAATGTAAGTATACCTTTTATTATTGCTTTATATGTGGATGATTAACTATTTTGTGGAAATAATGAGAAGTCGATACATGTGTTTTAAGTATGACCTTATAAAGAGGTATGAAATGAGTGATATGGGGATATGCTTCATCACTTTCCTGGCATTTAAATTTACCTAGAGAAAGTGGCATGCTTATTTGTCAAAAGAAATGTGCTGAAAATATTTTGAATAAATTTGGTATGGATAATTGCACTCCTCTCTGTACATTGACTGTAAGTGATAAATTGAACAAAGAAGATGGTGCCATTCAAATTGCAGAGACATTGTATAAAAGTTTGATTGGAAATTTGTTGTATCTTACAACCACAAGACTTGATATTCTGTAGGTTGGACTAGTAAAGTCTTCGAAATTTAATATTGTCTCATACTTTGTGCAATTTTGGTGAGAAACTCTGAAGCATGCTCAAACAAATAGCACAGAAAATAAGTTTTCCTGCTTCTCAAAATTGGCCTCTTCTTCTGTTTGTGATCACCAGTTCTCCGGATTTTGATCAATGTGCAACAGCCAAACCTAAACGGTTGAGATCGAGTTGAACTTCACAAACGGTTGAAATTCCATTTTAACTAACAGATAATGAACAACGACGAAGTGAGGCTGACGAACGCAATGGGTGACGGAACAGGTTATGCAAGCGTCGCTGCAGCTACGTGACATGTGTTGCAGCCATGCTACGCGCGCGCCGCACCACGTGGCACCATTTTAAGTAATGGATGTTTCATTATTTTGGGTGTTCTAGCAAGGGCGGACCCAGTAAGAGACACGCTCGGGCAAGTGCCCGAGCGGTTTTTCGAAATAATTTACAGCGGTTCTTAAAAGAACCGCTGTCTATTCTTCCCGCGCGGAAGAATAGACAACGGTTCTTAAAGTCTATTCTTAGAATAGACAGCGGTTCTTTTAACAGCAGCACACCACTATTTTCTTTCCCGATTTCCGCCGAGCCCGACGACCGCTTTCGGGCGCTTCTTTTCTTCCCCTTCTTCGGCGACAACGGCGAGCTCTTCCAGTTCTCAGGCGACAACGACGACATCCTCCAGTTCTCCGAGGACGACAACCTCCTCCAGTTCTCCGGCGAGGCGGCGACCCAGTTCTCAGGCGGTGCCCCTGGACGATTCCCGCCTGTGAACGCTTCCTGCACGCATCCCGTCGTTCCCGATTTCTCCGGCGACACCCGCGATTTCCCCCTGTGAACGATCCCGTCACATTCCTCAGGTCGAATTTCTGCCCCTGTTTAGTTTTTTTTTTTGCTATTCTATGTCTATTTCACCTTGTGTTTTGGATTTTAGGGTATTATTAGGTCGGATCCTGTTAATAAATGATCAAATTTCTGCTTGTTTTGGATTTGTGTGTGGAGTTGCTTGTGTGTTTTGGAGTTGTGTTTGTGGATGTGTATGTGGATGTGTGTGTGGATGTATTTTGTGTGTGTATGTTTGTGTGTTGGGTTTGTGTGTGTGTGTGGATGTGTGATTTGTGTATTTTGGATGTGTTATTTGTGTGTATGTGGATTTGTTTGTGTGTGTGTGTGGATGTGTGGTTTGTGTGTATCAGTGTATGTGTTTGGGTGTGTATGTATGTTTGTGTGTGTATGTTTATGTGTTTGATGAGTATGTATATATGTTTGTGTGGATGAGTGTGTGTGTGTATGATTGGATGTTACTTCAAATTTGACTCCATGTTTGTTAATGTTATTAATTTTGCAATCTTCTTTAAATTTGACAGGACATTTGAGCACTTTTTCCATCTGATTGCAAGGAAATTTAATCTTACGGCAAGGACGCAAGGTCCATTCTTCTTCCTCACTTAGATCTAGGTAGGATATAAATTATATAGAGATAGATATAGATTTAGGTTTGTGATTTAATCCAGTTTGATATAGATTTAGGTAGGATATAATTTAACACCTATTTTTAAACACGTATTCAGCTATTTTCAAAAGAGTTTTATGATTTCAATATTTTGTTTTGAATTTTCAAAAGAGTTTTATGATTTCAACGTTAACTGGAATGTTCAATATCTTGATTTAGTCCGTCCCTGTGATGTTTGTGATGTGCATATCGATTAGCCCTAGTTGCGCTAACGGGAATGTCCCGTCGATTTTATGCAGCGTTCTAGTTATTGCAATGGAAAAGTTTTTTTTTTCTAAAAAATGATCATATCAAAGTTCGATAGATTCTCAGGAGTTAGTTGCAATTGGTAAAAGAAGCCGCGTAGAAGAGTTTAAAATTGAAGATTTACCTTCAGACCCGGGCTTAAGACTTCCTATAAACTCATACGATACAAACATTCAAGAGTCCATTCGGAGATATTATTTGCAAAAGGGTCCTTGCCAACCTCATCTAGAAAGTTTTCCCCAAACAGAAATTGGAAACAAAGCTCGACGTTTTAATAAGAGTTGGTTTAACGAGTTTAAAGGCTGGTTAGAGTACAGCAAAGAAAAAGATGCAGCATTTTGCCTTTACTGTTATATTTTTCCTCAAAGGGGTTGTGAGCCTACTTTTACCACGAGAGGATTCAGAAATTGGAAAGAGAAATCAGTACTGGACAAATATGTCGGAAGTCACACTACTCCACATAATGCCTCTAGAAAACTGTGCGAGTCTTTGATGAATCAAAAACCGGGTATTCAAATTGCTTTTGCAAGACAAGATGAACAACAAAATTTGGAATATCGCGCTCGTTTGTGTGCTTCAGTCGATTGTATTAGATTTCTGTTACGACAAGGATTGTCCTTTTGTGGTCATGATGAGACTAAAGAGTCTTCCAACAGAGGAAATTTTCTTGAGCTTTTGGACTTTCTTGCATCACATAATAATGAAATCAACTCAGTTGTGTTACAGAATGCTCCTCAAAATTGTAAACTTACATCGCCTAAGATTCAAAAAGAATTAGTATCAGCTATTGCAATAGAGACAACAAATAAAATTGTTCAAGAAATCGGAGAAGTCTGTTATGCAATTTTAGTTGATGAATCACGTGATGTATCTACAAAAGAGCAGATGTCTGTTGTTTTACGATATGTTACTTCCAATGGCACGATCACAGAACGTCTTCTTGGGTTTGTTCATGTAGCTGATACTTCCGCGTTATCCCTTAAAGCAACTATAGATCATTTATTTATGAGATTTGGTCTTAGTATTTCTAAATTGCGCGGGCAGGGATATGATGGTGCTAGCAATATGAAAGGAGAGTTCAGAGGGTTAAAAGCTTTAATTTTGAATGAGAACAGTTGCGCTTTCTATGTTCATTGTTTTGCACATCAACTGCAGTTGGTACTGGTAGCAGTTGCAGAAAAAAATTCTGATATTGCTGAGCTTTTCACACTTATTAACACAGTAATGAATGTTGTTGGTGGCTCTTGCAAACGTCGTGATTCTCTTAGAGCCTTGGAAGTTGATCGAGTTGCTAGAGAGCTTGGATGTGGGGACTTGGAAAGTGGACAAGGGTTGAATCAACTTTTAGAGCTCAAACGCGCTGGTGACACAAGATGGGGGTCACATTATGGCACAGCTTTAAATTTTATTCGCATGTTCTCTTCTATTATTGATGTGCTTGAGATTATCATAGTTGATGGGGCAGATGGAAATCAAAGAGGAATGGCAAGCGTACTTGTCCAAGTTATCTTGACTTTCAAATTTGCATTTGTTATTCATTTGATGAAAAATATTTTATCAAAAACAAATGAACTATCTCAAGCGTTGCAGAGAAAAGATCAAGATATTGTAAATGCAATGCATTTCGTAAAATTGGCAAAACTATTATTATTGAAGATGAGAAATGATGAAGTCGAGTGGGAAATTTTTATGACTGAAGTCTCAACTTTCTGTAGAAAACATGACATAGAAATTGTTAATATGGATGAAAAGTTTGTTCAGCAAGGTAGATCAAGACGCAATGCACGTGAGATTACAAATAAACATTATTTCAGGATTGAACTTTTTAATGCAGTGCTTGATTGGATGCTAAATGAGCTAAATGATCGTTTTGATGAAGTAAATACAGAATTACTCTTATGTGTTGCTTGTCTAGACCCAAAGGATCATTTTAGTTCATATGATAAACAAAAATTACTTCACCTTGCTGCATTATATCTGTATGATTTTACGTCAATAGAGTTGCAGTTACTTGAAGGACAACTTGACATATATATTTTTGATATGCAATCTACATCAACGGACACCTTTTCTGATGTTAAAGGAATTAGTGATCTTCTGAAAAAAATTGTGGAATTAAAAAAACAAGATCACTATCAGTTAGTTTTAGATTATTGAAATTGGCTTGCCTCCTACCAGTTGCTACAGCTACTGTTGAAAGAACGTTTTCTGCAATGAAGATCATAAAGAATCGGTTGCGAAATAGAATGGGGGATGAATGGATGAATGATTGCTTGGTTGCGTACATTGAAAAAGATGTTGCAAATACTATTACAACAGAAACTATTATTTCTCGTTTTCAGAGTATGTGCCAGCGGAAAGTATCTTGTTGAACTGTAAGTTTTTATTATTTGACAAACAATTTTTAGATCTTCTATGCTATGTTGTGTAATATTTTGTTCAATATTTTCCTTACATAAATATATCATCAAAAAAAAAAAAATTTCGGGGGCAGCACCCCCGAACCCCCACATCAGGGGGCACTGCCCCCCGAACCCCCATAATTGATAATACTTTAATTGTGCCCATGCGACTTCGAAATCCTAGTTCCGCCGCTGTGTTCTAGAGGTCTGGTTTCTATTTTTTATGGCGGTAAAAAGTATTATAAAAATAGGGATTTAATGAGCAGTTCAAATCACATCAAATCCTTTATTCTTTGAAGCAGAGAGAGAGAGAGAGAGAGAAAGTGTTGAAATGTTACTAAATTTTCCAGGAAGATTCAGATAGTCGGGACATTCTTAAATATATGTCAAAAAACTGCTCGACTAAAATTTAGGCGGTGAATAGTCTATAAATTTTGTGCTGAAATAATTTAAATAGTCGTAACATGCATTCTATTTTGACTTGTTGAGTGAGGTTAACATTAATAAGATTATAACACTAAAAATTAATAAGATATTTTCCATGAATTTAACTTGTTTAATTTGTGTTTAAGAAAACTACTACAGGTGAGTGAGTATTCCTCTCGATATGAAGGGTAGTGTATACAGTGCCTTTATACTTATCTGACTAATGAGCTAGTTAGATGAAAATTATAATTTAGCTCTAAAATTTTAATCAATCTGAATATTCTTGTTTTTGTGATCCAAGAGTTGACTCAAACAATTATTCAAAGCATTGTTGATGTTATTTTCAACTGTCTCACTGGACTTTTCATATTCCGTATTCGAATTATATTGTTCAAGATGTGTCAAAGAATTCATTGCTTACAAATTTTTTCGGCACTTAATGTGAGCACTATCATGAGCAAAGAGTATTCTAAATAATGAAGCATTACTTTGCGAGTCCTGTAAAAAGTAGGTTTATATGAAATATATAGTTGCAAATTTTGAAATGAGTAAATGATCTTTCATTGCACCCCGTGGACCCGCCTCATCACTGATCACGAACTTGGGTCTGAGAGTGTGATCTACATAAACATAAATACTCACGCACGATAATAAATTGTAAAACATTTTACCCGCTTCCCTTCAATGGTTAAGTCTTTCTATTCAACCGTGCCAAACACATTAACAACTCTCAGAGAAACTTTGGATAATCAAGGATCCGTTTGCCATGATGGTTGTGGTCACGAACGCGGTGGTTATGAACGCCCGGCCTCACCTAAATAGTCATCCACTTTTATGTTCAAAACTAGTTAGCTTTTCTTGGTAGCGCTCATAAATATTGTCTTGCCAAACA
Source organism: Dactylorhiza incarnata (assembly GCA_033032865.1). NCBI lineage: Eukaryota > Viridiplantae > Streptophyta > Magnoliopsida > Asparagales > Orchidaceae > Dactylorhiza > Dactylorhiza incarnata. The sequence continues at coordinate 1,831,870 of JAWHQI010000391.1, forward strand.
TGCATTTTATGACAGTGGTATTTTTGTCCAAACTCACTCGAGCAAAAAAGCTGCGTCAAACGGAGCGTAAGTTTTCTAAACAAAAATTCATCCATATGCAACTAGTATTTAATAATATATCATTTTTATAGAGTAAATTGTCGACAACCCCCTATACTTTCTCACCACTATAGTTTTTAGAAATAGGTGGATAACCCCCCCCTATCTTTACTTGTTTAAATTTATGAGGAGTTATGAACTTATTTTTAAAAATTAGGGGTCTTATTAGCATGCAATTTAATTTAACACTAGGGGATTCTTAACCACACACCAAAATCATCGAAATCTTGTCGCATCCGTTGCTGGCGCTTCCTCTACCCTATTTCTCTGGGCGAACTCTCACCACCGGCTCACTCCTCGTCGCTTCTCCTCTTTGTTGAACACTACCTTCAAAATATTTTCTTGGGGCAGTTAGTTGCATCTTCTTGATGCGCAAGTTGATAAAACACAAATTATTCCTCTTCTTACAGTTGAGGAATGCCCACAAAGCTTCCTTTGTGAACTCAACATTTGGTGTTCCTCTATTGTACTAGACATCGTGACATCCACCCATGTGTGTTGGATGTCTCACTTTCCAATAAATTTAGGTGATTGTTATCTGCACTACAGTTTTGGATATCCGCACTTTTTGTGTATGAGTTATTACGCGCCTTTTGGAAATACACCTTGTACATGCTTTTTTAGGAAAAGTGATCAACACGAAAGTTGTAGATCTCGTCGAAATCTACAACTTTCGTGCTGAACATTTTTTCAAAAAATGCACGCACAAGACGTATTGCCGCCCCGATTGAAATATTGGCGTAATTATAGCGAATTTTTGGAAATACGCCTTGTACATGTATTTTCAGGAAAAGTGTTCAACACGAAAGTTGTAGATCTCGACGAGATCTACAACTTTCGTGTTGAACACTTGTCCTCAAACTGCATGTACAAGACATATTTCTAAAAGGCGCGTAATAACTCATACAAAAAAGTGCGGATAGCCAAAACAGTAGTGCGGATAACAATCACCTAAATTTATATATTAAAGGTTTGTTTCGCGAGGTGTATTTACTCTGATGAGTTTGAACAAAAACACTAATGTCATCAAATATGTGTTTGTGATGACAATAGTAATGATTGACATGAAAAAAAGAACTAATTTTGAACATAAATTGAATGAAGTTCCTTAACTATTGTCGGTCATTCACGAACGACTATTAGTGGTTAGTTGATTAAAGTTGACATACTTGGAGAACATATAATCTAATACATGTCATTTAATGATAAAAAAATATTGAATTATGATTGTTATTTGGTCATCATGCAATTATTTTAATATGCAATGATTGTATTAAAGTTGTTCTATGATTATATATAATTAAGTGATTATGAAGTTTTACGGTCAAACTTATGAAACTGAAAATTATTTCTAATACATTGTATCCTTTCTGATTAATTTTCGAAGACTTAGGAGAGTGAGTGCAATATTTTATCTCATCCCAAATTTTCTTTTTTACTTTCATATAGTTAAATGTATTAAAATGATGCTAAATTAAATTGTTGATACCCCCTCCTAATTTTTAGAAATCAATGTATAATTCCCCATAAATTTGAACAAGTAAAAATAAGTAGGGTTATCCACCTATTTTTAAAAATTAGAGGGATTATTGACAATGGTTAAAAAGTATAGGGGGTTTATAAACAATTTACTCTTTTTTATACAATAATATTACAAATATTGTATATTTACAAGTAAAAAAATGGCAAAACATCAATCATCATCTTTACATGATAAGCCTGACACATTAATTTCATCATTTTCTTTGCATGTAAAAAGTATGATGTGCTTATAGGTGGAAGAAGTATTCCTAATGACTAGTAGTTATAAACATTGTAAAAATATAATATTAATTGGATTTTAACTTTATTTTTTTTTTCTTAAAAATACTAGCATCAATCAACCAATAATGACTTATGGACTTATAGTGATCGTATTAATATTTTTTTCTTTTCGAAATTTATTTTCCTTACCCATTAGTATAATTTATTTTAATGCATTGAATTATTTCTGTTCATTATTATATATTAGTAATAATAAATCTTTAAAAACTACATACATGCACATGACGATCTAAGGGGAGAGAAATGACTCAAATAAGATGAGTCGTTGAAGAAAAAAATTTGATCGGAAGAAAAAAATGATGTCTGATCCAATTTTGTTGAAATTTTTGAATCCGTCCGTCTGCCCACACGCATTGTAACAAAATATATAAAAAAAATGTTGAATTATAGTTGCGAGTCATCAAATTTGTGTCTAACACCTCTAAACTCTAATGCTTAAGTGACCATTAATTTCGTTCCGGCCGCTTATTTATTATCAGAGTATTATTAGACAGTCATTTTTGTTAGGCCGAGTCCTAGATTATGAATTTACAAATTTTTTTTAAACCTCATAAACTGGCCGTAAATTTCTGAAATCGCTAAAACCGAACCATCAAATTATAGCTGTGAGTCATCAAATTTGTTTCTAACACCTATAAACTCAAATGCTTACGTGGCCATTGAATTTCGTTCCGGCTGCTTATTTATTATCAGAGTATTAGACACGCATTTTTCTTAGGCCGACACGTGCCAATAGCAATTCGGCATTTTACGGCACGCCATTCAATTTTCCCGGTCTAATTCATATTTACTTCGAGATTATTTACAGAAAACACCCTCCTCAGTCTTTCCTCCCGGCACTATAAAGTGCGGAATCCGGCGGCGAAGAAAATCACAGTGAGAGTTTCCGAAGATTAGCAGCCATGAATTTCGCGGCCATCTTCTTCGCCCTACCCCTTTCCATCTTCTTCACACTCTCTTCCTCTTCCGCAAGTTTCGCCGCCGGGACAAAAGGCGGCGAGGAGCTTCCGAGATCGGACATTGATCTGCTCGAGTTTCCTCTGAATCTGGAGTACTTGGAGGCGGAGTTCTTCCTCTTCGGCGCCTTTGGTTATGGCCTCGACAAGGAGGCGCCGTATCTTCCGGCCGGCGGACCTTCGCCGATCGGCGCCAGGAAAGCCGATCTCAGCCCTTTGGTTCGCGACATTGTCGCGCAATTTGGATACCAGGAAGTAGGCCACATCAGGTAATCAATCATATAGCCATATAGGTTTAGGCGGCTGTGATTAATGGTTAATTTTGTTTTTAATTTAAATTAGTATGTGAAATTCCTTTTAATTAGATTTCTTAATTGAAAACGGATTGAACAGTCGTTGTTCGCTCGACCTCATCTAAAAAAATTCATGCATTTTATGCTCAAAACTAATTCATTTTTTGAGGTAGCCAGTCATTACCTGTCTTGTCAAACATACATTCTATGATAATAGCGTTTTTGACCAAACTAACCCGAGCAAATAAGCCGTGCCAAACGAAGCCTTACCCAGTTTGAGGCTCCGTTTGCCACGGCGCGTGCCACGGTGCCCGACCTCACCTAAAGAACTTCATCTTAGTTTTCTTTTTTTGACGGCGGCTATAACCACTATGACGACGGTGTTCTTGTGCAAACTCACCTTAGAAAAAAAGGTGGCCCAAACGGAGCCTGAATTCAGTAATAAATAGTGTCTGATTGTAGTCAATCAAATAACGTATATGCTAAATAAATTAATTGGTAAAAATATATTCCATAATTTGATGGTAACATGTATCTATTACATATATGAGCATTTAATTCTCTTATACATTTGTGGCTGAATTGAATGAATATGATACTTAGCGGATGGCAGGGGATGTAAAGATAAGCTTCAACATTAATGTCTGCTTAGGGTCCGTTCTGCACCGTGGCGGCGGTCGTGAATGCTGTAGTTACGAATCATTGTTCGTAAACGCTCGACCTCACCTAACGAACTCCATCCATATTTAGGTTCAAAATTAGTTTTTTCCCCTTTGTGGCTGTCATACATAACCACATTGGCATGCATGTGAAACACACATTTCATGATGATGGTGGTGTTTTTCTCCCAGACTCAGTGGAGCAAAAATGCTGGCCAAAGGGATAACGGTTCGCAACCACCGCGTTCATGGCTGCCACCGCCGTGCTAAACGGACCCTTAGTAGGTACTTAGTTGTGCTAGTAATATGGTAGTCACGAACAATTGTTTTAATGGTTGTTGTGTATGTAAGTAGCGAGCTAGTTGTCATAAATAAGTAGTTGTAGTGCTAGCATTAGTAGTTTTAGTACGTAATTGTTTTTTGTGGTAATTTTGGTGGCAACGGATAATTTTAGTAGTTTGGCGGCGTCAATTATAGTAATAGTTGTGTTCATAGTAGGTCAGGTGTATCACTTGTAGGTAAGGGCAGATACATAAATTTGATAAGGGAGGGTCAGACATCATCTTCCTCTAGCTAAATTTTTTTTTGAATGCTTCCATCTCATCGGAGTCGTTTTTCCCTCATCCGGTCACCGTTTTTGATGAATAAGTAGTCAAAATTCATTGCCTCGACGAGAGGAATCCAAATCCACTAACCATTTTAAAAGTTTTTAGTAGGTAGTTATTTACTTATTTTAGCAATAGTTGTGTTAGTAGTGAGAGTTTTTAATAGTATATATATATATAGTAGTAGTAGTTTTGTTAGTAGTAGGTTATTGTGTTAGTAGTTGGGTAGTGCACCTACCCATTTATTGATTATTGGGTACCTATTTTAGATGTGTGGTGGTTGTGTGTTAATAGCAGAGTTGTGAAAGTACAAGTAATTGAATATACGTTTGATAGTAATTTTTAACTTTTATTTACTCCTCTCTTGAATCTCCCAATTTTACTCCTAAATTTAAATGATATAAGTAGGCTAGAGTTAAAAGAGAAGTTGAATGATGCCATTTTTGTTTTTTTATTAGAAAATATTTCCAAAGTTATTGGAGTCTTGCACGCTAAAGATGAAAAATTAGTTTAGATTATATGAAACCGAAGCCATTTGATTGCTCGATTAGTTTAGAAGATTGATATAGACTAAAAAAATGTGAAATCAAAATTTTGAAAGTTATCATTTTTAACTAAAAGAACAAACTTTTAAGAGGCCAATCAACCAATCAATACCATTATGTTTTATCTAAATTACGGGGTTTAGTAAATGAAAATATTTTAAAGTTATCGAAGAATGCCACAATGTAATTGATTGTGCGATAAGAATATTTGGATTGTTTAAGAAATCGCGTCGAACAAAAACTTCCCTTTACTTTCAATCCATAGTTTATGTTTACAAAAATATATTTGTTAGTGTATTATTGATCTTACATATATATACCCAATTTGAGAATCCTCATGTTACACCAAATCAACATTTTGTTTTATGTAGTTATATATATGTTTGTTTACAAAAATATATATGTTTGTTATGATATATGGTAGCAACAAGTGAATGTTGAGCAAATCATTAATTTCGCTCTTGGTGTTGGTATTTAGAGGCCTACTTCATCCTCCAATCAAAGCAAAGATTGAGAGGAGTGTTTTCAAAGTGGAGGAGAGTTGAGAGCAAATGCGAAAAAATCACGAAGAAATGAGCCAATTTGAGGGTTTTTTGCGGAATAAAAAAAGATCGATCGAAAATCTAGCTGCTATCGAATCCCTAACCAAGAAGCAATTTTGTATTCACATTCATTTCGATTTCTCCATGCAACTTACATACACCGAGATCACTTTTTATTGTTTTATGTGTGTTTCCTAATCTTTTCAAGACAATCGAGAGGAGAGGGGAAGTATGTTTTAGCGGGCTTTTGATTTTACGAGTGAATTTAATTTTAGTATTTTATAATTCCCTCTAAAGCAAAGAACCGATGGAAGGTCGAATTTAGCACACCAATATGTTTTTCCCCTTTGTTTTCTTAAGATTTTCTATATTTATATATAATTGGTGTGTTTTTTGTTCAATATAAATAGGGCTATAAAGAAGAGCGTTAAAGGATTTCCGAGACCATTGCTGGATTTGAGCCCGAACAACTTCGCTAAAATCATAGACAATGCGGTTGGTCGGAAGCTGCAGCCCCCGTTCGATCCATATGCAAATGATATAAACTATCTCATAGCCTCCTATGTCATCCCTTATGTCGGCCTCACCGGTTATGTCGGCGCAAACCCTAACCTCAAGTCTCCTGAAGCAAAGCGGGTACGTACATTTATGCACATTTATGAGAATTGATGCACATTTATAGGGGGTCACTATTTCAGTGGTACTCTGTGAGCAGCCACTTTGTGCATTTATTGTCAAAGGTTAGGTCTCTCTCATCTGAGAGAAGCCACTTTGTGCATAGTGCCAAAGGTTAGGTCTGTTTCCAATCTTCCCCTGCCCATACCCTCAATGATTGGGGACTATAGGGGTTCTGTTGTTGTTGTATGAGAATTGAATGCTATTACTCATGTTACTACTAGCTTCTCAAAAGAACAAGTATCCTCTCCATTTGGATGCAAATGAATATTGTTCATTTCACGGTCCAGATTGTCTCTTCAACACACTTAGATGAATAGCATTCAATCTGGACCGTGAAATGAAAATTTCATTTTGTCCCAAACGGAAAGGATTTTCATTCCTTTGGAGAAATAGACTCCGTTTGGCGCGACGGTGTCGGTCACGAACACATGAACCATCGTACGTGAACTCCCGACCTCACCTAAGGAACTTCATCCACTTTTATGGCCATAGTCTCACATCTAAAAATTCATATAGTCATGTGCATTGAATATAGTGCATAGATTCTAATATTGCATCCTAAATGTATATAATTACGAGATATTTCTTTTTTATTTCTTCAAAATAAATATATTTTTAAAAAGCATATTGATATGAAAAATTGAAATATATGCATATATGTACATGTAGCTAGTTGCAGGGCTTCTGGGAGTGGAATCTGCGCAGGACGCAGTAATTCGTGCGCTTCTGTACGAGCACAAAAGATTGAAGGTGCCATCCTACAACATAAGTGTGGCCGAGTTCACCGACAAGATATCCGAGCTGCGGGACAAGCTCGGCGGCGTGGGCTTGAAAGACGAGGGCCTCGTCGTCCCGGCGAAGTATGGGGCGGAGGGGAAGATTGCTGGGAACATCATCGCCGGGGACGAGTACTCGTTGGCCTACTCGAGGACGCCGGAGGAGATACTCCGCATCGTGTATGGGACCGGCTCTGCGAGGAAGCCCGGGGGATTCCACCCTAAGGGAGCCGGCGGCGCTATTGCCGCCTCTTTTCTGAAGGGAGGAAGGGAGAAGATTGTGTATTGATCTGAATAATTTGATGAGCTATGTTATTAGCAGTCCTACAACAGCTATTCACAGTCTTAGAAATACCTAAAACGGTTATTCACAGTCCTAAAAGCACTAAATGTATTGCATTTAGCCGTTATAGGACTGCTTATAACATTGCCCTAATTTGATTTGCCTACAAAGTAGAAATGCCTGGTTTGAACTATAATTAAGTTAAAGCTGTATTTGTAGTGTGAGTTAAGTCTATAGTCTTTTATATAGTTACATAATCAAATTTGGGGTTATATTTTTCTAATTTATTCTATTTTTACTTTTTTTTTTATCTATTATATAGTCTTTAGCACAAAAGATTAACTATTCTACAAACACATCAATCTTAAAATAAATAGAGTAATTTCAATAAGAACATTTTGCAAATCAATAGTAACTTCAATGTGACGGTCGGGTATTATTATCGTCCAACTTTTTGAATTGGGGGACCTTATGCTAGCATCTATAAACAATAAAAAAAATTAATGATCATCTTATATATTAAAAATCCACGTGGTCCAGTAGCTCAAATAAATTAAAATCGAAGGGCTCAAATTTGTTTGATGGAGTTATTTCACGATCATGATCACTTCAAAATTTTCTTTTTACTATATAGTGTGTGTATTTATATACTATATTAAAAAGAAGTAACTATTTTAAGCATTTGACAAGCTAAATAAGACATTGGGAAAATTACAGCCTTTAAATTATAGTCATGAGAAAAATATCAACCGACGGATCACAACCTCAGCATAATATTTAGGTTAAACCATCCACCCGTCTCTCTCCTCATACCCAATAATGCCTATCTCATTCCCGATCTCGCCTCTCCTCTCACCTGCAACCCTCGCTCGAAGCCTGTTGGAAGGCTCATTAGCTTCTTCCTCCAATCGCTTTCGCCGGAAGGCTTGCTAGGTTTTGCTCTATTCTCGAAATGTAAATGTGTGAAACCTAAAAATGTTTCAAATAAACTTATATAAATGTGTGATGTTATATATCTCCATGCATAAATGAAGAGAAAGATCAAAATTAACTATGAACAAAAATCAATATAATGGTAAGATGTCGTAGTTGTCACTTATGTTTGCCTTATATAAATGTGTGATGTTATATATCTTCATGAAAATGTTATATATCTCCATGCAATAATGTAAGGTCAAAATTGTAAGATAACATATCTTATTAATATCCAGAAACCTAGTCCAAAGTCTGTCTTAATTAAGCTGCATTGGCATTACATATAATGGACTAAACTAACCAGAAAAAAAAAACAAATTATACATTTTTTTGGGCATTTCATCAAACATCTAATTGACAGTTCCATGTTATGAGGATGAACTGACAGATGTGTTTAAGAACTAAGAAGAGAAAAGATGAGAGATTGCAGGCCAGGGATGTATTTAAAAACTATCTATAGATTCTTCGGTACCGACCTCCAATATTACAAGTGAAATGAATGGATGCTATTATTCGGAAGTAGGCAACCTAAGAAGAGAAGAACCCTAAATCCGAACCTGTTGAACGTCAAGGAGGTGCAGCGCTATCGAGCCCTAGGTTGAAGGAGAGGTCCAACATCGTCGAAGGTCAACATTTCGGAGTCAGCAAAGGAGGTCGACGAATCAATGCGCGCTGAATGTCCGAGCAGAGAAAGAGGCAGCGAGCATTGATCAATGGGAGACTTGGGATAGGGGAGTAGGAATCATAAATGGAGAGATGGAAATGGCAGCAAAAAGTGAAAGGTTTACGCAGGGGATGGCGACGAAGCTAGCAAGCCGAAAATGGAATTAAAGAGCTCGACAATAGAACAAAAGCGAGCCTTCCAGTGAAATTGATTGAAGGAAGAAGCTATCGAGCCTTCCAGCGGGCTTTGAGCGAGTGCTGAGGTGAGAGGATAGGCGATATCGGGAATGTGATAGGCGATATCGGGGATGAGATGCAATATCGGGATGAGGAGAGAGACTGATAGATGGTTTAACCTAAACATTTATGCTTAAGTTGGGATCTGACAGTTGATATTTTTCTCACGGCTAATTTAAATGCTGAGATTTTCCCACAATCTTATTTAGCTTGTCAAATGCTTACTTTTCGTCACTTCTCATGAAACACTACATAAAGTCAACTTACTTGGAATTCCTGGCTCCAGGAGATGAAGTAAGCCATCAACTAATCACAAGGCAAGCGGAACACAAAAGAATAATATGGACATTCTCATGGAACCCTTTCTGCCATCAATTCGCAACCGGGTCGAGGGACAAAACCGTCAAGAACTGGTCCGTCGATCGCTCCACATCTGCGGTCAAACAGATTTCGAGGGCCTTCAAAGACAGCGTTACAGCCTCATCTTGGCTCGGCCTCGATCGCTCCAACACCGGAATTCTCGCTGACTACGAACTGATCGAACTCTGGACTGCTTCAGATGGAATAAACCCTTCTTTGCAGTTCAATGCCGCCGTTTCGTTCCGGTTTGATCCATACCTATGTCACATGTTTTGACGGTTTACCGCCTGGCTTGGAGTTCCGATAATGCTGGAGATTAGAAAAGTGTGAAGCTATTGCTTCTTGTGGGGGGGAGATAACTCTGTGAGGGTGTTTAAATTAAGAGTGAACTGAACTTGAGTTACGTTTCAGTTTATTGTTATGCAACTGGATTTTTATTGTTTAAAGAGCAGTGGTTTAAAAGGTGCGGTGAGAAACACAAGTTGTGTTTGACTTGCTGTGGTCGCAAGAGCCCTGTGGCCAAAAAGCTACCATGACCAGCTTGGCTAGCCCACGCGTTATCATAATCTCACATTTTCGCTTAATTTAATATAGGGGTATTTACCGGGACCTCCCCTCTGAGTTTGCAAAATTACAGATTGCACCCCTCTTATTATTGAAATTACAAAAAACCTCCCCCTCAATGTTACAAAACATAACATTTACCTCCCCTGAAGTACAAATTTTCATAACATTCATGCACAAAAATACTCCCTTCGGAGTACATTTTCAGGAGGGGGTATTTTGTGCTTGGATGTTATGAAATATGAACTTCAGGAGAGATAAATGTTATGTTTTATAACATTCAAGGGAGTTTTTTGTAATTTCAATAATAAGAGGGGTGCAATCTGTAATTATGTTCTTCCAGGGGAAGTTTTGGTAATTATTCGATGTAATTATTCAAGGCAGCATCGAAGTTTAACGGTGCATGTAGGAGTGGTGCCCCCTGTCCGTCAGCAGCTACTGTTTTTTGTAATATGCTTATATTGCGGATGAACAGTGTAATGGTGTGACGATATTCCCGTCACTCGCAGTCCCTCTTGCGCACGATTACCTTCGGAAATAAAAAATGGAACACCATAGACACAAAGAAGAGCATTAATGCGGGGAAGAAAAAATGAGGAATAATATGTTGGTTTATTGGGGGGGGGGGGGGTATTTTTGTCTTTTTGGGTTGCCCTAATTTTCGCCTATAAATAAGAGGCGTTAGAGTTCTTTTATTATGTGGAGTTATAATTTGTATTGACCTCTTCTTTTCTCTCCCACCAGTGATAGTGAATAGCCCCTCCCCGTGGATGTAGACGCTCCTCACCGAACCACGTAAATCGCATCGTGCTCTTTTGTTTGTGGTTGTGTGATATTGTTTTCCGCATCGTTTCGCACAACAAGTGATGACTTATGGTTTGCATATGGCCAGATATTGCACAAACTATTGACGTGGTGAGCACATCGATTCATGCATGATCTGGGCCAGGGTCATTGGCGGGCAGTTAAGTGGATTCTGAGATATCTCAAGGGTACAGTTGATGTTGGCTTAGTATATGAGAGGCAATAGTCCAGTGTTGGGTTGGGTATGGGCTACACCGATTCAGATTATGCAGGTGATATAGCTAGGCGCAGGTCTACGACCGAATATTTATTCACATTGGTAGGAGGTCCAGTGAGTTGGAGGTCGACTCTGCAGTCGACAGTGGCTTTATCTACATCAGAGGCTGAATACATGGCAGTGAGAGAAGCTATGAAGGAGGTCATCTGGATGCAAGGCCTATTGGATGATCTGGGTGTGGAGCATAAAACTTTAACTGTCTTATGTGACAGTCAGTGCGATTTTTTGCCGACAAATCCAGTGCATCATGCTCGCACCAAGTACATCGATGTAAGGTACCATTTTGTTCGAGACTTGATCAAGACAAGCGAGGTTCGTTTGAAGAAGGTTGATACCAAGGAGAATCCAGCAGACATGCTTACAAATGTGCTTCCAGTCCAGAAGTTCACATATTGCAAAGGTTTGGTGAACGCTCGAGCTCAGATGTGAGTGCCTTGAGGGGCACTTTTGAAGAACTACGCGTGACTTGATCCCATGGGAGAGGGTACGTAGGCAACCACCTTGGTGCACCCGATTTGGTGTTGTAGTTTATTTTGTCATCTCATATTTATTTTGTTTCAAATAAGAGATGAGGTGGAGATTGTTGGTTTATGAGGGGTATTTTTGTCTTTTTTGGGTTTCCTTAATTTCTGCTTATAAATAAGAGGCGTTAGAGTTCTTTTATTGTGTGGAATTGTAATTTGTATTGGCCTCTTCTTTTCTCCCCCACCGGTGATAGTGAATAGCCCCTCCCCGTGGACGTAGACGCTCCTCGCCGAATCACGTAAATCGCATCGTGCTCTTTTGTTTGTGGTTGTGTGATTTTGTTTTCCGCATCGTTTCGCACAGCATAATAGGAAGAGAAAGAAGAAGAATACCAAGAAGAGGAAGAAGAAAGGTGATACCTACAGGAGGGAAATCGAGGAAGACCAGGTCACGAGTGATGTCTGGACCGCTGTCTGGAGCGAAATCTTGCAAAACCCGGGGGGGGGGGGGGGGGGGGGGGGGCAAGAATTCGGGAAATTCGTTTTTTAGGAGGAAACCAATTCCCCTGTTTTGATGTGAAAGCCAATTTCATCTCAAAATGGACTCATAGCGCATGTAAGTTCTTTTATATAATTATAATTATATAAAACAAGCAATCATATATGGAGCTTCCCTCAGACAGTCGCACCGCTTATAACAACCATTTCTTCGTGATAATCCTCCCTTAGCTAAAATAGTCATACAAATCGAAATCATAGAAATATATTGAAATGGGGATAAAATTAGAAAATCATCTGAATAATTAAATAACAGAGCCAATGATCTCAATAACTTGGAATAGAAACACTGTGAGGATGAGTATGGGGGTGGCTTTGGGAAACAGATAATTCCTCGATTAAAGACAGGACTGTTCGGGTTATGAAGCTTCATTGCTGGAGAAGTGCTGGTTCTCAGTTTATGGAGTAGTGATCATTAATCCAGCAATAATATTTTCGCACTCTCACTCAGCAGCAGCAGAAATGGAAAAAGAGTTTTGATCCCATGTGAGAGCATTTCAATCTCGCTCGATCATTGCAGCAGTAATGGCAGAAGAATGTCACAAAAATGGAGAAAAGAACATAACAAAAATGGAAAACGAATGTTGAAGGAAGAGGTAAATGGCGTACTGGTGTCGGTGGAGCGACATTCAACGGGGATTGTAGCGGAAATGGAATAAGGGTTTTGATCCCGGAAGTCTTCCCCGTTTGTGACTTCGGGATTAATCGCAGGCTCACTGCCACAGTTGCACTCTTCTCCATCTAAATCTCCTGCTTCTCAGACGTTAATCTCCCCTCGAATTTGAAGAAGAGCTTGGCATCGGGTTTAGGGCACACCATCTCTGAGCCTGTGTCGAGTGCCATTTTTGAGCGGTGAATGGTGGGATGGAGGGGAGAAACTATTTCGATTCTTTCGTTTCCGGGTTTGCATCCCGGACAGCAAACCCTAGGCCTCCGCCATACGCTCCTCTCTACTCCATCACGAAACCACACCCGCCATACGCGCCTCTATTTTAAAATGTTTTGAATTTTTTTAATTGATTTGAATCTTTAAGCCTAAAAATGAGGGTAGAATCAGCATATGAATGTTGCACCAAAGCATAGTTTTTTGTTTATATAATAGTACGAGCAGCTTCGCACAGGCTTTGCCCGCTACGACAGTACCCGATTGGCGACGACAGGCTTTCCCTGCAACTTTTACATATGAGTACTCAAAATGACAGTAAAAATTGTACATCAATATTTTATGATTATTTTTTTCAAAAACATTTATATTTTAACAAAAAATTATTTTAAAATGAGCAATTATATTTCGAAATTAGTTTTGGGAGGCATAGTGATTACCTACCATAGTAAGTGTAGGAGGTCTACTAAAAAGTTTTTGAATTTTATGAATTTCCATCATTATTTTTATTATAGGGATATTTAGGTAAAATAGCTAAATTAGCCCCCAAAGTTTGTGATGAATTTGAAATAGGTCCTTAAGGTTTGAATTGATTGAAATTAGTCCCTAACATTTCTATTTTTTTAATAGGTCCCAACTAACTTTTCATCCACCCTTTTTAGCGGAATTGAGGGAAATATGTGTTGATTAGGATGGTGAGTAGGACAGTGTCTTAAAAGCTCTAATTAATTTTTTATATAATTATATGCAAATAACAGGTTCCTTTTTAATCTTCCTCCACTGTTTCTCTAAATCATCACAGAGCAACAACATTAATTTGATATATGCCTGCAATCATGGCCGGCCTGGATCTCGGCACCTCCTCCCGGCGAACCCGACGACACTGGATCCCAACCAGCGGATCAAAATCCATAAACTTGCTCTCCTTCGACGAAATCCTCGGCAAGAGACTCCGCGGGCGCCCGAACTGCTCCCGGGACAAGCCGAAGTCCCAACGCAACAGTCAATCTCCGGCAGCTCGGCGGCGCCGGCCGTCGCCACCCTCCACGGCCAGTTCAAAAATTTATCCCTCTTAGGATCCCTCCTCCCGCCGCCGGCGCCGGCAGGCGCCACCTCTCTCACTGTATTCCTCGCCGGAGGACAGGGCCATGTTGTCCGGGGCGCCACCTCTCTCACTGTTAAATAATTTACGGCGACCGATCTCGCAATGATCACTCTGTAGCAAACCAGATGTTAGTTGCTTCCCAATCGTGAATCGCCGGGGAGAGAGGGTTAAATGGGAAGATGATCTAGCAAGAGCTGGGGAAAATAAAATCCGGAAAGATGACAACCAAAAATGTATAAGTCTTTGAATTAAATCTTCAATTAAGCCCACATATTTTCTAGTCAGCATCTTACATAACACTCAAAATTACAGTCTACAGATTCTGTTAATACATTGGACGGAAAAGTTAAATGGGACTTATTTCAAAAAAGGTGGAAATCTTAGGGACTTATTTCAACCATTTTAAACTTTAAGGACTGATTTCAATTCTACGCTAAATGTTGAGGACTAATTTAGCTATTTTGCCTATTGTGTAATCACACAAATAGTCAATATATTTTATGAATTTCTATTTTTTTCCATAATATATGTTAAGTCATTGGAGTAAAAGAATAAAGCTATATTTGAAGACAACTTCTTGTATATAGTAGTTAAAGATATAGATACATATATATACATATATATATATATATTGAAAGGGACAATTGATATCCTCTGATGAGGGTGATTGATAAAATCAACCTGCTTTGATACCAATTGAAAGTGGAGTTTAGTTTTTATTATCTGTTTAAAACTCTTGTTTAAGTTTTACTTCCAAAATAATGATATATATAAATATATATGAGTGCTGATTGCTGTAAGAGTAATAAACACAAACAGTAAGAGTGCAAAGTAATAAACAACACAAATAAAGAAATAAAACAAAACAAACAAGCACATCCAGATGACACAAAGAAATATAGTAGTTCCCCAAACCCGGGTACATCTACTCTTCTACCCACCGGTAGAAATCCACTAGGAGAGTTGATCAGGTGCCCTCACACCAAGGTATTTTTGTTCAGGTGTCCACACACCAATGGAGGTTTGATCAGGTGCCCAATTCACCTATAAGCTTTTGATCAGGTGCTTATAAACCAACTAGATTTTTTGATCAGGTGTCTTGCCACCAACAAGTAAACTTTTGAAGAGAGTTTTAACCCTGTACAAGATGGGGAAGGAGAAAGAGAAAAGATTTATTGTTCTTCTCTTTGTGCTGAGAAGACTCTTGATGAAGATCCTGATTGGTGGTGTTTGGATCTTGATGATGATGTTGAAGGAAGCTCCTCCTGTCTGATTTAGAATATATGATAGCTTGTGGATGGAGCTTCTTCTCTAGATTGTACAAACTCCTTTCTTCTTTATGCAGTAATGATCCTGAGCAAGTGATTGTGATTGGTGTCTCAGGATATATGATCTGCAAGAAAAAAGGGTTAGCAAAAAGAAGATAATATATTCTGATCTGTTCTTCCTTTTGCTCCTCTGATTTTCTCTTCTTCTTTTTCTTCTTTCTTCCTGTACAGCAATATTAATAATGTTCTGTTCTATTACTGTCGAGAGATAACAGCTATATATATTCTGATATATATTATCTGCTGTAATATATTCTTTTTGAATCCTTGCTGACCATAAAGGAATATAATAAATATATCCTTTATTTCCCAGATCCTCGAGAACATAAGTTGTCGTCTTTGACTTCTGCAACGGCTATATTAATTAATGCTGCAACGACTGGATTGTTAAATCAACAATATATATAGCAATATATAAAATAGAATAAATAAATATTGCTTTAATAAAGTCTGACAACAAATATATATTTTAGTTAAGCTAAATAAAATAAAATATTACTGGAAGAAATTCGTCGACCGGAGCTCTACGTTCGTCGAGCTCAACATTTGGTTCGTCGACCGGATTATTAATTTTACTGTTTCTGAACATCTGTTGGAATTCGTCGACCGCTGTTCGTCATTCGTCGACCGCTGTTCTGGTTGGAATTCGTCGACCGCTATTCGTCGACCGCTGTTCCGATTTCGTCGACCGCATCTTCCTTGCTAAATCTGTCGAGCGCTGCTATAAAATATGATCTGTTCGTCGGGCGCCGTCCGACGAATGCTGAGCGTCGTACGACGTTCGTCGAACGCAGCTAATATATGAAATATATTTCTTCTCTTATATTATCTTATATTAATTTCTCTTATAATATTTTCTCTTATAATATTTTCTCTTATATTATTTTCTCTTATTATTATATATATATTATTCTTAGTATATTATATATATATATTATTTTTCAGCCTTTTAACTTAATAAGATATTTAATCTAAGTTGTAAGATATATTATGATATAAACTTAGGTACTAAAGGTGGATCCTAACTCAAATCAAAACTAAGGTTCCAACAATCTCCCCCTATTTGAGTTGGGATCCTAATCCAAATTAACTAGGTTCTAACAATCTCCCCCTATTTGGTTTAGGATTTCTAAGCATAAAAAATCTGTAAAAGCTTAAGGGTTAGAGATTATTTATTTTTCTTTTGAAAAAAAAACTAAGCAATTCTGATTTTCTAAATCTTGATTTAAATATGAATTTTTTAATAAGATGAATTGCTAGCTGTTAACATATTCTAAGAATTTTTATAATCAGAAAGACAATATATGATAGCTTCTTTCTATAGAATCCTCTTTAATCAGAAGAGACTCACACTCAGTGCCATGATCATTTCTGATCAATGCATCTACAGTAGAATGCTCAACATGATTTTAGGAGAAAAAAATCTGTAAGAAAGTGAAGTTATCTGACATTGCTTTTAAAATAGAAAAATTCCAAAGAATCATTAAAACTGCTGTTTAATTTAATTTAAGTAAAAATATTAAAAGTTTAAAATTTTGACTTATAGATAAATATTTTGGCCTTTTTATTTCATTAAAGTACAAATTTAAAAATTTTCTTTGATTTTGCTGAACATACATAATTTCCTTTTCTTTAGCTTTAAATATCTTATTTTTTAAACAGATAGTTTGTTCTGCAGAAATTTTGAAAGGAGTTAAATTAATTATTTTTGTTAACTCTTTTCTGATTTCATCTTCAGATTTGTAATTTCCAGATGTTATTAAATATGTACATAATGAATTTAAAACAGATTTAAAATCAGATTTTATTAAATCTGTGCATGAAGAAGTGAAAACAGATTAAAAAGGATCAGAGGTAAAAATAAAATTTGAAGATACCTCTTTTACCTTTGTTACCATTTCTGCTTCAGATTCAGCATCTGATATGTAATCTGAACCATATATGACCATCATATAGAATTTTCTGGCCTTTTGTTCTTCTTTATCTTCTTCTTTAGTTAGAGTAACTGATGGTTCTGCATCAAAAATGATGTTAGTGGAAGAAGAAGAAGAAGACGGTTTATTTACCATCCTTGAGAGGGAGTCCCAAATGCTCTTTGCTGAAGTGCAATCAACCACTTTAAGAAAAATGTCTTTTGACATTGATTTAGCCAATATCTCCATGGCTATGGCATCAACACTTTTCAGCCTTTCCTGATCATCAAATGAAGGGATTGAAGATGAAATTCTTGTCAAAACAGATTTGTAAATACTTTCATCTATGACATTCATATATAACTTAATTCTAATTTGTCATAAATCAAAACTATCCAAATTACATAAATGTGGATCTGAACAAGTAAAATCTGCTAGTGCCATCAAATTTTTGAAAAACCTTTTTACAACAAAATAAAATAAAATAAGAACTAAGGTGATCTTTGTGATTTCAGGTGTTAGCCTGTGTGAAAAATCAACTTCCTCTGATACCAATTGAAAGGGGTTCAATTGAGTATCAGGTGCAAGAAAATGAAAAAATAAAATCAACCTCCTCTGATACAAATTAAAAGGGACAATTGATATCCTCTGATGAGGGTGATTGATAAAATCAACCTGCTTTGATACCAATTGAAAGTGGAGTTTCGTTCTTATTATCTGTTTAAAACACTTGTTTAAGTTTTACTTCCAAAATAATGATATATATAAATATATATGAGTGATGATTGCTGTAAGAGTAATAAACACAAACAGTAAGAGTGCAAAGTAATAAACAGTACAAATAAAGAAATAAAACAAAACTAACAAGCACATCCAGATGACACAAAGAAATATAGTTGTTCCCCAAACCCGGGTACATCTACTCTTCTACCCACTGGTAGGAATCCACTAGGAGAGTTGATCAGGTGCCCTCACACCAAGGTGTTTTTGTTCAGGTGTCCACACACCAATGGAGGTTTGATCAGGTGCCCAATTCACCTATAAGCTTTTGATCAGGTGCTTATAAACCAACTAGATTTTTTGATCAGGTGTCTTGCCACCAACAAGTAAACTTTTGAAGGGAGTTTTAACCCTGTACAAGATGGGGAAGGAGAAAGGGAAAAGATTTATTGTTTTTCTCTTTGTGCTGAGAAGACTCTTGATGAAGATCCTGATTGGTAGTTGTGCTTGGATCTTGATGATGATGTTGAAGGAAGCTCCCCCTGTCTGATTTAGAATAGATGATAGCTTGTGGATGGAGCTTCTTCTCTAGATTGTACAAACTCCTTTCTTCTTTATGCAATAATGATCCTGAGCAAGTGATTGTGATTGGTGTCTCAGGATATATGATCTGCAAGAAAAAAGGGTTAGCAAAAAGAAGATAATATATTCTGATCTGTTCTTCTTTTTGCTCCTCTGATTTTCTCTTCTTCTTTTTCTTCTTTCTTCCTGTACAGCAATATTAATAATGTTCTGTTCTATATACTGTCGAGAGATAACAGCTATATATATTCTGATATATATTATCTGCTGTAATATATTCTTTTTGAATCCTTGCAGACCATAAAGGAATATAATAAATATATCCTTTATTTCCCAGATCCTCGAGAACATAAGTTGCCGTCTTTGGCTTCTGCAACGACTATATTAATTAATGCTGCAACGGCTGGATTGTTAAATCAACAATATATATATAGCAATATGTAAAATAGAATAAATAAATATTGCTTTAATAAAGTCTGACAACAAATATATATTTTAGTTAAGCTAAATAAAATAAAATATTACTGGAAGAAATTCGTCGACCGGAGCTCTACATTCGTCGAGCTCAACATTTGGTTCGTCGACCGGATTATTAATTTTACTGTTTCTGAACATCTGTTGGAATTCGTCGACCGCTGTTCGTCATTCGTCGACCGCTATTCTGGTTCGAATTCGTCGACCGCTGTTCCAATTTCGTCGACCGCAGCTTCCTTGCTAAATCTGTCGAGCGCTGCTATAAAATATGATCTGTTCGTCGGGCGCCGTCCGACGAATGCTGAGCGACGTACGACGTACAACATTTGGTGTAACATTTGAGTTCCCAAATATACTCCTAAAATTATTATCATTTAAAGGTCTTTTGGTAATTTATCTTTGCCAAAAAAAAATACCACCATATCACTTCTTTATTTCACACCTCCCAACCACTGCTGCCACCGAAAGCACATCCAATCCAGGTACAACGTCGACTCCTCGAGTCTGCCAGCCTTCACTGATGCCCGCCAAAAGCAACTCCTCCATTGCACGCTACCACCGCCTCCAACAAACCCCATCCAGTGCAAACCTCCTCCGCATCTCCTCCTCGGCAGCTCCTCCGGCGAAGCTCAAGAGCAGCTGCTCCTTCACCTGCTCGCAAGGTTCTCTTCCTCAGCTCATCTGGCGAAGAGATATGTGATCCATTGCAACTCCTCTGCAGGGTTCTCTTCCTCAGCTTAGGTTTGCCCTTTCGGGAAATTTTTTCGCCCTGCAGTTTTTTGTGTCGTCAACTGTAATTTTTTCGCGCCTCTCGCAGGTATTTCACCTACCCGCAGCTACCTCTCTCGCATTCTTTCTGCTCTTCCGGGCAATTTTTTTGCTCTGCGATTTTTTCGTGTCATCGAAATCTATTCATGTTTTGAAATCTCTGATCTCATCTATTCTAATTGTTCTCTTTTAGATATCAAATATCCTTTTACTTTTTAGGTGTTGATGTTTTGAAGTAACTGCCCGCGACCGATGCCGCCGTCCCAACCGATGGCACCCCCTGCGACCAATGTCGTCCCCCGCGTCCAATGTCATCACCCACAACCAATTTCGCCCCCCGTGACCAATGTCGCCGCCCCGACAAATGTCGCCGCCCCGACCAATGTCTCCGCCCCGACCAATGTCGCCGCCCCGACCAATGTCGCCGCCCACGACCAATGTGCCAATGACCAATGTCGCGCGCGCGCGCGTGCGCGCGGGGAAAGATGGTGGTAAAGTGCACTTTTGCACTTTACGGTAAAGTCCATTGATCCAACAGTCCGTGTGGATCAATGCACATATCTTAAAGTGCACACATCTCAAAGTGCATTGTACTAATTCATGCAGATCGTCGGATCAGTGCATTTCACCGTAAAGTGCAAAAGTGCACTTTACCACTCTCTTTCCCATTTGTGCAGTGTATGAAAGGGGAATTGAGGTGTCAATTGGAATTTATTTTTAGGTAGGTTGAGCGTATATTTGATTAGTGCAGGTGAGATCTGAGTCGTTCGATCAGGCGATCGAACGACCAGTCGAAAAGATTAAAAAAAATTGGTCGTATTTTAACAGAGCCCCAGATTTTCAGCTGGATCCCACACCAATCAAATATACACTCAACCTACGCAAAAATTACTCTTCAATTGGTGGTCAAAATACGAATAATTGGCATATTTGATGTAATAATAACCTCACGAGTCATTTGCTGTGTTTTTAAGAACTATCATGCTCCGCTTTAGTAGCAACTAGCAAGTAATTATTACCCTTTTTTATTTATTTATTAATGACGCTTTAATATCATGCGAAGGAGTAAGGAGTGATAAATATTATTTTTATTTTTATTATTTGTCGGGAAGAACCCCCAAAAAGAAAAAGAAATGCTAAAATAGCATATTTAATAGTACAATTAAAGCACGAGGTTTTAACTTTTAAGCACCAGCTTTTGCGTGTCAGATCATAAGTAGCTGAGTGTAAAGATTGGAGATAAATTGTCCGCGGTTTTTCACTGTTCTGCCCACTGCTTTAATAATATAAATCATTTATTTTTAAATTTTTGTTGTTGTTTTAAGATTCGATTGGATTAATGCAAAAATTATTATAAAATATGTTGATATATATATATATATGTATATAATTAATTAATTTGACATTAATACTAACTTAATATAATATTAATTTGACATTTATACTAACTTAATAT
Source organism: Dactylorhiza incarnata (assembly GCA_033032865.1). NCBI lineage: Eukaryota > Viridiplantae > Streptophyta > Magnoliopsida > Asparagales > Orchidaceae > Dactylorhiza > Dactylorhiza incarnata. Next base: position 1,853,261 of record JAWHQI010000391.1, read on the forward strand.
AATATTTAATATATTAAGTTAGTATTAATGTCAAATTAATTAATTATATATATATGCCTACTATGATATGATGTCCTAGGTTTATAATAAGATTTAGGATATCCTACAACATGAAATTGCGATCTTACTCCTAAATTTATTGAAAAATTGATTTTTAATCTCACAAAAATTATCAATGATGAGAATTGAACTCAGGTTCCCACTATATCAAGCAAAGATTACAACCAACACACCATAAGGTTTTTGTTGAACAACATTGTTCAACTATATTTTATATATACGTATATAAATATGAACCGCCCTTGCCTAATTTCGCTGCCCCAGCAGAATGTCGCCGCCCGCATGGGGGCCCATGCTCTACCACTCGTGTGTGTTTATATATATATTGTTGCGGGTAACTCGACGTTTTTATATATCAGTCAAATTTAACCGTCTCACCTCGAAAGTACACTGAGCGTGCGAACAATCACAGGAAAGACAAACAGTTGACAATAAGATTTTTGACGTGAAAACCCCGAAAAGGAGAAAAAATTACGGGGTCGGATCGGTGCCGACCAAGATCACTAATCTTCGGAGTGTTAAAAGAGTTATCTCTCTAGGGTGACAAACCACCGCCCGTTAAAATGATTCTTTTGGACCACTGAGGTCGCTTGGAGTGGAGTGATGATGAGCGTGCTCGGAAGCGATGAAACTTTGGCCTGCACGGCGGCGGTCGTGCGCTTGTGCGGCTCCTGGCGTGTGGCGGAGGCCGGACGGCTTGAGCGGGCCATGCAGCACACGGAGGTGCGCGACCAGCCCAGGCCATGCAGCCTCCGCGAAACGCGCGACCTCCGCGCGGCGATGTGCATGGGCCATGCGCGTTGCGCCCGTCGTTCACCTCCGCATCGCCGACCTCGGCTCACTCGTCACTCGTCGTCGCGCACCTTCGTGTCGCTAACCTCACCCAACTCACGTTCTGCACTATGGGCCTCGCCGTGCTCTTCGCCCACCGTCGCACATGTAACAACCCTTAATTTAAAACTTATAATAATAATAATAATAATAATAATAATAATAATAATAATAATAATAATAACAATAATAACAATAAACCCTCTCCTCTCATTTATTTCCCTTCTAACCGCACCCCCCCCCCCCCGACTTAAAGCCGCTCCAGTTAGGTCTCCCGTATCAAAAAAATCCCGCAAGCGCTCGCCCGATCTCGCTCCCGTGCGCACGCAAGCCTCCCTCCCGTTTCCGCTCCCGGACGGCTCTCCCGCTCTCGTCTCCTGCGTGCACCACCGCCGCCTGCTCCGCCTCCAGCCGGCATCTGCGCCGCTGCCTGCGCCTCCCTTCCTCCTCCTGGCCGACGACAGCAGCAAAGGCTGCCTCCCTCCCTCTCCAGGCCGTCGGCAACAGCTAGGGTTGCAGCTCCCCCCGCTCCCTCCGGCCAGCTGTGCCTTCTCCCTCGCTTCTTGAGGGACGGCAGTGGTTCCTCCTCCTCCAAAGAGAACGACAGCCCCCTTCCCCTCCGTTTCGGCCGGCGGATTTCAAGGGACTCCTAGGGTTTCGCCCGAAACCCCTCCTCGTGGACTCTTGAGCCCAGATCTGGTCTCCTTCGGTAAGGATCTCCGCCAAAATTTCCGTTTTCAGTTTTGCCCTAAATGCTTGTGGTGATTTTCGCTACTCGATCGACGTAATTTCATCGGTCCCTCTTATGTTTGTCGTAAATCCGCCTAATCCCAATTTTTTTGTTTGCGTTTTCGGTGCCGCACATCAGATCTAGTGGTGGAATCGCTCTGAACCCTCTACGATTTAGGGTTTTCGTCACTCAAACGCCGCCAAGTACTCGATCCATGTGGTAACTTCTTCTCCCCTCACCTTGAGGGAGGTAAATTGCTAATCCGCTTCTGATTGTGTTTTCGTGTTAAACTGCATGTGTTAGCATATGGTTTGTTGCTTGTCAAATATCAAATATCGTCTGCGATTATCCCTGAACAGGTTCAATAGAGCCTTGTCCTTGCTTGCGCCGCATAGCAGTTGCTGGTAGTTGCGGCTTCACCTTAAGGCAAGTGGAGAAATTCCCTCTCGCTTGCAAACAAGAATTTAAGTTCTTATTTCATGTATCTAATTTATTACCAGTCTCTGATAATACAAGAATTATCGCTCGTGAGTATGTCGCGTTGTGATAGGAATCTCCTTGGAAAAGACATGAATCACTTAGGTCTTGAGTGTCATAAGCAAATCGTGGAAACTAGGGTTTAGGTGGTGCAACGTCTTGATTGCATGGTCACGGTAAGCAGAGAATACTATTATTCTGGTAAGCCTTACACTTGGACTTGAGTGTGAACTATGTGTGCCCACTATAAACACCTACGCATTTCATAGATTACAGCTTATGTCGTTGCAAAATACTTGTTTAGGCTATACTTCGGAGTAGGCTAATATTTCTAGATAGTTTCTGCTTGTTTCAGTTACCTGCCTTTTTCACTAGCCTGTTTCAAGAGTTAATTGGTACTTTAGAATTATTTTTGCATGTACTTAAAATTACAGCTTGTTTTCTATTATTTTCTTGTTCTGAGGCATTTTCCTTCTGTTTGGATTTGCCTTAGGGTTCGTGACCGCGCCGTCTGCTCCCTGAGTTTTCTTCGTTCAGCTGTAGTTTTGCTTGGAGGTTCTATTTTGATTACTGTGTCAGCAGGTTCTATGTATTTTGTTTCAGTACTGTTGGATCTACTTTTCTTGTATTAGTTATTGTCAGTCATTTTCTCTGGTATTGTGTACAACTCTTAGGGTGTTTTTGTTTGTATCAGATCCTTTTACTTATAGCATTTTACTATTGTGACTCATTGCATGTTCATCATTTCAGTATAATGTGTGACTTTTGTTTTTAATGAAAATGCATGAGTTTTAATTTTTCATTGTGGCTTCCGCATACTTATAAAATATACTAAATTCTTTTCAAAAGTAATAAATCCAAAACTTTTGTAGCATTTCTGTTTCCGCCTTAGCAGGCATGGTTTCCTGTTCGCTCATGCCTGTGGCATCACGGCCCGCCCGAAGTGCGCTCTGACTCTTGTCGAGACGGGTCGTGACAGTTAGTATAAAAGCGAGATTCCGCATCTAAAGATAAAATATTTTAAAATTTTCATATATTTTGAAATCTATTATGTAAATATACGTGCATGCATCATTTCTTCACTCACTTTGTCGTTGTCTGTTGTTCGAGGCTGAAACACGCACACACGTACTCATAAGCATGAGTAGTATGCGTACAAATGTTAAGGGAGTATGGGCAAACTTAACATTTATATGCATATGAATTTCCACTAGGATATACACCGCTTGCGAATATTAAATTGTATGGGCGGTTTAATATTTTCAAGTGCGCTGACATTAGAATCATCATGCGCGTGACATGTTAAGTGATATGGGCGCTTAACATGGCATGCGTATCCATTCATGAACATTCTTAAGGATGCATTGTAGGCATAAATACATTGCATGCATGACATAACTCGTTGCACGAGTGTTAAGCTGAGAGCAACAGATGACGATTGTACACACATGGATTTTTCAAATCATTCTTCTATCGCACGCGATCTTATCGTCGCATTTGCACTTGCATGACTACCACCTAGAGTTGTCAATTGAAAATGCTGTAACTATTACATGATTTACGTATTCAACAGTATTAGAATGCTAGAACCTGTAGTATCAATCCTCTAAGCTTATCTGGACTGTTTCTCTTACTTGACTCTTTTGTGTTTCTTTCTAGATGGCTTCGAAGCGATCGCAACGCAAGCGGGCCACCTCTTCAACGGGAGGAGCATCTGGAGATGCCACTGCCCAGCTGATGAGGCAGATTCTGGAACGTCTCACCCGTCTGGAAGAGGATCGTAAAACTCCTGATCCAGCCCTTGGTTCCGGCAGTGCATGGACGACAGTTACTAACACTACAGCCCCTCCTGGAGCCACCCCTCCTGCAACTGATTCTGGGACCGGCTCGCCTGCCGTCACCTTGGTTCCCCCGCTCGTGCCAAGCCTGCCTGCCCCGCCAGTGGCAATGGCAGATACTCTTGCATTTAAGAGGCTGAATCCGCCGTCTTTCGATGGCAATCGAGACTTCTTCGTGATCACTGAATGGATCTCCCAGATGGAGAAGCATTTTGAGTATGCTGGAGTTCCCGAGACCCAGAAGGTCCTCCTTGCGGCCTATCAATTGTCTGAGGATGCTTATACTTGGTGGCTCCAGCGCCGCAGGCTCCAGCGCCGCAGGCTCCCTGATTCTGCCACCTTATCTTGGAGACAGTTCAAGGATGCTCTTATGGAGAACTTCCTCTCTTCCATGGAACGGGACAAGTTAGCTGAGAAGTTCCTGTCCCTTCAGCAGACTGGTAGGACAGTGACCGAGTACACGAGAGAGTTCTCCCGCCTTTCCCTCCTTGCTTCGGAGTTCGTGCCGGATGAAGACAAAAAGATCAGCCTTTTCGTGAAGGGGCTCCATCATGACTTCCGCCAGCTTGTGGTAGCTCATGGCGCCACCACCTACGCGGAGACCGTGGGAGCCGCCTTGCAGGTGGAAGCTATTGAGTTGGATCGTTCTGCCAAGAAAGCCCAGCATGGAACAAGCAATGCCGCCGCATCCGACCTCAAGCACAAGGATGCTCCAGCTCAGCAGCAAGGCCCCAGGTCTAAAGAGGTGTGTGCCTTCTGCCACAAGGTGGGCCATGTCGCCCAAGTCTGCCGCTCCCTCCTGAAGAAGCGGAAGATGGTTACTCCTGCGCAGCAACCTCAGATGACACTTGCCTCTGCTGCCTCCGTCTGTGCTTTCTGCAAGAGGTGGGGCCACTTGGCAAAGGACTGTTGCCGCAAGCAGAAGGCCTGTTTCAAATGTGGGCAGGTTGGGCACCTCATGCTCGACTGCCCCATAAAGGATAGCCCGATCCCCGCTCAACCTCTTCAAGTTATCCCCGGAGCTCAGGGCAGAGCTGTGCTGAACGTCGTCACTCAGGGCGAGGCGCTCGCATCTACCGACGTCATCTCTGGTACGTTTTGTGTAGAATTTTAAATTTTTTTTTCTGCATTCTTAAATCTGACTTGCCTCAGTCGAACAAACTTGTTATGCTTTATGTTTTCCTTTTTAGGAAGTTTTAGGGTCAAGAATAAGTTGATGCAAATCTTATTTGACTCCGGTGCATCGCACTCTTTTATCGCCCGCCGCATCGTGGACCTTTATAGTTGGCATACTTCGCCACTTGAGGTTCCTTTTGAGATTTCTGTACCCGGTCATCTGCACCTCTCAACCAGAGGCGTTCTCAATTGCCCAATCTTGCTTGGAGAGTTGCAAGTCGTCGCTGACCTCATAGTTCTGGATATGACAGAGTTCGACGTAATCCTGGGAATGAATTGGTAGGTCACGTATCGAGCAAAGCTGGACTGTGTGGCAAAGAGGGTCAATCTCAGCATTGATGGCAAAGACTACAGCGTTCATGTTCAGACCCGCAGTCACCTGAAGGTAATCTCTACTGTACGTGCCACTCGACTTCTTAGCCAAGGATGTTCTGTCTGCTTCGTTTATGCTTCGCACTCGGATGCTATCTCTCCTAAACTCGAGTCTATTTCTGTTGCTTCGGAGTTTCCTGACGCGTTCCCCGCCGAATTGCCTGGGATGCCTCCTGATCGAGATGTGGAGTTCTGTATTGATGTAGAGCCTGGGACGCGCCCCATATCTAAAGCTGCTTACCGTATGGCACCGCGTGAGCTAGAAGAACTCAGATCGCAGTTAGACGAATTGCTTGAGCGTGGGTACATTCGCCCTAGCTCGTCACCTTGGGGAGCCCCTGTACTCTTCGTGAAAAAGAAGGATGGATCCATGAGATTGTGCATCGACTACCGAGATCTTAATAAGGTGACCATCAAGAATAAGTACCCCCTTCCGCGTGTGGATGATTTATTCGATCAGCTTAAGGGCAGTACAGTCTTTTCCAAGATAGATCTCAGATCGGGTTACCATCAGCTGAAGATCAAGGACTCCGACGTCCCCAGGACGACCTTCCGGACTCGGTATGGTCATTTCAATTTTTTGGTGATGTTTTTCGGGTTGACTAACGCCCCTTCTGCATTCATGGACATGATGAACCGTGTCTTCCGTGAGTACCTGGACAAGTTCATCATCGTCTTCATTGATGATATCCTGGTCTACTCCAAGACTCGCGAGGAGCATGCAGCACATCTTAGACTCACTCTCTCCACCCTTCGTCAGCATCAGCTCTATGCCAAGTTGGCAAAATGTGAGTTCTGGCTGGATCGTGTTGCCTTCTTAGGCCACGTCATTTCAGGAGACGGACTTTCTGTTGACCCTGCTAAGGTTTCCGCAGTTATGGACTGGAAGCGACCTTCTACCCCTACCGAGATCCGCAGTTTCCTTGGTTTGGCTGGCTATTACCGACGCTTCGTCAAGGGTTTTTCCTCTCTTGCTGCCCCCATGACTCGACTAACTCAAAAGCATGTTAGATTCGAGTGGACAGATCAGTGCGAGCAGTCATTTTCTGAGTTGAAGCAACGTCTGTGTTCAGCGCCTGTTTTAGCCCTCCCGTCAGAAGGGTTGGACTTTTCAGTTTACACTGACGCTTCCGGAGTTGGTTTGGGTTGTGTCCTGATGCAGGATGATCGCGTTATTGCTTATGGGTCGAGGAAATTGAAGGTTCACGAACGCAACTACCTCACTCATGATCTGGAGTTCGCCGCGGTGGTGTTTGCTCTGAAGCTTTGGCGTCATTATCTCTATGGCGTGAAGTGTCACTTTTTCACCGACCACCAGAGTTTAAAGTACATCTTTGTTCAGAAGGACCTCAATCTTCGTCAGAGACGTTGGCTCGAGTTCGTGGCAGATTATGACTTGCAGCTCACGTATGTTCCTGGTAAAGCCAATTCAGTGGCAGATGCGTTGAGCCGACATGCCTCCGTAGCCGCTTATGCACGCATGTCAGCTATCCTAGCAGCCTTGATTGATGACCTTGATCGGATGGATATATCCATCGCACCCGAAGGTCATGAAGAGGTTCCTGTTCCGTTATGGGTAGAGCGGGTGAAGGATTTACAGTCATCTGACCCCGCACTCCAGCGCATCCGTCGACAGGTTGAATTTGGGACTCTTCCGGATTTCTCTATCTTTGACGATGTTCTGCATTTCCGAGGCCGCCTCTGCATTCCTGATGTTCCCGAATTGCTCGATAGTATTTGCCGAGAAGCTCACGAGTCTCGCACATCTGGTCATCCAGGCAATAATAAGATGTATCATGACTTGAAGCAAATCGTTTGGTGGCCTGGCATGAAGAATTATATAGCCCGTTTCATCTCTCGATGTCCGACGTGCCAGAAGGTGAAAGCTCAGCGTCAGCGTCTTGGTGGTCTTTTGCAGCCCTTGCCTATCCCCGAATGGAAGTGGGAAGATGTCTCTATGGACTTCATAACGGGTTTGCCCCGTACTCCGAGAGGGCATGATGCGATTTGGGTCATAGTGGACCGCATGACGAAAGTGACTCATTTCATCCCGTACAAGGAAGGTCACTCCACCGAGAAGATTGCCCGGATTTATGTTTCTGAGATAGTTAGACTTCATGGGATTCCTCTACGGATTGTTTCCGATCGTGACTCGAGGTTTGTTTCGCACTTTTGGAAGGGTTTTCAGCAAGCTTTGGGTACCGAGCTCAACCTGAGCACCGCTTATCATCCAACTACCGATGGGCAGACCGAAAGGGTTAATCAGATTCTTGAAGACATGCTTCAGTGTTATATTCTAGACTTCAAGGGAGCTTGGGATGAGCACCTACCGTTGGTTGAGTTCGCCTACAACAATAGCTATCAGGAAAGCCTCAAGATGGCCCCCTTCGAAACATTGTATGGGCGTCGTTGTAGAACTCCTCTCTATTGGTCAGAAGTTGGTGAGAAGGTGGTGTTGGGCCCTGAGTTACTTCAGGAAATGGAAGAAGCCACCAAGAAGACTCGTCTTCAGCTCAGTCGTGTCATTGAAAGACAGAGGAAATATGCTAATCAGCGCCGCCGTCCGTTGGAGTTTGCAGTAGGTGATCAGGTGTTCTTGAAGGTTTCTCCTACTCCTGGGGTGAAACGGTTTGGTCGCCATCATAAGCTCAGCCCGAGATTTGTGGGGCCGTACACCATCTCAGAGCGTGGTGGAGGATCTGCTTATCGTTTGGAGTTGCCAGATTTGTTGTCCGGTGTTCATGATGTTTTCCATGTCAGTCAGCTCCGAAAATACATCCATGATCCTACTCGTGTTCTTGAGGAAATTCTGGTGGTTCCTGAAGCTAATCTGTCTTATCCGATTGAGCCCGCCAAGATAGTGGAATATCAAGAGCGCAAGCTTCGAAAGAGGACCATTCCTATGGTGAAGGTACTTTGGATGCATGGCAAGTCTGAGGAGTTCACTTGGGAGCTCGAAGCTGACATGCGTAGCAAGTATCCGCATCTTTTCTCTTGATCCCGGTATGTCTCCGCTCTTGTTCCTCTCTCTATTTAAGTGCCTTTTCAGTTAGTTCTCTTGACTTGAATTGCAAACCTTGTTGGAATGAATGTCATTCTAATTTTTTCGCCATAAGAGAATTCTCAGAAGTTTCGGGACGAAACTTTCTAAGTAGGGGAGAATGTAACAACCCTTAATTTAAAACTTATAATAATAATAATAACAATAAACTCTCTCCTCTCATTTATTTACCTTCTAACCACACCCCCCCCCCCCGACTTAAAGCCGCTCCAGTTAGGTCTCCCGTATCAAAAAAATCCTGCAAGCGCTCGCCCGATCTCGCTCTCGTGCGCACGCAAGCCTCCCTCCCATTTCCACTCCCGGACGGCTCTCCCGCTCTCGTCTCCTGCGTGCACCGCCGCCGCCGCCGCCTGCTCCCACTCCAGCCGGCATCTGCGCCGCCGCCTGCGCCTCCCTTCCTCCTCCTAGACGACAACAGCAGCAAAGGCTGCCTCCCTCCCTCTCCAGGCCGTCGGCAACAGCTAGGGTTGCAGCTCCCCCGCTCCCTCCGGCCAGCTGTGCCTTCTCCCTCGCTTCTTGAGGGACGACAGTGGTTCCTCCTCCTCCAAAGAGAACGACAGCCCCTTCCCCTCCGTTTCGGCCGACGGATTTCAAGGGACTCCTAGGGTTTCGCCCGAAACCCCTCCTCGTGGACTCTTGAGCCCAGATCTGGTCTCCTTCGGTAAGGATCTCCGCCAAAATTTCCGTTTTCAGTTTTGCCCTAAATGCTTGTGGTGATTTTCGCTACTCGATCGACGTAATTTCATCGGTCTCTCTTATGTTTGTCGTAAATCCGCCTAATCCCAATTTTTTTGTTTGCGTTTCCGGTGCCGCACATCAGATCTAGTGGTGGAATCGCTCCGAACCCTCTCCGGTTTAGGGTTTTCGTCACTCAAGCGCCGCCAAGTACCTGATCCTTGTGATAACTTCTTCTCCCCTCAACTTGAGGGAGGTAAATTGTTAATCCGCTTTTGATTGTGTTTTCGCGAATTAAATTGCCTGTGTTGGCATATGGTTTGTTGCTTGTCAAATATCAAATATCGTCTGCGATTATCCCTGAACAGGTTCAATAGAGCCTTGTCCTTGCTTGCGCCGCATAGCAGTTGCTGGTAGTTGCAGCTTCACCTTAAGGCAAGTGGAGAAATTCCCTCTCGCTTGCAAACAAGAATTTAAGTTCTTCTTTCATGTATCTAATTTATTACCAGTCTCTGATAATACAAGAATTATTGCTCGTGAGTATGTCGCGTTGTGATAGGAATCTCCTCGGAAAAGACATAAATCACTTAGGTCTTTAGTGTCATAAGCAAATCGTGGAAACTAGGGTTTAGGTGGTGCAACGTCTTGATTGCATGGTCACGGTAAGCAGGGAATACTCTTATTCTGGTAAGCCTTACACTTGGACTTGAGTGTGAACCATGTGTGCCCACTATAAACACCTACGCATTTCATAGATTACAGCTTATGTCGTTGCAAAATACTTGTTTAGGCTATACTCCGGAGTAGGCTAATATTTCTAGATAGTTTCTGCTTGTTTCAGTTACCTGCCTGTTTCACTAGCCTGTTTCAAGAGTTAATTGGTACTTTAGAATTATTTCTGCATGTACTTAAAATTACAGGTTGTTTTCTATTATTTTCTTGTTCTGAGGTATTTTCCTTCTATTTGGATTTGCCTTAGGGTTCGTGACCGCGCCGTCTGCTCCCTGAGTTTTCTTCGTTCAGCTGCAGTTTTGCTTGGAGGTTCTATTTGGTTACTATGTCAGCAGGTTCTATGTATTTTGTTTCAGTACTGTTGGATCTACTTTTCTTGTATTAGTTATTGTCAGCCATTTTCTCTGGTATTGTGGACAACTCTTATGGTGTTTTTGCTTGTATCAGATCCTTTTACTTATAGCATTTTACTATTGTGACTCATTGCATGTTCATCATTTCAGTATAATGTGTGACTTTTGTTTTTAATGAAAATGCATGCGTTTTAATCTTTCATTGTGGCTTCCGCATACTTATAAAATATACTAAATTCTTTTCAGAAGTAATAAATCCAAAACTTGTGTAGCATTTCTGTTTCCGCCTTAGCAGGCATGGTTTCCTGTTCGCTCATGCCTGTGGCATCATGGCCCGCCCGAAGTGCGCTCTGACTCTTGTCGAGACGGGTCATGACAGCACACCTCCGCGTTGCCGACCGCGCCCGTCATTCACCTTCGCGCCGCCGACCTCGTCCATCACTCGCATCAGCACCGCCGGCCTCGGCGCGCTCGTCACCCGCCATCGCACACCTCCGCGTCATCGACCTCGCTTGTCTCCGTGCTCGTCGTCCTCCGCCACGCTCCTCGTTGTCGCCTCCCGATCAAAGGGGTGTGCATAGTAAAATCCCACATCATTGGGTGCGGATAGTAAAAACCTTCATCACGGGAGTGCACATGGTAAAATCCTCCTTCATTGAGTGCGGATAGTAAAATCCACCATCATGAGGGTGCACATAGTAAAATCCCTCATCATAAGGTGCAAATAATAAAATCATCCATCATGGGCGCGCACATAGTAAAATCCCACATTATTGGGTGTGGATAGTAAAATCCTTTATCATTTGGTGCAGATAGTAAAATCCTCCATCATGAGGGTGTACATAGTAAAATCTCTCATTATTGGGTGGGGATAGTAAAATCCCTCATTATTGGGTGCAGATAGTAAAATCTTTCATCATTGGATGCAGATAGTAAAATCCTTTATCATTGGGGTGCGCATTATAAAATCCCTCATTATTGGGTGCAGTGCAGATAGTAAAATCCCTCATCATTGGGTGTGGATAGTAAAATCATTCGTCATTGATGTGTGTATAGCAAAATTCTCCATCATGGGGGCGCGCATAGCAAAATCTTCCATCATGGGAGTGCGCATAACCAAATTTATAATCATGGGTGTGTGGATAACAAGACTCCCTAGCGACATATTTACCAAAATGACCCTCTCAAAATCTATAAAAGGGACATAGAGCCTCATTTGAAAGGACATTGTCTTCTATGCCTAAGAGAGCTCATGAAGATTCATTTGTAAATCTAACTCAACGCTCCAAGATCTCCTTCGGCGCTTGAGGATTTCCGTCAAAGCTTGAAGATTTCTTTGAGAATCTCCTTCGGTGCTTGAAGATCTGTTAGTATTTTCAATGTGATCTCAAAGTAATCAAACAGTTAATCTCACTGTCAATGCAATATGAGCCTATAAGGTTGCACATAAGAGTGTTTGGAGAAGTTGGAGGAAGAATTGTGTTGTCCTTACTCATATTGGATATGAGTGAAAGACCAATCCTATGACTCATTGGAGTTAGGTCAAGTCGGCTAAATGTTTCACAGATATTATGAATATTGTATGGAGCATGTTGGCATGTGTTCAAGACGACATTGCATGTATCGTCGAGACCATCACAATGATATTGTGAATATCGTCTAGTGGTCACGTCGATATGGCCGACTATGAACCTTTAAATGTATTGTTGAAGCGTTGTGCGATATCGTCGAGATCGTCTCGTCGATATTTTAGTTGTCACGACGATATCGTCGAGATTGCCTCGACGATATAAGTCATTACGACGATATCGTCGAGATCGTCTCGACGATATAGGTCTTCACAGCGATATCGTCGAGATCGTCTCGACGATATCGTCGAGATCGTCCCGACGATATCGTCTCGACGATATTTTGTGATCACGACGATGCTAAGTGAATACTCATATTAAAGACTTGGGGTCTGCGGATATCTGATTTTATGCCTTAGGTATAAATATGGAAGCGATTAGGTTTTCATTATATTGATTTTATGCCCTAGTGAATACTCCTATTAGATTGGTAATTACGTGTTATCATTATATGATACACTCTTTATGAGATATGATAGTATGGTATGGGAAAATTCTTGTGCGCTGCGCAATAGTACTCCCTCCCTTTTTCCAATGCAAAGTTGTGGACTATGTCATTGAGTGATGTTGGTGTCCAGTTATCGACGTATGTTGCGTATTGGAGAAGATAAGCAACGCGAGTACTGTCGCACAAGGCACGTGAGTTTCCTAGTGTCAGATTTCTCATTTAAAATTGATATTATTCTAGTATTCTTAATTTGTTTGCCTTGACCGTGCACAATCTATTTTTTTATCTCAAGGATATTTACTTATATATACTTTAGAGTAACTCCAATAAGGATCTCTATACTTAGAGATCCTCATTGTACAGGTCATTTTCTTCAAATATGGAGAACTTGGTTGTTCCAACTCCAACCATGTTCTCCATATTTAGAGAACATGATATTTTCTTGTGCATAGAGCTCTAGTCGCTCTAGTCGATATCGACTAAAGCTCTAGCCGATATCGAGTTCTAGTCGATATCAGCTAGAGTCGATCTAGTCGATATCCATTAGAGCTCTAGTTGATATCGCAGTCCTCCGGTCCATTCACAACATTGAATTCTTTCCTTTCATCAATTAAGTCATGTACGAATCACTTTCTCCTTATCAATCAAGTCATGTACGAATGCCGAAGCTTTATTTTTTTATCTCTAGCATTGGATTCTTATCACTTTACATATCACTTTCTCCAATAAATGTGTGGACAGATCTTTCAAAAAAAAAACTATATAAACATCACTTCCGGCTAACCACATATACTTCCCTCGTACAAAAAATGATCCATGGAGCAGGGGTCATCCCATTTGCGATCTTCGTCTTCAGATGATGAATTATTTTCTCAACAAATTCTTCAGTGGAAAGAAGACACCGATGAATATGAGAAAGAAGATGAAGTTTTAGCACGTACTTATACCTCCAATAAAACCAAAATTGCAGCTCAACTTCAAGATGATGAACGTCCGAGATGCAGAGGTTCAGTACCTGGTCACATTAATAGCCCCTGGAGTTCGTGCGGGAACTGCAAGGTGGAGTTCCCCCATTAATAACCCTTGGAATAAATTCAAGGGTTGTGGGCATGAAAGAGTTTCCGCATAGCCCTTGGATTATTCCTCTTGGCTCGCTCCGGCCTAGGCTATTGGAGTTCCCGCATAGGGAACTCCACCCTGGAGTTCCCGCATGAACTCCAGGGAATTTGAATCCTCAACCAGGGGAGGATTGAAAGTAACACTAGACTGTGGAATGATTACTTCTCCGAGCGTCCCACATGTGGGGAAACATTTTTTCGAAGAAGATTGCGCATGTGAACGAAAGAATCTATTCCTTTGTATTATTGTCGTAGTGCAGGAGCATGATAATTTCTTCAATCAAAAGAGGGATGTTGTTGGTAAGCTTTGACTATCAACTTTACAAAAAAATACAGCAGCATTTCGTATGCTGGCACATGGAACATCATTTGATAATTGCGATGAATATATTGAATTGGTGAGTCAACTATGATTCAATGCATAAAGAGATTTTGCAGTGCAATTGTATAAGTGTACAAAGATGAATATTTGAGATATATCAATGTGAATGATGTAACAAGATTATTACAGAAAGATTAAGAATGAGGGTTTTCAGGGATGCTGGGAAGTCTAGATTATGTACATTTGCAAGGGAAGAATTGCCAACAGTATGGGCATGCCAATATTCAGGACGTCATGGTGGGTCAACAATCATCCTCGAGGCAGTAACATTGTATGACTTACGAATATGACACACATATTTTTGTTTATCGTGCTCGAACTATGCTATCAATGTCATGCATTCGTCTCATTTATTTGCCAACCTAGCACAAGGTATTACGTCTCCTACTCATTATACAATCTTGACGAAAAAAATATGATGTTGGTTATTATTTAGCCGACGGAATATATCTGAAATAGTAAACACTAATTCAAACTACAAGAAAAACCCTTATTAGCTAGGGGAAGAGTCCCTTGCTAAATCATAAAATTCGTTGCTAATTTACATTAGCAAGGGATTTAGCAACATAATATTTTCCTTTCTAAATTGAACCTAGTTAAATTTAGCAAGGATGATTTTCCTTGCTGTTTTGCAATGGAATTTTAGAAAGGAATAAATAACTTTCTAATTTAGCAAGGTATAACACCTACAAAAAAATCGTTGCTAATCAGCATCAAATAATTTTGATCCTAAAATTAGCTAGCATTAAAATTGTTGTTGCTTTTGATGATAATAAATGTGAAACATCATAAATAAAATATTAACAATACATTATTTTGTGGATAAATTGATGATGATTTTTTTTATTTTGAATCAATTAGTAATAAAAATATCAATTTTGTTTTAATATTTTCATTATATAGCACATAATTTTAAATTAATTTTATTTTCAATTTTGCCAATTTACAAATTAATTTATAACAATACCTTTTTAATCAAGGCAACACACATAAATTTTTCATAACATGCATTATAATCAAAAACAAAAATTATCAAATATATAAGATGCATACCAAGTATTAATTTGATATAACCAAACTTTCATACACCATGAAACTTCTCTTCATACATCAACAAACTATTTACATATATACATCATCAAACTTTCATATCTACATCGTCATACTTTCATATATACATCATCAAATTTCCATATATACATCATCAAACTTTCATACATCATGACCAAAGTTTAATATATAACCAAAACATCAATATATAACAAAAAATTGATTCAACCAGAACTTTCATACATCTTGACATTACACCAAAACTTTCATACATCATGACATTACACCTCGTCTTTCAACCTGGCGTTCTCCATGCATGCTCAGTTTCTGCTCATCGTGGTATGAATCTTCGGGCGTTTGAGGGCTGCCGCGAGTCGTGATGATTGCGTTCTTCAACGCCTCTCTCATGGCGATGTTCTCGCACCAGATCTTGTCGTTCTCCGAACGCAGTGAGCAATTGTCAGCCCTCTCATGCTGGGTCTGAACAAAGAAAAAAAACAGGGGTCATTTTAAGAACAAGAAGAGAAAAGAAAAGCAAAAGCTAAAGAGATAAAATAGAGAAGAAACATGTTGTTGCCTTCAACCGTGTCCTTCGATTCTGAACCAGAATTTGATCTGCAGTTGCTCCAGCTCCAAATCCCGACTTAACTGCATCCTCTGCTTCTCGTCGGGATTCAGATACGTCCTGAACACTTTGTCAAAAAAAAATGTAACTATTACTGGTAAAATCTCAAATGGGTTCAGCAGAAGGAGAACAAGGAGAATCCTTCCATTCCACACAGTCTGATCCACAACTTTCTTCTCCGATCTCAACCCTCCCTAGTGAGGTACCTAAGAATAGGACTTACTGTAATGCTTTCACCTTTATTAAAAAAAAAGAATTTTCTAGCATTATTATCATATATATGTGCACAAAAACCATGAAAGGGAGGCATTTAGGGGAATACGCCAACAAGGGTTAGCCCTCTTATCAGTTGTCTTATACATTGCTTAGTTCCATAACATGAATTACATGCATGGAAACTATTTATCAGGAAAAAAATGACTTCTAAGAATAGGATTTACTAGCATTGCTGAATTCGGGTTCGGTGAATTTCTAGGGTATGCATGCATGTTCGCATTTGCCTGGTGCAAAGGTCCTGAATTTAAACTTCTCCCTGAAAGTACAATCAATCCATTTAAATATTCAGCGTTGAATCTAATAAGAAATTTGATGTAAATGCATATCCAGATGAAAATTTTACTTAAACATTAGGGAGTATAAGCAATGTCAGACCTCTTTAAACCTGGTTGATAATAATCTCAATATGGTCACGCGGCATATCTAAATTTCTAATCACATATTGGAATCGAAACAATCGGTCACAAACAGGCTCCGCTCGTCCATGGACAGCAACACATTCAATTAATGAGTTACATAAGCAATTATAGAGTAAACAAAACAAAAATAAAGATGCAGCTGCAGTGAACTTCGTTGCAGTTCTAATTGAGCACAAATAAAGATGCACCACATACACTTTCCTTTTCATTAATTGAGCACATAAATAAAGATGCAGCACATACACCTTCTTTTTCATGCATTTTCCATTAGAAACTTTAGAATTTGAAATCTTGTGGTTGTATGCAAATCGATAAACTTACAATGCCTTTAAAAAATTTCAAGAAAATTGTCGCAGAACTTACCTTGTGTTCATCACATGTTGTTGCCACAGAAGTAGGTACGGTTTGCATTGAGGAAATAAAAACAAACCTTCAAAATTTTAGCTGATGAACAATAAGAGAGAGAAGCACATGGAAATGAATCAGGAATAAGAAATCAAAAACCACATCTGGAAGGCTTTTTCTATTTTTTTCTTTGGAAAGCACTCAAAACCTCCTCATGTTGCATTAAGCAAAGGCAATGAAAGTAATTTCTCTGGCATGGGGAAATCGGTTTTGGAGCAGCGAATACCACTTCTATCTTGCATGCCAACACTGCGGCTCTCATGTGGAGCAATCTTCAACGCTGTTTTTCTCACAGTTCTGGCTCCATGATTTACAGCCTACGGAAAGCCATTACCTTGTCATCAAGAAGGTCTAAAAATCGAAAGCTATTACACAAAGTTAAAGCAACTTTGGGATGAATTAGAAGCCATTACTCTCATTCCAACATGCCTTTCAAATGCTCGTTGTGAGGTCCTGCACATATGGGAACAACAACAAGAAGAACAAAAACTAATGCAGTTTCTAATGGGACTTAATGACATTTATAAGCCAATTTGAGGTCACGTATTGTTGATGAAGCCTTTACCAACAATTGAAGATGCGTATTCCATGCTTCAACAAGAAGAACGGCAAATACACACCTCTAATTTCTCTATGGATAATATGAACGTTGCGTTGATGACTAAGACTCAAAATTATTCCAGTTCACCTTCAGGTTTCTTCAGCAATACCACTCAAGGAAATCATACCCAAGGAAATCATCCTCCAGGGCCACATGCTTGGAGTAATAAAAAGAATCTTTGGTGTGATCATTGCCACATGGCTGGACATACCAAAGCAAAGTGCTTCAAACTTAATGATTATCCTCCAAACTACAAGTTTAAAGGGAAAACTAACCAGGACAAAGGATACAGAAATCATGTTCATAATGTGGAATACGCAGGAAATCCGATTCCTACTGATAATGCTGCTATGCCACAACTTACCCAAAACCAAATTACTCAACTTCTTGGTCTACTTTCATCCCAACATCAAGCATTAAATCCTGTATCACCTGATGTAGTTCAGAAACTTGCAGGCACTTGCTATTGTATGTCTATGAGGTTCCATAATGAGGATTGGATTATAGATAGTGGTGCCACCATATCTCTCATTGTTTTCATTTATTCATATCTCCTAAGAAACTGAGTTCTCCTCAAACAGTCCATCTACTTGATGGTTCTACTGCTTCCGTCACACATATAGGCCACATTCAAATTTCTGTTGGCAATTCTTCTCTCATTTTACAAAATGTGCTTTTTGTGCCCATTTTTAAACACAACTTGATATCAGTAAGCAAATTATCTACTGATTCCAAGTGCATTTTATCCTTCAATTCCACCTCCTGTCTTATGCAGGACCCTTTGCAGAAAAAAAAACTCTCACAATTGGTGAATGGATAAATGGCTTATATTGTCTACTCAAATTTCCTCAAGCCACTGCATCCAGCCATCTTCCGGTCATTCAAAGTCAATTCAGATCTTTCTTATGCCGTCCATATTCTAAGCCAATTCATGACTAGTCCATGTACTCCTCATTTTAATATGGCTCATAAAGTGCTCAGATATATCAAAGGAACTTTAGGACAAGGTTTGTATTTTCCATCTACATGGAACTTCAAGCTACAAGCCTTTTGTGATGCTGATTGGGCTTCCTGCCCGATGACTAGGAGATCTATCACAGGATATTGTGTTCAGTTTGGCGGCTCTCTTATTTCTTGGAAAATAAAGAAACAATCGACTGTTTCCAAATCTTCGGCTGAATCAGAATATAGAGCCATGACATCAGTTTGTTGTGAATTAACTTGGCTTGCCAACCTTTTTCATGATCTAAATGACAATCAAGCCGCTCTACATATAGCGTCTAATCCCGTCTACCACGAGCGGACGAAACACATCGAATTAGATTGTCATCTCGTTCGAGAAAAGCTAACTTCAGGATTGATTGCCCCTTCTTACATCTCCACCAAGTTACAGCTTGCTGATCTATTTACCAAAGCCTTGGGTCAAGCACAATTCAGATTTTTATTAAGCAATGGGAATTTGTCATCTTTCTCAAATTCCAACTTGAGGGGGGAATGTTAAAATATCAAATGGCATATTTGTAATAATTAACTTTCTGTTATCATTCAGTTATATTGAAATTGTAAATTGACTATATATATTAATGAGTATCGTGAAGAGCACGATAACTCTGTTTCTATTTTTCATCTTCGTCTTCTAGCTCTAAGATGTTCTTCCTCCTTTTCTCTGAATTTTAGCTAACTATCAAAGTTTTTGAAGTATCTGGTTGCCTACCTAAATCACCTAGAGGGGGGTGAATAGGTGATCTCTACGTCTTTTGCGGAATTAAAAAATTAAACGTAAAGCACAGCACACAAAATAGATCACAGCCACAGATAACACCAGGAATTTATAGTGGTTCCCCGTACTTGGGTACTCCACTGCCGGCCTCGCCAATCTAGCACCACAGCTAGACTTGACTACTCACTAAATCTCGGATCAGAATGATCCTACAAACTCGGAGTCAAACTCCTACAATCTCAGAGAGAACCTCTCTTACAACTCGGAGAAAAACTTCTCCTACAACTCGGAGAACAACCTCTCCTACAGCTCGGAGATAACAACTCCTACAATAGATGATAAAAGGTTTTGAACAATAAGATACCAGATCTGAATAACAGAGGCGTTTTCTTCCTTCTTCTTGAATGGCTTTTGAGAACGATGAGGAAGAACAACGATCCTTCAAATCTGTCTTTGGCAATCCGAAACGATCCAATAGAGGTTGTAGAATCAGAACACGGATCGATCGAATCCTTCTTTGATAGAAATTGGCAACTCCAATGAGTAGATCGATCTTCAATCGTAGGCGACAGCGAGGCGGCGCTTTTCTCGTTCTTTTAGATCGGGAGAGAAATTAGGGTTTAGAATGATTCGGAAAACTTGTTGTAAACAACCCAAGAGCAATCCTATATATAGAGGGCAATGATTAAGGGCTAAATCGACCTTAAACACACTCAATATAGCCGTTAGGATCGGGAAGGAGCGTTTACGAAACGATAAGAACAGAGAAAAGAGAATAGAAATTAACGGACAGAATTCTCAAGACATAAGGGATCTCTCGAGAACTAACGGATCTCTCGAGAACTGAGGTTGAAAGAACAAAAGGCTAATGTATCGAGAACTGACGGATCTCTCGAAACATGACGGAAATTTTGGTCTTAAGGACTTCTCGAGACATGCTTTATCTCTCGAGACATTCAAAACAGAATTACCGAAATAAGCAGAACTTGCTTCTCGAGACATGCCTCAACTCTCGAGACATGCTTGATCTCTCGAGACATATCCTTAGAAAATTTATATTCATTTACTCCTTTTCTTCTCTTGAACACTTGCTGCAACCGCACTCCAAAGTCTTCAATAGTCTTGAAAATGAAGTGTACCCCAATAGAGAGATCACACATGAGTCATCACCATGTTTCATATAATGAGGAATTACATTGTATGAAACTGTGTTTGCAGACCCATTGTGACCTGACATTGATTTACACTTAGCAATGATAATCTGCAAGACAATACTGGAAAAGCATATCAAATACAAATGCAATTCAATCTTAGTTTAAGGGTGACTTCTCACAAATCAAGATAATTGTGAATACAATTTCCAACAATCTCCCCCTATTTGTAGAAGTCAGAACCCTATATACTAAGTTGAATTACAGCAATATAGAATAAATATGCTACACTACACAATGATATGAAAATGAACAAGTAGAGAACATCAAATCAACAATTATATATATATATGTCTAAATTGAATTGTTAAGAAGACTTGATATTCACAAAATCAGAACCAAAGCAAAATATGTCTTGTCAGCATCAGCATTATCCTTCAAGACCTCCTTTTCCTCTTTTCTTCTTGTCTGGAGAAATAAGCATAAGGCTTGGGATGGTAAAACGGAGGTGGATCCGGAGCATCAGAATTATTATAACCAAATGCCCTGAAATGGATTCTTCTCTTCCTTTGAGTTGTCTCATGTTTTTGCCATTCAAGTGAGTTGTAGCATTCAGATCTATTCATTTTGCCTTCATGGACTAACTTATAGGATTCAAGAATTATGTCTTTTGAGACTGGGCTCCAGATTTCTGGTAGAACCTTCTCAACTTGAGCTTTGCTATGGTCTGCAGAGCTAGAACTCGGAACAGATCTACTCGCAGAGGGACCTTCACCATGTTTTCTTTTTCTTTTGGTCCCAGCCCTATCTGATTGATCTTCAACTAAAGGAGCCTTCCCAAGTAGTTCTTCTGGCCTTGGAGAAAACTGAGGAACAGGAACATCTGGATCAATTTCTAACTCAGGAAAAATCTGATTATGAAGCCACGTTGCTGTTTTGAAGGAATAAGCATTAATATCAGCAATTTGCTTCAGCACCCTGGAAGAGAACTGATCAAACTGTGATTTCCATGAGCTTTGAATAGCTGACACAGAGCTTTCCACTAAATCTGTCATTCTTTCCATTATAATGTCCTCCCCCTTTCTGACTTCTACAGATAGGGTTTGGAGAGTATCATCTTTGAAATTTCCGACTTCATCAACAATCCTGAATGTATGTGCTTCAGCCTTGTCAAACAATGAGTCTTGAAGCTTTGTCATTGTAATAGTCTGAGCCAACACTGTGTCTACACCTTCAGTTGCATGTTCAATTTGCTTGCTCCCTAGGCTCATCAATTCAGAGAGATTTTCATAATTTGATTTGATTTTAGCTAACTCCCTACCAAGGTCACTTTCAACTGAGGCAATCTTCCTGTGAACAGTTGTCAAAGAGTTCTCAAACTGTTCACTCTGCTTCTTGAGCATAGCTTCAATCTTTCCCAGAAGAGAATCTGCATCATGGATTGGAGGGGAAGGATGAAAGGAAGGAAGAGGAGCAGCAGGGGCAGCAACAGGAACATCATCAGGGAGCTCTTCAATCTCAAGAGAATGAACCACATTATCTTCTTCACAACCTAGCTCATCTGGAGCATTCTTGGTTGTATCTAACTCTGACTCCCCCTCAACATGTACTAGGGGAGGTGTTAATTCATGAACTGAATCAGCATCATCTTCTTTGTCGAAAACAAAATCAGCACCAGACCCTGCCTGTTGGCCACTGGGACTGTGCACTTCAGATATTTCTTGTTGAATATTCTTTAGAACAGCTGAAACTATCTCATTTGCTAAAGAAGTTTCTGCTTCAATAACTGATGGAGAAGGAGGTGGTGGTGATGGAACTGAATCTTTGGCTTTGGAACGGATTGGTAGCTTGGCTCGACCTGAAGCTTTAGAGCGAATCCGTGGAGGAGGAGGAGAAGATGTAACTTTGGGTACCTGACCTTCAGAAGATGGAATTGGAATTTCTGCTTCACTTGCAACTGCAGACTGATGAGTCTCCCCCTCAGAAGTAGCACTAGCCACTCCCGGCTTCTTGATTCGAATGTCCCATCTCTGCATGGAGAGGACATCGATCTTCTTGAGATGATGGATAACTGTACCTTTGGACATGTCAAAGATAGCTGGGTTGAACTGATTCAGGAACAATGAGATGATCCGGGCAAATTTTGGAGAATTAATGCAAGCCTTGATATTGGAGAATAAGATTGTGCCCCAATCTCTCTTTTTCCCTGACACAATTCCAACCATCAACAGAAAAGTCTCTTCAGACACATGCCCTTGTGTGCCTGTCTTGCAGAATAGAACCTTTAAGATAATGTCCACCAGGAGCTTCCCCGCATCATTCATCTTATGCCTCTTAACTGCAGAAAAATCTGAATCCAGACCACAGTACCTTGCTGTTCTCAACCAGTCATTGTCATCTAGCACCTCTTCAGTATCAAGCTCAGATAAATGCAAGTACTTCACGAGGGTCTTAGGTGAGATTTTTATCTTAATGCCCTTGACGAATGAAACCAACATTCTCCCTTCCTTGATAGGCTTCACATTGATAAAGAACTCTTCAACCTCATCAAACAGCACCCGGCAAGGATGCTCAAGAACGAAAGCAAGACCGGCGGCATCAAGCAAACAAAACAGATTCTTGAAGTCATCGGATAGACTGGCGATACCTGAGCGAACGACCTCATTCCCGACGCCAATCTTTGGATGAGGAGTAGGAGCCATTAATGCGAGAGAGAGGGAGAAGTGACGAGCGAAAACGATGAAGCACCGAGAACCACAAAAGCACCGACCTGTCGCCGCTCGAGAAGAAGTCGAAAGGTCTTGGAGGTCTCGGAAATGATTTGCGTGAACATCAAGTTTTCGAGTTCTAATATATATATATATACTATCTTGATTTGACGTTTAAGTGACATTTTGAAGAAAAATAGAAAAGGAAACAGCGCGTACCTGATTTTTGGAATTCTTTAAAATACCTATGTCTCGAGACATTGGTTATGTCTCGAGAACTCAGAAAATTCTGCGCGGTTTTTCCTTCCCTGATGTCTCAAGTGACAATCCGTATATCGAGACATCACCATATCTCGAGATCTTAAACTTGTCTCGAGAGAACCAGCCTGTCTCGAGAGTTCCCTGAAGTCCTTTGGATGATTTCGAGATTTTAAAGTGACTTGAGTTGTCGAGAAAACAGATAGTTCCCGAGACAACATGTAGTTCTCGAGACATATGCCTGAAGTTTTCAGGAAAAGTTCTGAATTTTTTTTTTTGTAATCTTCATGTCTTCATGGTTTTGCTTGATTTGATCATTACTCCATGTTGAGCATTCCAAGTTCCGTCTTGAAGAAAGAAAACTTAGTCTCATCCAGTGGCTTCGTGAATATGTCTGCAACTTGCTTATCCGTGGGGACATAACTCAGATTTATGTCACCCATCTCCACATGCTCCCGGATAAAGTGATATCGTAGCTCGATGTGCTTTGTCCGACTGTGAGAGACTGGATTATTTGCGATAGCAATTGCACTGGAAGAGTCGCAAAACATAGGAATGTCTTTGATCTTCATGTTGTAGTCTTGAAGTTGATTCTTTATCCATAGAAGTTGTGCGCAACAACTGCCAGCAGAAATGTATTCCGACTCGGCGGTTGATATTGCAACACAATTCTGCTTCTTGCTACTCCAGGAAATAAGTCTCCTTCCGAGGAATTGGCATGTCCCGGAAGTGCTTTTTCTGTCGTCTTTGCTACCTGCAAAGTCTGCATCTGAAAAACCAATTAGTTCGCTATCATTACTTCTTGGGTACCATAAGCCAAGATTTGGTGTGCCTTTAAGGTATCTCAAAATCCGCTTTGCGGCAGTATAGTGAGATTCCTTAGAGTTCACCTGATATCTAGCACATACACATGTAGAGAACATTATATCAGGTCTACTGGCAGTAAGGTAGAGCAAAGAGCCAATTATGCTTCTGTACTTGGTTTCATCAAAAGGTTTCCCTTTCTCATCCTTGTCCAGAGACGTAGCTGAGCTCATTGGAGTCCTCATAGAGGTTGCATTCTCCATTCCAAATTTCTTAATCAACTCCTTAGTGAACTTTGTCTGAGAAATGAAGATTCCATCTTCAGACTGTTTCACTTGAAGTCCTAAGAAATATTTCAGCTCACTCATACTGCTCATTTCAAATTTCCCTTGCATAAGTTTAGAAAACTTTTTGCAGAGGTTATTGTCCGTAGAGCCAAATATGATGTCATCGACATAGATCTGCACTAGCAAAATCTTGCATTTTACTTCCCTAAGAAATAATGTTTTATCTATCTTTCCTCTTGTGAACTTGTTCTCAAGAAGAAAGTTAGATAGCGTCTCATACCAAGCTCGAGGAGCTTGTTTCAAACCATATAAAGCTTTTTGTAATAAATAAACATGATTGGGATGATCAGGATTAACAAAACCTGGGGGTTGTTCAACGTATACTTCCTCTTTAATGTCTCCGTTTAGGAAAGCGGATTTGACATCCATTTGATATACGGTGAAACCTTTGAAAGCAGCATAAGCAAGGAAGAGTCTGATCGCTTCGAGCCTTGCTACAGGAGCGTACGTCTGATCGAAGTCGATACCTTCCTCTTGTCTGTATCCTTTAGCTACAAGTCTAGCTTTGTTCTTTATGATTGTTCCTTCTTCATCCAGCTTGTTTCTATACACCCACTTTGTTCCAATGACATTTTTGTCTTTGGGTTTTGGAACAAGTGTCCATACCTTACATCGTTTGAATTGATTTAATTCTTCTTCCATAGCAATTATCCAAGATGGATCTTCATTTGCCTCTTGGAATTTCTTTGGTTCGACCTGCGAAAGAAAACTCAAATGCATATTCTCGTTAATGGTACCTCGTCTTGTTCTTATTCCTTCATGAGGATCTCCTATGATCTGATCAATTGGATGATCCCTCATGTGTCGTAGCCCGAGGTTCCTTGCATGATTTGGACCAATAGGAGTTTCTTCTGCTGTTGGAGTATCTTCCTCCACTTGAATTGGCTCTTCATCCGGATGATCTTCTTCATAGGTAGTTATTGGGGGAATCTTGATGAAGTGTTGAGAATTTTCTTCAACTGGCTGATCCAAGCTTAAGTCCTGCAACTTTGAACCTGTGTCTACAGAAGAAATGCTAGAGGAGCTACCTTGTAGCATGCTCGTCTCATCAAATACAACATTAATAGATTCTTCTACCACTAGGGTTTTCTTATTAAAAACTCTATATGCCCTACTATGGCTACTATAACCTACAAAAGTACATTCAAAGCTCTTTTCACTAAACTTAGTTTTGTAATGCTTTCCATTGTTTAGCACAAAGCATTTACTACCAAAGATTCGAAAATAAGAAATGGTCGGTTTCTTGCCCTTTAGAAGTTCATAAGGAGTCTTTTCATAGTTTTTGTTTATGAGTGCTCTGTTTTGCACATGGCATGCAGTATTGACAGCTTCAGCCCAGAATATTCAGGTAGTGAAGAGTCACTCAACATGGTTCTGCAAGCCTCAATAAGTGTTCTATTCTTTCTCTCAGCTACTCCATTTTGTTGTGGAGTTCGAGGAGAGGAAAACTCATGAAAGATACCAAGGCTTTCACAAAATTCTGTCATGGCTCCAGATTCAAATTCTGTACCATGGTCACTTCTGATTTTGACCACCGAACAGTTAAATTCATTCTGGACTTGCCTGACAAAGCTAGTAAAAGTGTTAAAGGTATCTGACTTGTGTTTCAGAAAGAATATCCAGGCAAAACGAGAGTAATCATCTACAATAACCAATGTGTAAGACTTTCCTCCTAAACTCCTAAGTTGCAAAGGACCAAACAAATCCATATGGAGCAGGTATAAACACCTGGTTGAATCTTTGCCAATAATGCTCTTAAAGGTAGCCCTTGTTTGCTTGCCTTTTACACATGCATGACAAGGTCTATCTTTAACGCACTTAACATCTGGTGCATCGCGCACTAAGTTTTGAGAAAACAATTTATTAATAGTTTTGAGATTTATATGTGCTAATCTCTTATGCCATTGGTCAACAAGAGATGCACTATCTTTAGCTAAAAGACACACAGGTGTAGAAGACGATATACAAAGAAAATTTAAGCAAAATATGTTTCTACAGCGAATGCCTGATAAAATTGTTTCATGATTTTCAGCCGACTTTATCAAACACTTATCTTTATGAAAATCAACAATGTATCCTTTAGCACAAAGTTGACTTATGCTTATCAGATTATGTTGTAATCCTTCCACATAAGCTACATCGGAAAACGATACATTACCATTAGAAATCATACCATAGCCTTTAGTTATTCCTCTGTCTGAACCGCCAAAAATAACTTTTGAACCGTTCGCAACTGGAATGTAGTTTTGCAAAAGGCTTCTTGTCCCGGTCATATGCCGAGAGCATCCACTGTCCAAGTACCAGATAGGATTTTTATTGGCCTTTGGACATACCTGCAAAAACAGATTATTTTGCCTTAGGAGCCCAAACAGATTTGGGTCCTTGGTTCCTTGTCAGTTGAGCACCACGATGAATGTTAACATTGCGAGTGGTCTGCCTTGCAACGTTCACTTGTGGTCTCCTAGTATACGTTGTGTTGAACCAACAATCAGTGGCAAAGTGACCAATTTTGCCGCAGCACCAACAGTCGAATCTGTTGTACCTTCTTTTTACACTCTCCTGCTTAAGTTTTTGAACGTTAGCTCTTGCAGGAGCAGTCCTTCTAGATGAGGATGCCTCAAGGGGCAGCACACACAAGGTGGTACTGTCTTCTTCGGCTTTGGTGCAACAGCCTTCACTTTTGGTGCTCTCTTAGCACTCGGGCCATGAACAAATGGACCGTACCCTTTCCGATTAATCTCTTGATAGGGTGCTTGAAAAGCACTATCACCAAAGTTTCGGGGAGGAGCCCATTCCTTATGATTATTCACAGGCGCAAAAGGAATTGGTCGTGTGAAATGACCATAGGAACTCTCCATATCATAAGCATTCGTAGGGAATATAACTCTCTTGAATGCTACAGGCTCTTGATGAGCTTTCCCTTTTTCTTTGGTGGTAGCTTTCTTAGCAACCAAACCATTCTTCTTAGCAATTGTGTTTTTAGAAGAATTGCTAGTACTAGCTTCATGCCCTATACCGCTTCCTTTTGCCTTAGTGGTAAAAGTACCAATAATTGGCAGAACAGTTTTAGGTTGAGAGAATACTTCAACCAACTTCTTCTCAGCCGCAAGCTGTTCCTCCAAGACATTTATCGAATGATCTCTCAAGGCAAGAGTCTCTTCCGAGCTTTTGATCTTGTCTTTCAAGGCTTGGACTTCCTCTTTGAGAGAAGAAAGTTCTTCAACTTCTTTTCTCAAATTAGATTCCACCTCCTTGAGAGCCATGATCTCCTTACCCTGAGTTTTGACAACCTTTCGGCACTTGTCAAAGCTTTGGAGCATTTTGGTATATTGAGACATGAGCTCAGATTCATCGTCTGAGGGGTTATCCTTTTGTTCAGCCGAAGCATAATCAGAATCAGATAGAATAGTGTGATCATTTACCTTTCTGGTGTACGGGGGTGCTTCTTCATCATCAGACATGGCCATCAGGCCGAAGTAAGCTTCTTCTTCATCACTCGACTCATCGGAGTCACTGTCGCTCAGAGTTTTGGCTTTCTTAGCGACGAAACTTCTATCTGATTTCTTCTTTCCGTGAGTGGATTTCTTGTCTTCTTTTCTTCCACCTTCTTTCTTCTTGTAGGGACACTCAGCAATTATGTGCCCTGGCTTATTACAATAGTAGCAAATAATGTCAGAAGAAGAATGTTTGTTATGTTTGGATTTATACCTGTCATTATTGCTTGAGCCCTTCCTGTGATAGTCGCCATCACGACGAGAATGTTTATGATCCGAGGAAGACGGCTTGTTGTTCATGTGCCTTCGTTTGTTCAGCAGTTTCTTAAACTGACGGGAAATCAAAGAGAACTCCCCATCAGACAGTTCGGAACAGGAGGAGCTGGCTTCCGATTCTTCTTCATTATCAGATTCCTTTTCTCTGATCGGTATCATGGCTTTGCTCTTCTTTGAACTCTTCGCCTTCAAGGCTAAGGTTCTTTCTTTGCTTGAAGCTCGATTTACATCCTCTTCAGACTTTTGGATGTTCATTTGCAGTTCATGAGACAACAGCTTCCCGAATAGATTTTGAGGTTCTAGACTGGGCAATTTTCCAAACTCTCTAATAGCAACAATTTTGTTATCCCATTCTTTTGTCAGGGAATGCAGAAATTTGTCATTTAGTTCACCGTTTGTGAACTCACTGTCGTAGTTTCTCAGACCATTGACTATTTTGAAGAATCTTTCGTACGCATCAGCAATGCACTCCTTCTTATTCTGCTTAAACGCCCCGTACTCTTGATTAAGTAGAGACCTTCTATCTTCTCTTACCTCGTCAGTACCTTCCATTAGAACAATTAAGGATGTCCACATCTCTTTGGCTGATTTGCAGTGGATTAAGTTTTGCAACATGGAGTCGTTCACTGCACTAGCAATTATGTTCTTAGCCTTCTTGTCAAGAGCAACAAGAGCTATCTCATCCTTATTCAAATCCATCATTTTCTTAGGTATCTGAACAGTAGGATTTGTTGACGAAACGGTCATGGGCACATGGGGACCTTCTTCCACGACTTGGAAGATTCTGGGATCTGCAGCTTCCATATAAAAACGGACTCTTTCCTTCCACATAGGAAATTAAAGTTGGCCTTAGTGCAGATGGGCAGTTTCAGAGAGGATTCCTTGACTCTATCCATGGCTTGCTAGCAACTAGAATGATGGACCCTGTTCAAGGTGTTAACCTAGCAACGAACAACGTCCCTCTGATACCAATTGAAGTATCTGGTTGCCTACCTAAATCACCTAGAGGGGGGTGAATAGGTGATCTCTACGTCTTTTGTGGAATTAAAAAATTAAACGTAAAGCACAACACACAAAATAGATCACAGCCACAGATAACACCAGGAATTTATAGTGGTTCCCCGTACTTGGGTACTCCACTGCCGGCCTCGCCAATCTAGCACCACAGCTAGACTTGACTACTCACTAAATCTCGGATCAGAATGATCCTACAAACTCGGAGTCAAACTCCTACAATCTCAGAGAGAGCCTCTCTTACAACTCGGAGAAAAACTTCTCCTACAACTCGGAGAACAACCTCTCCTACAGCTCGGAGATAACAACTCCTACAATAGATGATAAAAGGTTTTGAACAATAAGATACCAGATCTGAATAACAGAGGCGTTTTCTTCCTTCTTCTTGAATGGCTTTTGAGAACGATGAGGAAGAACAACGATCCTTCAAATCTGTCTTTGGCAATCTGAAACGATCCAATAGAGGTTGTAGAATCAGAACACGGATCGATTGAATCCTTCTTTGATAGAAATTGGCAACTCCAATGAGTAGATCGATCTTCAATCGTAGGCGACAGCGAGGCGGCGCTTTTCTCGTTCTTTTAGATCGGGAGAGAAATTAGGGTTTAGAATGATTCGGAAAACTTGTTGTAAACAACCCAAGAGCAATCCTATATATAGAGGGCAATGATTAAGGGCTAAATCGACCTTAAACACACTCAATATAGCCGTTAGGATCGGGAAGGAGCGTTTACGAAACGATAAGAACAGAGAAAAGAGAATAGAAATTAACGGACAGAATTCTCGAAACATAAGGGATCTCTCGAGAACTAACGGATCTCTCGAGAACTGAGGTTGAAAGAACAAAAGGCTAATGTATCGAGAACTGACGGATCTCTCGAAACATGACGGAAATTTCGGTCTTAAGGACTTCTCGAGACATGCTTTATCTCTCGAGACATTCAGAACAGAATTACCGAAATAAGCAGAACTTGCTTCTCGAGACATGCCTCAACTCTCGAGACATGCTTGATCTCTCGAGACATATCCTTAGAAAATTTATATTCATTTACTCCTTTTCTTCTCTTGAACACTTGCTGCAACCGCACTCCAAAGTCTTCAATAGTCTTGAAAATGAAGTGTACCCCAATAGAGAGATCACACATGAGTCATCACCATGTTTCATATAATGAGGAATTACATTGTATGAAACTGTGTTTGCAGACCCATTGTGACCTGACATTGATTTACACTTAGCAATGATAATCTGCAAGACAATACTGGAAAAGCATATCAAATACAAATGCAATTCAATCTTAGTTTAAGGGTGACTTCTCACAAATCGAGGTAATTGTGAATACAATTTCCAACAGTTTTCCTTACCGATTTCTAGTTTTTAACAGATAGAATAGGCGTGAATCAAATAAATGTGCATATATACTTCACAGAAATTTAACAACTACCGTTGAAGATTTAATTAACTGTCATGTAATAAAATATAAATTGAATGATATTGTGGATCAAGATGTTAATTAAAACTAAGAGAAACTAATCAAATTAAAAAAAAAAAAATTTAGCATAGTATGGAGAAACAACAAATGGCAAATATCATTGAGTGACCTGATTTTCTCAAGAACATTAATTAATGGCCTAGTAATACAGAGAAAGCCAGCAAAGGGTGATAACTAGACTACCTTGCTCCAATATGCTAGGGAAGGGCTGATTGCTGCAACTAGGGAAGGGTCAATTAACTTAGGAACTCATAATCAAAACTGAAATCAAAATGGAAGTTTCAAATCAAAATGAAAATGAAAGTTCGATTTCATAATTAAAATCAAAATCAGGAAATGGAAGTTTGAAATTCTCTAGTTCTAAGCCCCACTTACTCTAGTATACTGTCGGACGGGGAGAAAGCAGTGGCAGAACCCGCACGGTACGATAGCAGCTTAATTCGCAAACAAATTAGGGGATCTCACTACCTAGCTAATGTCCGACGGGAAGAAGAAGAGCTGAAAAGGTAAGGATCGCACTTATGTGACGATTCGCGAAGAAGCCCGTCGCCTCTATGCCAGCAGCAGCTCTGTACGTCGCCGCCCGTCGAGGGGTGGAGGAGAATGGGAGAAATCAAAACACCTTGACCCGTCGGAGAGGAGTGGATCACTGGAGTGTAGGACTGCACTGCTGGAGCACGGCGAGGAGATTGCGCAGAGAGGGGCGACCTGGTCGGCATGGAGCATAAATGGAGCTCGGTGATAGTTTAGGGCTTATTTAATATGGTAAAGGTATTATACATGTTTTTTTTTTGTATTAAAGGTGAAAGGGAAAAAAATTGGAGGGAAATGAATTTTTCCCTCCATGAATATTTTATTCTTAAATAATTAGCAATAAAATTTTGCAACGAAATATTTCGTTTCTAATTAGCAACAAGTATTTTGCAACAAAATAATTCGTTTCTATTTTTGTAACAAAAATTTCGTTGTTATTTTAGTAGCTAAAAGCGAAATTCATATACCTAGCTAAATTCGATGTAATTAATTAGCAACAAATTTTCAAACCTTCCTGTTGGAGCATGCGTTCCGTACTCGTCCGGTTTGAGAATAACAAATCCTGAATGTATTTGATCCTATTTTTGATTAATGGCGTGCAGATAACATGTGCAAGTATAACATGTTTGCAATTGGAGCAAAATACAGATTTTCCAGAAATTAGAGCTATCGGAATTCCGACAGCTAGCTAACGGATTTCTGATAGCGCACGATTTCTTCCCAGCGGTTTAGAGCTAACGGATTTCCGATAGTGATATCGGATATCCGACAGCCCACGATCTTCCCACAACTCTACGACGTGCAGCAGTTACGCAAGCTAACGGATTTCCGATAGTGATATCGGATATCCGACAGTGCACGATCTTCCCGCAACAATACGACGTGCAGCAGTTACGCAAGCTAACGGATTTCCGATAGTGATATCAGATATCCGACAGCCCACGTCTCAACCACGACCTCAACTCCGCGCAGAAACGTCGAATTAGTGGGACACGTGGCATCCTCTGGAGATATCGGATTCTGGCGATACCTAGCTAACGGACGGCGACAACTCTTTTTTATTAAAAGGGTTCAGAACTTCGTGGATTTCATTCTCCTTTAGACTTTCAAGCCTTCTTCCTGAGTGTTATCGTCCAGAGAGCTCTAGAGAACGAAAATCCTCATCCTTGAAGAAGAAAAGAGAGAGCGAAGCCGAAGATTGTACACGCGTTCCAAGGAGACTTTCTCAAGGGTTCTTCGCTGCTTTGGTCCAGAAATTCTAAAGGGTTTTTTTAATTTTTATTTCATTTATATTTACATTCATCTTGTAATCATTGTAGAAATCATCGTCTTGCGTGCGACGTCTAAGTCCGTGTGAGGCTTAGGGGAAATCATCATCACCTTGTGTGTGGTGTTAGATCCTTGTGTGGTCTAGGGTAAATCATCGTCTTGTGTGCGGTGTCAAGTCCTTGTGTGGCTTGGGAGAAAATCACCGCCGTGTGTGCTGCGTCTAGATCAAGATTTGATTTAGGGGGAGGCTAGTGTCTATATCTGGGAGATATAGGTTATAGCCAACCGGTCCTTAGGAGGACCGGTGAAAAGAGACAAGAGATTTTATTAATTGTAAGCCTTTGATTCCAAGCTTTATTGGAATTATTTCTACTCATTATCTTTGATGAAATAAAATCTTGTTTTTAAATTCAATTATTTATCTCTATATACATATATTGTTTCGTTTGTTACAAAAATTATCAAAGTTTTAAATTGCAGTTATTCACCCCCCCCCCCCCCTCTAAGGGCGCCACAAGATCCAACAAGTGGTATTAGAGCAGGTTAATTCCTTATAAGGTTTAACCACCTGGAATTATGGCGCACCATGATCATGCATTTTCCGAGGGGCAAGGAATAACTAGACCACCATTATTTACGGGTTCCGATTATAATTATTGGAAAACTAGGATGAGGTGTTTTTTAATATCATTAGATATTGAAGTATGGAATATGGTTGAAACAAATTATACTCATCCTACTTTTACAATTGGTGATATTGTCATGGAGAAACCCAAAGATAAATGGGATGACTAGGACAAATTAAAATGCAAAATAATGCAAAAGCAATGAACGCATTATTTTGTGCTCTTGATAAAACTGAATTTAATAGAACCTGCGCATGTCAAACTGCATATGAAATTTGGAATTTATTGGAAATTACTCATGAAGGTACCTCGCAGGTGAAGGACTCAAAGCTTTTCCAATTGGAGTCAGAATTCGAAAAGTTCAGGATGGAGGTAGATGAGGATGTGGATACCATGTACACAAGATTCACTAAAATAGTGAATGACTCAAAAGTTTTAGAAAAAAATTTCTCAAATGGTGATTTGGTAAGAAAACTTCTTAGATCTCTCCCCCCTAAATTCAATCCCAAAGTGACGGCTATTTTTGAATCTCATGATCTTAAAGCTCTTAATATTGAAAGTCTGATTGGGAACTTGAAAACTCATGAAGTTGAATTGAAAATTCAACAACAAGAGTATATGGAGCCAAAGAAGAAGGGATTGGCTCTAAGATCTAAGAAGGAGGAAAGTAGTGATTCTGAGGAGGAAGAAGAAGATGAGGAAAGTTTATTTGTTAGAAAGTATAGAAAATTTATGAAAAATCCAGAGAGGAGGAATTCATTTAAGAAGTATTTTAAGAAGGAGACGTTTAGAATGAAAAAAGGAAAGGAAGACGATGAGGAGGAAGAGAGATCGCCACCGGAGTGCTATCACTGCAAGAAGTTAGGACACATCCGAAGCAAGTGTCCAAAATACTTAAAAGAACTTAAAGAGAAGAAGCACAAAGGGACGAAGAAGGTGCTGAAGGCGGAAACATGAGATGATACTACTTCTGAGGATGCAAGCAGTTCAAGCTCAAGTAAAGAAGAGGAGGCCAACATGTGCTTAATGGGAAAGAGCGTCATATCTGATGACGAATGCAGTGTCCAAAGTGACACTAAGGTAACTCCTCCAACCTACGATGAATTATTTTCTAAATTTTTAAAGACTTGCAAATTTTTTGAAAAGAGTTTAAACGATAATGATCTTCTTAAATCTGAAAATGAAATTTTGCTTAAAGAAAACAAAAATTTGTTTAATGAAATTAAGACTATTGGAAAAAGAAAAATTTCTTGCCAAAAGTGAGATCACTTTTGGGGAAAAATTAAAGAACTTGAAGAATCTCTTTCCAAATCTCATTCTACAATAAAAATTCTTACCAAAAAGAATGAGATTTTAGAGAGAGATCTGAAATCTTCAATTTCCAAAGTCCATGAGGGAAAGAAATATTTTGAACGTAGATGTGTAAATCTAGTATCCGAAAATACAGAAATGAGAAACCAGATTCATGACTTAACGCTAGCCATGAAAAAATTGGAATTGGACGAAGATCACTGGATATGATCTTAGGATACCAATGCCATGGATCTGGAAGGTTTGGACTCGGATACACGTCAGGAATCTATCGCCCGGCGACAGCCACTGTCGCCGGCGACAGCAAAAAGTCCAGAAATTCTGTTTTTAAAAATTCTGAAGTTAGTAAATTATCTAATACTGCATCCTCATCCAGCAAAAGTCCGGAAAATTTATACTCTTCTCAATACATTACATGTGCCAAATGCAATAGATTTGGTCACACTACGGACTCTTGCTGGAGGAAAGGTAAAACTAAAATTAAACAAATCTGGGTGCCTAAGGCTTCTACCTATACTATGGGTGGAACCACTTGGGTAACCAAATCTTTACTCACCTCTTCTTTCTAGGTGTGTTGGCAGGCTAAGGACAAAAAAGACGTGTGGTACTTGGACTCGGGTTGTTCAAAGCACATGGCGGGCAATAAAGAGAAGTTCCTTAGCCTGGAGATGAAGAAAGGAGGAGTTGTTACATTCGGAGATAATGGAAAAGGAAAAAATCACCGGCATCGGAGTTGTGGGTAACAAAAAATTTTCAATTTCAAATGTCTTATTTGTAGAAGTATTAAAGCATAATTTGATTTCTATTAGTCAATTATGTGATAAAGGTTTAGATGTTTTATTTGAATCTTCTACAAATTTGTGCAAAATTATTAATTCTAAAACAAAAGAAATTATTTTTACCACACCTAGATGTCATAATGTATATATGATTAAATTTTTTGATTGTTCAAATTCTACTTTAAAATGTTTTTTATCAAAAAATGATGAATTAGAATTATGGCATAGGAGACTTGGACATACTAGTGCCAAGTTAATTACAAAACTTTCAAAAGATAAATTAATTAAAGGTTTACCATTGTTAAATGGAAATTTATCTTCTTCATTATGTGTGCCTTGCCAAAAAGGAAAATTTTCAAAATCATCTTTCAAAAGTAAAAATATTATTTCTACCACTAGGCCACTTCAATTAATACATATAGATTTATTTGGGCCAATTGGAATTTCTAGCTTAGGAGGTAGAAAATATACATTTGTATTGATTGATGATTATTCTCGTTTTTGTTGGACTTTATTTCTAACCTCCAAATCCGATGCATTTTCAGAATTTTCAAAATTATGTTTGCGTATTCAAAATGAATTAGAGTTAAAAATTAAACGCATACGATCGGATCATGGAGGAGAATTTGAAAATAAAAAGTTTATTTCTTTTTGTACGGAGTTAGGAATTAAACATGAATTTTCCGCTCCACGCACACCACAGCAAAATGGTGTAGTGGAGAGGAAAAATAGAACTCTTCAAGAGTTAGCCCGTACGATGCTATCTGAATTTAAATTACCAAAATCTTTTTGGGCTGAAGCGGTTAGTACGGCATGTTATGTAATTAATAGAGTAATGCTTCGCCCTATTTTAAAATTAACTCCTTATGAATTAATTTTTAGTAAAAAACCAAATGTTTCTTATTTCAAAGTTTTTTGGTTGTAAATGTTTTATTTTGAATTCTAAAGATTCCTTAGGAAAATTTGATGAAAAATGTGATGAAGGTATTTTTATTGGCTATTCTTCAACTAGTAAAGCTTATAGGATTTTTAATAAAAGAACAAAAATAGTTGAATAATCTATTCATGTTAGGTTTGATGAGTTTGTTTCATGTGTAGAAAAGAAAATTACAGGAAAAGAAGATGAACCCCTTCCTTCGGTGGAGAGTGATGATGAAAAACTTGGAGAAAATGAAGAAGAAAAAGAAGAAGAAAGAGAAGGAGAAAGAGAAGAAGAAGATAGAGAAGAAGAAGAAAGAGAAGAATATGTGCCTCCAAGTGAATTGAGATTTTCAAAGGATCATCCAAAGGAGCTTATCATTGGAGATCCGCAAAAAGTGGTTAGTACTCGTTCATCGTTACATATTTTATTTTCAAACCTTTGCTTTGTCTCTGAAATAGAACCAAAAGATGTTTCCACCGCTTTAAATGATGAATTTTGGTTTTTAGCTATGAATGAAGAACTTAATCAATTTGAACGTAATAAGGTTTGGAATCTTGTAGAACGACCCAAAAATCGTGCTGTCGTTGGAGTTAAGTGGATTTTTAAAAATAAATTGGATAATGAATCTAGAATTGTTAGAAATAAAGCCAGATTAGTTGCAAAAGGTTATGCACAAATTGAAGGGGTAGATTTTGATGAAACTTTTGCACCCGTAGCAAGATTAGAAGCGGTTAGGATATTTCTTCCATTTGCTTGTTTTAAAAGATTTAAATTATATCAAATGGATGTCAAAACCGCATTTTTAAACGGGTATATAAAAGAAGAGGTTTATGTAGAACAACCCCCTGACTTTATAAATGAGAAATATCCAAATTATGTTTATAAATTAGATAAAGTGCTTTATGGATTAAAACAAGCGCCTCGTGCTTGGTATGATCGATTAACTCAATATTTATCAAAGCACGATTATAAAATAGGAAGTGCGGATTTTACACTCTTCATTAAGCAAATTGATCATGATTTAGTTATTTTGCAAATTTATGTTGATGATATTATTTTGGAGCCACTAATGAAGAGTTGTGTAATGAAGTAGTTCAAATTATGAAAAATGAATTTGAAATGAGCATGGTAGGAGAACTTTTATATTTTCTAGGTTTTCAAATTACACAAAAACATGATGGTATTTTTATATGTCAATCCAAATATATTCATGATATGTTAAAAAGATTTGGATTTGAAAATCTTAAGCATGCAAACACTCCTATGAGTGCTTCACTAAAATTAGGAAAAGATGAAAGTGGAGTTTCAATTGACCAAACCCTTTATAGAAGCATGATAGGATCTTTATTATATTTAACCGCATCGAGACCTGACATTATGTTTGTCGTTTGTTTATGTGCTAAATTTCAGGCTAATCCTAAAGAGTCACATTTAAAAGCGGTGAAACGCATCTTTCGATATCTTATAGGAACATCTAAATTAGGATTATGGTATCCTCATAATGATTCCTTTATTTTACATGGCTTTTCGGATTCAGATTATGCGGGATGTTCTTTAGATAGGAAAAGCACTAGTGGCACTTGTCATTTTATCGGCCCTTCACTTATTTCTTGGTCGAGTAGGAAACAGAATTCTGTTGCCCTCTCTACTACCGAGGCCGAATATATTGCACTAGGTAGTTGTTGTGCCCAAGCTCTTTGGATGTCACAAACATTAGAAGACTTTGGCATGCAACAAAGTAGTGTAGAATTAAAGTGTGATAATAAAAGTGCTATAGACTTAACTAATAATCTCGTATTACACTCTAGATCTAAGCATATAGATGTCCGACATCATTTTATAAGGGATCATATTAAGAAGGGTAATGTAAAAAACAACTTCATAGGAACAGATTCACAACTAGCGGATATATTCACTAAACTGTTACCGGATTCCCGTTTCTCTATGCTTAGGCTAGAATTGGGAATTCTAGATATTTCACACTGATTATATCACTACTTATTATCTATAAAATAAAAAAAACATCAAAATAGCCCAAGCTCTTTGGATGTCACAAACATTAGAAGACTTTGGCATGCAACAAAGTAGTGTAGAATTAAAGTGTGATAATAAAAGTGCTATAGACTTAACTAATAATCCCGTATTACACTCTAAATCTAAGCATATAGATGTCCGACATCATTTTATAAGGGATCATATTAAGAAGGGTAATGTAAAAAACAACTTCATAGGAACGGATTCACAACTAGCGGATATATTCACTAAACTGTTACCGGATTCCCGTTTCTCTATGCTTAGGCTAGAATTGGGAATTCTAGACATTTCACACTGATTATATCACTACTTATTATCTATAAAATAAAATAAAAAACATCAAAATAGCCTTACATTAAAAAAAAAAAACTAAATCTTAACATAGACATTCACCAACATATAACATGTCCAAATCTTAAAAATTATTACAGCACTTTAACAAAATGGTACTTAAAATGTCTCATAAAAGAAATTCACAAAAATTGAAGAAAGATCTGGGTTGGGCAGCTGTCGGATGGCGACAGTAAGATGTTGGATGGCGATAGCTCCCAAGAGTCTTTCTCACTCTGAATCCTCATCATTTCTACTACCTGTTCCACTACTTTCTGGAATATCATAATCTGATCTCCTTATCACTGTCTTCCTCCACCGAGCCTGACTAACCGATTGGCGACGCGGCTCCTCCTCCGCCGGCACTTCCCATTCCGGGCCTTCAGAAGGCGTAGACTTTAATTTAAGTCCTTTTACAAGGAATTTCATAAACTTCTGCATCCGTGTACGATCCTTCTTCACCTCCACCTTGTGTTCTTCAAAAGACCTTCTATGCTCTTGAAAATCATCTATATGTCTATCCAACTTTGTTTGGAACGAGTCGAGTGCCTCCCGCATAGACCCTCCACGTGCAATAGGAGGCTCTCTCATTTCCGTAGTAGGCGGCTTCCTTTGATTTTTCTTACCTATAGCCGTCGTTTGATATATCTCCGGGAAACAATCTCCAAGATAAAAATTTTGATCGATCCATGCGTATTTCTTGAATAGGATATGCTGGATAATCGCACCCAAAGGGAGGGTGTGTGCCTTTTTCCACTCCGGATTTTTGAGGCGATATGTATAACGAATCATAGATAAAAGAAGATCGGCCACATCAAATAACTCCTTCTCCACTATAAAATAAGTCACAAGACTAAGTTGAGCCGTAATACTATGAGTATCACCGGACTTCAACATAATCGTGTGCCTTAGTATATCTTGAACAAGACGAGCATCGTCTGTCAATGTCGTCATAGTGGTTATAAGGTTTTTTGTGGAATTTCCATGCAAAGACATATTCATTAGGGTGCGATCTCTCTCAAGTCTATAATTTTCCACTATGTCCAACACATTCTCACTCTCCATTATTCCAAATTCACTTCTTAAATCAAATGGAGTGATCTCCACATATTGGCCTTGAATTTTGGATCTAACTCCTCCATTCAAATCGGTATATGACGGATCCTCAAGATGAGTATAAAATTCTCGGACTAAAAAGGAGGAGAAAATGTCTTGGATAATGACCGAGAGTATACCTGCCTCAGCAAGCATATAATAGACTCGTTCATGCCGGGGGAGATCAAATTCCACGACTTTTGAAATTCCGATTTGGGCCTTTTCTATGCCCGGGAAACTTTGATAAGAAGAATGAGCGTCTCCTGACTCACCCCTTCTCGATCTCCAACTGGAAGACATATCTGCATGAGACATAAAATTTTTTTTAAAAAAAAACAAACAACAACAAAATGGACCTGTCGGATATCCGATACCCCTCTGTCGGATATCTGATAGCTAAAAGTTTATGCTTCCGAAATTTTTTTTCACAAAAAATCTTTCTATCACAAATCCACACAGTTTTCACACAGAAAATATTCTTCAACAGTTATATAATTTTTTGAAAAATCAAAATTTTGGTGAAAATCACTATTCATCATCTTCTTCCTATAACACTTCAAAATTTTTTTTTGTCATCATCTTTTTCCTATAAAGCTGATACCTATAAACTTCTAGATCTCCACACAAACAATAAGAAAGAAAGGAAAATCATGTTTCAACACAAAAATACAACAAAAATTTCTAATTTTACTTCAAAATCGCATGATCTAAATCTCTTATAAACACCAAGATCTAAAATATCTAGATCTCCTAAACATTCTACAAATTATCTTCACAAAACTCCATGAAAACCAAGAGGATTATCAAAATCACAAAACTATTGGAGAAATTTTAAACAAAACTTGCAAAATCCACAAAACAAGTCCAACAATGTTGCCTAAAACTCGGAATTTTGCCTAAAACTGAAGTGAGGTGTCGATCAAATGACGAAACACGTCCTTTTATCTTTTCCGAGCTGTCGGATGGCGACATCTAGCTATCGGAAATCCGACAGTTCCCAAAAAAATTAAATACCTATTTTTCCCTAGCTTCTTCATTACCTGTTTCTATAAATGTTCATAAGGGATTTTTTTTTAATCTGGCATAAATGCTTCTTCATTGGTTATTTTCCCTAACAATAGCTTAACACATGCTTATGATGTTCAATGTTCAGTTATCAAAAATGACACTTTCATACAGTATTAAAGAATTGTTTTCGCATGTCTCTAAGTATAAGAAATCTTTTATCTATGACAATGAGCAATCACAAACACTTACTTTAGTAATACATGTTCATAAAATTTATTTTATACATATATCATGATTGATCAAACATAACAAAATATATTTCATAAATGCCACTTTAACCTTTGCTACTTTGCACTTATTCACATTATACCATTTTTGCATGCAAGTGAATTCGGAGATCCTTTCCATATACAAATATTCAAAAAAAAGGGGGCAAATCAAAAAGCAAAACATATATTTTGCCAACACAAAAATTTAAAAGCACTAAATAAAGAATTGAAAAGGATCCTCCACCAAGCACTACTTAGCCTCCTGATAAGTCTTAATGAGCATTGTGAGGTTAAGCACCTTGGAAAGAATTGTAAAGTGTCTTGTTATGCAAAACCAAAATGGTCCTTTTATGTATACTTGCAAAGTTTCTATAAGTTCATAAGTTTGGCTTTATGTATATTTATGTTATGTTTAACAATTCCATGATCATGTATATTTTAAATATATTCATATGTATTCTTTCTCAAAATATCACTACTACACTTCATTGTTATTTATAAAATTTCTTCTTATGAGAATTGGACCGAAACGATTCAATATTCCATATTCTCATGTGTCTTTCTCTGATAATTGAAATTGAATCTCATCATGGTTAAGTATATTTGCTTCTATACATTATAACACATTACTAGAATGCTTAGCCTAATCTCTACGGTTTCCTATCTCATATCATATAACTTACAAGGCTTCCGCTAGTGTACTCCAATTTCCCTATACTCTTTCTTATTTTTCTTCCATATCTCTATGATACTATTTCCTCGTCTCTATTCATTACTTTTGATAATATCAAAGGGGAAGAAGATAATAAGAAATCATAAGTAGTCACTTAAATCACTTAAATCACTTAAAATACTTAATTAATTAAGTGAGCATTCATGTATGGGGAGTTTATATGTAGGGGGAGTTTATATGTCGGGGGAGAATATTTTGGGGAAATCATATCATATTAAGGGGGAGATCATGAAGATCAAACGTTCACATTTGTACACACATGATATACTTTTCAATATCTCTATAGGATTTATTCGATTTCTTTTTATAAGGATTTGTTATTATCAAAAGGGGGAGATTGTTGGAGCATGCGTTCCGCACTCGTCCGGTTTGAGAATAACAAATCCCGAATGTATTTGATCCTATTTTTGATTAATGGTGTGCAGATAACAGGTGCAAGTATAACATGTTTGCAATTGGAGCAAAATACAGATTTTCCAGAAATTAGAGCTATCGGAATTCCGACAGCTAGCTAACGGATTTCCGATAGCGCACGATTTCTTCCCAGCGGTTTAGAGCTAACGGATTTCCAATAGTGATATCGGATATCCGACAGCCCACGATCTTCCCGCAACTCTACGACGTGCAGCAGTTACGCAAGCTAACGGATTTCCGATAGTGATATCGGATATCCGACAGTGCACGATCTTCCCGTAACAATACGACGTGCAGCAGTTACGCAAGCTAACGGATTTCCGATAGTGCTATCGGATATCCGACAGCCCACGTCTCAACCACGACCTCAACTCCGCGCAGAAACGTCGAATTAGTGGGACACGTACGTGGCAGCCTCTGGAGATATCAGATTCTGGCGATACCTAGCTAACGGACGGCGATAACTCTTTTTTATTAAAAGGGTTCAGAACTTCGTGGATTTCATTTTCCTTTAGACTTTCAAGCCTTCTTCCTGAGTGTTATCGTCCAGAGAGCTCCAGAGAACGAAAATCCTCATCCTTGAAGAAGAAAAGAGAGAGCGAAGCCGAAGATTGTACACGCATTCCAAGGAGACTTTCTCAAGGGTTCTTCGCTGCTTTGGTCCAGAAATTCTAAAGGGGGTTTTTAATTTGTATTTCATTTATATTTACATTCATCTTGTAATCGTTGTAGAAATCGTCGTCTTGCGTGCGACGTCTAAGTCCGTGTGAGGCTTAGGGGAAATCATCACCTTGTGTGTGGTGTTAGATCCTTGTGTGGTCTAGGGTAAATCATCGTCTTGTGTGCGGTGTCAAGTCCTTGTGTGGCTTGGGAGAAAATCGCCGCCGTGTGTGCTGCGTCTAGATCAAGATTTGATTTAGGGGGAGGCTAGTGTCTATATCTGGGAGATATAGGTTATAGCCAACCGGTCCTTAGGAGAAGGACCGGTGAAAAGAGACAAGAGATTTTATTAATTGTAAGTCTTTGATTCCAAGCTTTATTGGAATTATTTCTACTCATTATCTTTGATGAAATAAAATCTTGTTTTTAAATTCAATTATTTGTCTCTATATATATATATTGTTTCGTTTGTTACAAAAATTATCAAAGTTTTAAATTGCCCTTATTCACCCCCCTCTAAGGGCGCCACAAGATCCAACACTTCCTGATTTTCCTAGCTAAATCAAGTTTTTCTTGTAGTAATTATTTCTCAGTCACAAGATTAAAAAAAAAATATTTCGCAATGATGCAAGAAGCATGCCGAAAAGATGTAGAGTGAGCATTTGGAATTCTTCAACCATAGTTTACAATTATTAAGGGGTCATGTCGTTTTGGGGATAAACATGTGTTACATGATATCATGACTGCTTGCATTATACTGCACAATATGATTGTCGAAGACGGGCGAGTTGAAAATGAATATGTCATTATTTCTACTCTACCACCCACTTAGAATGTTGAAGAGATGGACACAAGTGAAGCCGAAACATTTGCCAACCCATGCAACTCTGTCACTTGTCCGTGCAATCTAAAATTATCTTTTTGCAGTTCCAATCACACCAACGATCTATATGTGTTCTTCCTCCCTGTCGGCAATCTCCATAGTTAAGTGAGGTATGGTCTCCGAAGTAGTCTTAGGATTTGAGATCTCTTAGAAATGCTTATAAGCAACATATGAAAAGGGACGAAACGACACAGTTTAGCTCAATATGAGCTGAGATGAACCAAACATTACAATCGTTTTGAAGTTGTAGAGGTTGAGTCATTACAAATTGTATCAGCATCGAACCTCTTGTAGTACGATGCGTGGTTCGGGGATGAACAATGCGGATGCTAGTGGGGTTGTAACATCCTGAATCCAATGAGAGGGTCCGATGAGAGCAGGTAGTGTCTACGAGGGCGGTGAATCTCATAGTAAGCAACTCCTGACATGTTATATAATGACATGCTTCTAAGTGAAAAGAGACATTTTTGAGCAATTGGGGAAATTGTGCTGAAAAACTCTATAGTTGCAAGTACTTAGGTGGGACTAGTCTCATGATGAGTAACCTTCCTGAAAGTGTTTGTAGTTCACTTGTGAAAAAGGACAAATCGTGCTGCACAATATTTTGATATTGTCATTGAAAAACTATACATGACATTGTTTATAATATAATATGTCAATCAAATAAATTTAATTATGAATTTATATAATATAATGTATTTAAATTATAATTTAATATTTCAATAACATTATTATAATTTTATATAATTTCTTTATTTATATTTATTATCATATTATATTACATAATTTATTATGATGTACTTAGGCATTAGTGAGGCTATGATTAAAAATAGGGCGCAATAACGACAAATGATCCATATAGCCGACCCCACTGTGGTGGGATAAAGGCTTGAGTGTTTTTGTTCTTTATTTATATTTATTATCATATTATATTACATAATATATATAGTAATTATAGAAAAACATATAATTATGAGGAAATGATGACTAAACTGTAAAAAAAAAATTATGAATGTTTTTTAATTGTATGGGTATATGTTGAAGTTCAGAAACAGCTTGCTAAGAGTTCAGATTAGGATGGGGTGAGCTACTCCACCATATGACAGGAAAGCATGCGAAAGAAAACATTAAAAAGTATAAATATATGAAGAGAAGTGTTCCAGATTAAAGACTATAGGCTCCGTTTGGGGGGACTTATTTTTACCGGTCAAGCGGTTACGACCGCATGAATCGGGCCTTAATTAAGGTCCAGTTCATGCGGTCGTAACCGCTTGACCGGTGAAAATAAGTCCCCCCAAACGGAGCCT
Source organism: Dactylorhiza incarnata (assembly GCA_033032865.1). NCBI lineage: Eukaryota > Viridiplantae > Streptophyta > Magnoliopsida > Asparagales > Orchidaceae > Dactylorhiza > Dactylorhiza incarnata. The sequence continues at coordinate 1,897,954 of JAWHQI010000391.1, forward strand.
AAGGCTTCGTTTGGCTCGGCTTATTTGCTCTGGTGAGTTTGGACAAAAACGTCATTATCATAAAATATATGTTTGGTATGACAAATGTTACTACCGTTATCAAGAAAAGAAACTAATTTTGAGCATAAAATGTTTCGTATGACAATGACGTCTTTGTCCAAACTCACTGGAGCAAATAAGCCGCTCCAAACGAAGCATAAATCATAAATGTATAGAAACTTCTCCTCCTAAAATCAAAAAGATCGGATAAGGGAGGCAGAGATAGCTCCAACATGTGACCTTTACTCGTTCCAAATAGTGTTATTTAACGAGTTGAGATGTTTATGCCTGCACGACAACTCTGTTCTTCGTGGTGTGGTCGTAAAACAGAGTTCCGCATGAAGCTAGGCCCCGCTAGTGATGGTCTTCTCGCATCACGAGACCCTGCATCTGCCGATCGGTGCCAAGTTCCAACCCAAGACCCGAGAGACCCGTGGGGGAGAATCCCTTATGCCTTTGTGTAAAGCATAAATGCATGCATGCGGTTGATGATCAAAGCAATGGATGAATATTATAAATTTTATATATTATCTCTTGTCACATTGTAAGTTTTATGTATAGTCATTGATTTTTAATTTTCAATGCAATAATGCATTCAATTTTATTTATTTTGTACACTGTGTATGATCATTTTCACTTTGAATCATTCTTATATTTGTCTTTGGCTTCATTTTTTTCCTCAATTTCTATTTTATTTTCATAATCGCTCAGTCTAATGTTCAATATGTTCTCTTTCATGCTCATTTTTATTTTTGTCTTTACATTCATATTTCACTTTTAATATATTCAGTTGTAAGTTCTTGTTACGTTCAATTTAAGATTCAATTTTCTTACCGAAAACATATTCATCATCGATCGCATAATATCGGGATCTCTCTTGTAAGTTTGAATAATTATAGGTTGCAACCTCCTATCTTTTAAAATTATAAAGTCTCAGTTTATATTTCATAGCATGCATACATAAAAGTACTCAAATAAGAGAGGTTTTGGTAATTAATAGAATTTTGAATTGATTTAACTCTTCGTCATGGCGGATCTACCCCCTCCCCCCCCCCCCCCCCTCCCCCCCCCCCCCCCCCCCCCCCCCCCCCTCCCCAGAGAATTTTCTTTAGCGGATATGGATTTCTCTCGTCGAGCCAATGAATTTAGACTACTTACAGGTCCAAAATGGTGGTCTGATGAGGGAGAAACAACTTCAGTAAGATGAATTGAAGGTGTTCAAAAAAAATTGGTGGAAGGAAGACATGTCTGGCCACCCCTTGTTGATATTCCTGAATCCGCCCCTACTCTCCGCAAACTCTCTCACAATTGATCACATCCTTATATTTTATTTCAAAGAGACAATAATCCAACTATCTGGGTGCCCCAAGCATAATGTTGGTGCAGATTATCGTCCTCAATGGAGCTGCTAGCAGTGATGAGTGCCAAGAACAAAAAGCAGAGAATAATGGCAAAAATAAAGAAAAGAAGAAGAAGAAGAAGAAGACAATGTTTTAATCCAGCTACACTATTGTATCACGAGTGATCATATAATTCGTGGCTCAAAGTGAAACCCTATAAATAAGGAATTAGGTAATAGATTGTTATAAAGTCAAATTAATTGCAAAAAAGGCAAAGTAAAGGAGGCTTATCGATCATGTTATTTATAGTGTAAATTTTGTCCATAAAGACATCTCATTCTTGTACTGTTCGTTATAATGCTTCATTAACTAATTTAAAGTTTTATTTCGTTATAAAGCTTTCGTGCTTATGAATAATCAAATTTTTTTTTTAAATATATGCTTACGGATGGCCAAAAATGTAAATAATTAAAAGTGCGGTGCTAATATCAACTCCCGTAATTAACAAAGGTTGCTCAAGTCAAATCATGAACAGAATGATTAACAAGGAGTTTTATCTCCACATGTGATTTGGCAAATCTCATAAAGCAGATGTTTCAACGGCTAATAATGGCTTCTAGTGGCCGGGGGAGCATATCTCATAAAGACCGATTCGTAATTATTGACCAATTTAGACTTTTGGGTGCCTACCAATTTTACATTTCATTTTTATACCTCAAAATTAATATATTCTCTCTCTACATATATATATACAAAATTCTGTACTTAGAACATATTTGGGGACTATACTCCCACAATTTCGCAAAAATAAGTGGTGGATTTGTATGTATCTCGATGAGAATGAATTTCAACTATTTGCTCGCCAAAAATGATCTCCAGATGAGGGGAAAACGACTTCAATAAGATGAAAGCGTTCAAATTTCTGTTTGGTTGGAGGAAGGTGATGTCTAACGGCCCATCTTGTTAAAATTCCTGAATCAGCACGTACGGCTTCTCCCTCAATTTTCTCGAATATGCATTGCCATATTTAATGTAAATAGAATAAAAGATATGGGCGAATATGAAATTTCACGCACACTAGTCTACATGAAAGAAATATTTTTAGTAGTGTAATTTTATATATATATACGAGTGCACGGGGCTCCGCCCCTATTGCCAAGCGCGACAATACCCGACCGGCAACGGCGGGCTTCGCCCGCCCCCGCCAGAACATATACATACGAATACGAGTACTCAAAATGACCGCACAAAAATTTTAATTAATATTTTATAATCATTTTTTTCAAAAATATTTATATTTTAACAAAAAATCATTTTAAAGTAGATCTAATGATAGCATAGGTCTAATGATAATCTATCATAGTAGGTGTATGAGATCTACTAAAAAACTTTTGAATTTTATGAATTTCCATCATTATTTTTATTATAGGGATATAGTGTAATTACACAAATAGCCATTATATTTTATAAATTTTCATTTTTTTCATAATATATGTTAAGTCATTGGAATAAAAGAATGAGGCTATATTTGACCATTTTGAATGTTGCACCAAAGACAACTTCTTGTATATAATTGTTAAAGATATATATATATATATCTTTATTATATAAGTGAATATAGTATTCTTCATGCTCTTATCAAGCTTTCATTTTCAACCGTTGGATCTTTCACATGTTTATCCATAAATGTTTAATATAAAAATAAAATAAAAATAAACTTCACTACAAAAAGAGAGTGGGAGAGAGAAAGATGGGGGAGAGAGAGAGAAAAAATAATAATTTTTTTAAGTTATTTTTTTTACAAAATAAATATTGTAATATTTATGTATTTTTTTTACGGTCATTTTGAGTACTCATATGTATATGTTGCGGGCGCAACCCGCAGACGCATCGAGCACGGGCGAAGCCCGTGCTAAAGCGGGCAAAGCCCGCCTGGATGCGGTCGAAGGTCGCCCGACAGCATCACGCCTGGGGTGGGCGAAGCCCGCCGTCGCCGACCGGGTACTGTCGCGCTTGGCCGTAGGGGCGGAGCCCCGTGTCAGGCACTCGTGTGTCTGTGTGTATATATAAATATATATATATATTCTAACAAATTCTTAAGTACGCCGGTTAAATATATTTGGTTACATTGATTAAATGTTGTTGCGGTTCACTAGACGCTATTCTAGATCAGTCGAATCGAATCGTCTTAGCTCGAGAGTGAGCCGAGTGCGCAAACAGTCACAAAAAGAATTAGCAATTGACAAAAAGATTTTTTTATCGTGGAAAACCCGAAAATGGTGAAAAACCACACGGCCGGATCTATGACAGCCAAATTCCACTATATCATGTCGGTGTGTTAAAAGTAAAAGCTGACTCGAGGGTAACAGATCACCGCTCTTTTCAGTAGCAGTAGAGAGAATCTCCAAGAGTGACATATCACCTCTCGAAAAACTAAGTACTTTTGCGGAAAATGGAAGCGAGACGCTCTAGTCATCTTTTGGTACCCGGAGGATCCCCAAGTCACTTAAGAAGAATATATTTGAAAGCGAAGGAGGTCTTTGAGCCCCGAAGGAGATTTTTGGGCGACGAAGGAGATCTTCGAGCGACGAAGGATAACTCTGAGGGATTTCTTCGGAAGAGCTCTCTCGGGTGCAGAATGCCCAATCCCTTGAAATGAAGGCTCTGAGCTCGTTTAATAGCCTCGGGCAGAGGTAACCCGGTAATGTTGTCGTTGTAACCATCGTAACCACCTGACGAGCGAATCATTATCGTTGATTTGAGGCACACAGATCGTCATTTTCCGGATATTTCAGACTTGCCCCCCGGTCACTTCGGGCAATTTAGGCAGCTTCGTTGATGACAATGATATCAACGAACAAGACCTGCAATCTGAGAAATCAAGAAGGTTATCTGTTGAGCGCGTTGCAAACTTGGAAACATCCAGCGCGCGCTATATAGGTAGAGGCGTTTTTTTTTTTTTTTTGAAGTTTGCATATGCATTAGAAAATCAAAGAAAAGTTACAGCTATTACAAGATACCATCCACATCGGATGTGAACAACTCCGCAAATTCAGCCGGAGTGTCGGCCATGCCAGTCCAAAAGAAGGAGGAAGAAACAGCAAAACGGGCACAAAAATCTGCCACACGGTTAGCCTCGCGCGGCACGAACTGGAACCGAACCTGTGCAAAGGCACTAAGGAAGGAGAAGTCACCGTCCCCCTCAGCCGTCGCCTGCCATTGTCCCTTCGACAGGCTTTTGGAGCAGACCTCAATCAAGTTGCGGCAGTCCCCTTCAAGAATAGCACCACGCCCATCAAACATGGTCGGAACTTGGAGGCGTTTGTTGTGCATCGTGAACTTGGAGGCGTTCCGTGCACGTCGTGAACTTGGACGCGCAGCCAGGCGATACTAGGGAGGTGAAGTTTCGCCGTATCCCAATGGGGGTTTGGTCGTGATCGTACTAAAAGGGGGCACGAATTTGGCCGCTTCCCAAGTGGGGTGCGGCCCCGCTATACCTCAAGGAGGGTGTGGCCTTGGCCACACCCAAGGGGGGTGCAACCTTGACCGCACCCATAGGGGGGTGCGTAATTGGCCGCGTCCTAGGGAGTGTGTAATTGGCCGCATCCTAGGGGTGCCGAATTGGCTGCATCCTAGGGGGTGCGGCTTTGGCTGCACATTGTGCTGAAAATGCACGTCCAGGTGGAAAATACGCGATAGTGCTGAAAATGCGCGTCCGAGTAGAAAATGCGCGATAGTGCTAAAAATGCGCGCCCGGGTGAAAAATGAGTGATAGTGCTGAAAATGTGCGCTCGGGCAAAAAATGTGCGCCAAGACGGAAAATGCGCACGCCAATGCGTGTCCGTGCGAGAAAATGCGCGCCTGTGCCGAAAATGCGTGCATGACGAAAAATGCGCACCCGAGCCCAAAATGCGTGTCCGGAAGGAAAATGCGCGCTCAGGCCGAAATGCTCGCACGAACGGAAAATGCGCGCCCGGGCGGGAAAATGCGCGCTAGTGCGAAAAATACGCGCTCTGGAGAAAAATGCGCGGTCGGGCAAAAAAAATGCGCGTTCGGGCGAAAAATGTGTGTTAGGTGGAAAAATGTGTGCCCGCCCTCAAAATACGCGCACAGGAGGGAAAATCCACGTCTGGGGAAAAAATATGCTCCCTGGCGGAAAATGGGTCGTCGGGAGTACTTGATCGTCAGGAGAAAGACTAAGGTTTCCTCAGTGTTGTATGTGTCAAACTGGATCAGTGGGAGCGAAATGTTTCCGCAGCGTTAACTGTGTATCAGGATGAGAAAATGTTTTCGATCCGAAAAGGTTAGAAAGTAGGAGGCCCGTGACTTTTGAAAAAGATGGCAAATAATTTGTAAAGTGCGGTAACCTTTTTCAAAAAATGAAATGGAGCTAAAAAAAAACTTCCAAACAGGCCCTAATGCTTATACCACGATCGAGTCCTCAAACACAAGAGCTATCCCAAACAGCGGAGTATAGTTGTAGCCCCCCAGACATGCATGCAGGGTGCCGCATTAGACATTGGATATATATGTCACATCAGACAACCGGAGTTGTAATTATATATCAGATAGTGTGGGGCCGGGTTACACCTCATACATCACTGCTCTTGGTTGCGAACGGACTTGGTCGATCTAATCTGTGGATGCTTTCATTGTGCACACGGTTTATGTCCGTGCTAGCTAGTCGTACACGAGATTCGCCGATGCGTGCTAATCACCTCTGCTAGTGTGAATAATTTGAAAATGAAGAAAAAATAATTTGTAGCGATAAAAATTAGATTTAAAAAAAGTCTCTAAAATAAAAATAAAAAAACACCACTGTCCTCGGTCCCCCGGCCCTCTCATATGCGGCCATATCAGAGCTATTTGAGAGCTATTTGAGTAAGTTTAAGAGGTAAGTAAAAACTTTTTCTCTCACATCCTCTCTCTTCTCCACTCTTTCATGCAAAGGGAATAAGAGCAATCTTTGGTGTAACATTCATTATATCATTTTACCCCTCGTTTTTAATTATTATATCCGTGATATTCAAAAAAATCATAAGCAAAGTGCATGTGACTTGAGTAATATCGGGCACGAACGAAGCTCTGCGCATATAAATAATCTAGGCTCAAGAGACCTCCATGCCTCTAATGCAGCGGTAAACAGACCCTAAGTTTCATTTCACACCAAATGGATTAGGGTACGTCCAGCATTATATCAACGATATCAAGATTGCAAGCAAGGAGACCGAACATCGAATCATTACACGCATGAGTACTATCGTCTCTCCGCCGAAACAGAGTCAGCGAGATAGAGCCCCCTGGAAATAACACGGTTAGCTAATGGCCTCTGTACGTGTGGTGAAATTTTTGGGACCGGTACGTACCCGAACTAAAATTTATTTTCTTTCGGGTGATTTCCTTTTGATCTCTTGGGCGAAATTTAATCTGTTGACCGACTCTCTCTCTCTCTCTCTCTCAAATTTGAAACGGAGATCAGTCCGAAAAATTTCTCCCTCTGTGTGGCAATTTGACACAATGTGTAATTGATGAGAATGCATGGCGCGCAATCAATCAGGCATATGCGAAGAATGTGTAGTAGCTGAAGAAGATCAGGAGATAGAGGAATTGATCGATCTGGGAGGTTCATGGTTGTTATCGATCCGATTTTGAGCTGAGCCAAGCTCTGTTCATAGTTGGCTTGTAGATATTCGAGTCGACTCGATCAAGCTCAAATGCGACCGTGCCGATTTCATTTCTTCTATTTGGAGTCTACTCAATATAATTTGGAGCTCTCCTGAAATCGCTATGAGATGCGTGTTGGCTTCAGGAAATTTCGAGCTCATCAGTATAAAAAACACAACGAGACGAAAAGGGCAATGTTATAAGCAGTTCTAACACAGCTAAACACAGTCCATTGATATTCACGGTCCAATAAATTTAAATGCTTTTAGGATTACGAATAGCCGTTTAAGATATTTTTAGGACTACAAATAACATCACCAAAAAAAACAAAAAAAAAAGTATGCATGGTTATAAACTGGACGTCTCTCTTCAATATAATATTGGAGAGAGAAAGCATGCATGTGCAGATCACGTGTGTTAGGCCCCTGTTATGCCTTCCGACGAGAATGTCGATGAAGGAGATTACTGGTGGTCCCACCTTAACCAAGAGTTTAGACTGAACTCTCACTCTTATTCTTCCATTAATAATCTCGTACTAAGGCTCCGTTTGGCACTGCGATGATGGTAGTAAACGCGCTGATTATGAATCGTTCTTCATGAACGCCCACCGTAGATGTAAAGATTGTCACGAAATATCGGGAGATGCGACTTTTATAATAAATAATACATAAGATAATGTGCTTAGCTTTTGAAAATTCGATTGTTTTTGAAAAAAATATCTCAGGCTCCGTTTGGGGGGACTTATTTTCACCGGTCAAGCGGTTACGACCGCATGAATCGAGCCTTAATTAAGGTCCAGTTCATGCGGTCGTAACCGCTTGACCGGTGAAAATAAGTCCTCCCAAACGGAGCCTTAATCATATCAAAATGCGATTAAAATAAGTTGTCATCCGACGTGACATTAAGACTCCGTCTGGCACAGAGGTAGCGGACGTCAGCGTGGTGGTTATGAATCGTCGTTCGTGAGAAATAATAATTATATGTGAGTCATATATGTTAATTATGCGCGTTAATGTGTTGTTATTAACATCGACTCAATTTACGTGTTCTAATTAATTTGATCGATTACGTTTCATATTGTATGGACGGTTTAGGTAATGTGTGGATACCGGGCGTCATTTACATTTATATGATGAGCTTAAATGTAAAAGACCGCATTATGGTTCAGTTATAAATATGTTATGGTCCCGAGCCACAAGATATCACATTCACTCTCATTCAGTTCTAGCATCTCATCGCTGGAGAGAGAGCTTAAGGAGGAAGAGAGTGAATTCGTCTCCGTCATGGTTTCACGAATTCACACCAACACACCCCGCGGCCCCCACCTCACCTAGGTTTCGTTTGGCGCAACTTATTTGCTCCGGTGAGTTTAGACAAAAACGCAATTATCATAGAATGTATATTTGACATGGCAAAGGTGATGACCACTACCAAGAAAATAAATTAGTTTTGAGCCTAAAGTGCATTAATTTTTTTAGGTGAGGTTGGGCGTTCACGAACGACGGTTCATAACCACCGCGCTCATGACCGCCGCCACCGCGCCAAACGAAGCCCTAATGAACCACTGTTATGTTCAAATCTAGTTTTCTTTTCTTGGTGATATTCACAACCGTTGTCATGCCAAACACGTATTCTATGATAACGATATTTTTGTTCAAACTCACTGGAGCAGAAAAAAGCTATCCCAAACAGAGCCCAAATATGATAGAAATCAATGAGTGCTAAAAACGAGATTAGAAGGTGCGCGAAGTGACTTTTTGATATATGCTAGCAAGAACTAGGTAAGCAGGATCTAATTGGGTTTGTTGCTAATGTAGTTGCCAATATAATGTTTTTAAAAATAGGAATTAATTTATATAAAAAAAAACATTTTGGCCCTTCCCAACTTAAAAAATACAATTCTTTACTTATGCAAAAGGCGATTAATTTAGGGAATTGTTAATGCATTGTACTTTTGGTCAGTCGTACCGCTTTGTTAAAGCCTTAAAGGCATTGTACTTGACCGATGTTAAACGCAGACCAATTTTGGCTATATGCAGGCCACAATTTTTTAAAAAGAAAGATATTAAACGCAGGCCGATTTTAGCTATATGCAGGTCACAGTTTTTAAAAAAAGATATCATTTTTTCTTTTAAAACTTTAGGAAAAATGATTCAAGTAGTTTAATACTTCATGTATTATGTGTTTTTTTCTTCCATGCAACTGTGTCCCCAAGGAGTTTACTCATTTGTCCGAGTTCGATGTGTTTTTAAATTACAACTGGCCTAAAGCTATTCATGGGTATTTGCTACGACGATAGCGACGGCGATGGCGGCGATGGTTATACTTCAGGTAGTTATGTCGCTGGTGGGAGTTCTTTGGATAACCGCACCCCCATGGATGGGGTGCGGTTAGCGCCTTTAGGGATACTCCATCAATAGCTCTCTCAGATTTACTGACGAAACATTGACATTCAACGTAACCTCGCACGCATGATATTTTACTTACTTATTTTATGAATGCTATTTTGCTTGGTGATTTATTTAGGAAAATAATAATTTGATTTTTGAATATAGTATGTAAATATGAAATTTAGTATGCATGAATAATTTTTTGGCCTGCATATATCCGCGACCTGCATTTAGCCAAAACCGGCCTGCATTTAACATCGCTCTTGTATTTTCTCTTGATTTGTTAAAAGCTCATAAAATTGTTAGTTGCATCGTAGTAGTGTTAAAGACACCGCACCTTAAATTTCAGTAAAAATAAAAATCATAGAAGTGCATCATAAATTTCGGCAAAAATGACAAATTGTTGTAAACAAAAAAATCATTATTTCTGTTTTTCTTGAGCGTCATGATCTTCATATTCCAAAACTTCAAAAAATTAGATCCAACAACAATATCTTCAAGTGAAAAAAATGAGAACCGCGCATAATTTTTTCATGAATACAATAAATATGAACCTTAGTTCGTGACTGATTTTTTTGAGATGAGAATCAGGAGAGCAAAGAATATCAAAAGCTGCAACTTGGAGATGGACCAAATATAAAACCTTCACTTGGTTGCAGTTAAGAAACCAGTGGTGATGATACTGGATACGCAAGAGGTCGGCATCCATCTAATCCACGCCCTCAACGACATGCTCTGAGGCGGTGCAGCACGCGAATTACAAAGTACGCTGAGGCGGTACTTTGTCGTGTCTCTCATCAACATCCTCATCGTTTTCGAGCCCTACATGCTCAGTCCCTTTCTCCGGCGAACGATGGATCCATCGAGCCTGAGGTCGTCGCCATTGGTGCGAGTTATTACGGTGCCATTGGTGTTTTGGGTCGAGTAATTTTAAGGTTAATTTTTTGCATTATTTTAAATTGTCAATGTAAAGAGGAGCTTAATTAATTAAAATTTAATAACGCAACAGGTTTTCATATTCTTTTTTAAATCGCGAAAAAAACACATTGTTTTTAATAAATTGTAAATGTACCCGATGTACCTTCTACTGTGAAAAAAAGGTCCTAAACCCTAAACGAGAAGTCAACGAGACCTCAGTGACACCTGGAAGGGAGTCCTAAACCTAATGCGACGTCAACGGGTCCTCCGTGACGCCGGCAAGTAGTTCTCCCGCGTTTATTATATTTGCTTAATTAAGCGCGAATCATTAACAACCTTAACTAAGATCCATAAGTTAATCATTAATTAACTAAAAATTTATTTATATTATTTAAAATATTTTTTGATGCTGTAATCATCATCAGCTCTGACTGTGTCCTCTGCCTGAACTTTTTTTTTTTAAAATGGATTCATTTTGGCCAGGAATCTTCAAAATAAACAAATCAGGGAAAAGTTTGAGCATAAGAGATAATTTTTTTTTCTAGTTAATTATAAGACAGGTTAGAGTAATGGCCTGCAGTCCTCACCTTAATACACGGTTTTAGGTAATATGAGCAGAATTATACTATTTCGCTACGCTCATGGCGATTTAAATATTTTGACGGGGCTTTTACAATCAAGTTGTGACGAATTATAATTGGTCATTAAATATTTTTAGTGATCAAATTTCCGTCGATAAATTCTATATTTCTTGCAGTGTATCTTCCGTGTATAATTACTTCTTTTAGAAAAAATAGCATGCAACAAAAAGTAGTAATTCTATTGTTTTGATTATTTTTATTCTTTTGTTTTGATCAAGCACGTGATCTCAATTTTTGTGACCCTTTCACTAGCTTTGAAAATGAGCTCTCATCCACGAGGGATTTTTGGTTCTCGGCTCTGTTCTCAAATCTGGGTCTAGGTTTGAAGAGGAACGGTCAGATTTGAGTAAAGTGCAATATATTTTTGCAGTGTGATTTGGTCTGGTCATATGACTTGATAGGGGTGGCCCTGATTCTTCTCTCTCCATCGAACTGAATAACTTCCTCTCATCAACTAGATTAATTTTTATATGCGTTCAATATATATGGAGAACCATGAGGCAAATTCAAATTTTTGTTGTATTTTTTATTTTTTCGCAAAATAAGTCACGAAATATTGATACATGTATTTTTATGGACATTTTAAGTACTCATATGTATATAATTTGAGGGTGAAAATACAATTGTAAAAAAAGTAAAATTTTGAACATTTACAACTGTAAATAACGTTACAATTGTAATTTTGCATAAAAAAAGATCCCGTAAAATTCTGTATATGGGCTGAACTTACAGAAAAATCTCTCCGTCTACCTACCTGACTAGGAATTTCTCTTTCAGACAGGAGAAGTCAACGCTTGCATCATTTGTTATTTATGACTATTATTATTATATTTTCTCTTACAAAATTGTTGCATCATGTTTCTTTTGAGAGTATTGTGTACGTAGTAGGTTTTGCTTATACTTCCAACAAATGGTTGTTCCTTTATAAGAAAAATAAAATAAAGTGATAATTATTTTAAATAAGGAATATATTGTTTTTCCATTTTAAAATTATTATTTCAATATTTTTATTTTTTAATTCTCAACAAAATTAAATATATTTTCATCTGACTTCTCTTAAATAGAAATAGAGATTTATATAATAAAATTTCACTATCACTTGTATGAATGTAAATTAATTTTTATAGATTTTTTTGGAAGGTTGTTATATTTGAATTAAATGGAAATAAATCATATATATTATTACCAAATGTAATGATTTATAACATACTTTATATTTAGTTCACCATCAATAGTCTTATCAGGACTATTTTAAGTCAATTTATGAATTCTCTTCTTATTTTCTCCGTCATGATCTACTATTTAATTTAGGACTTTGTTATTAGCAAACTATGTTATGCTATTAGCAAAACATGATTATTAGCAAACCATCTATCTTGAATATGACTATTAGCAAACCATCTATCTTGAATATGACTATTAGCAAATTTTTTTGTTATTAGCAAATCATCAAAATGAAGTAGATGCATCATAACACAACTATTGAGTTAGACAAAGTGGCTGATATGAACGATGAATCAATAACAATATACCTTAATCTGGTAGACATTACACATTCCGCCTCATCCTCCATAATACAATATATGAACTTAGTACACCGGAACACAATTGGCGTTTTCGTCCTCACTGGTTTGCAATAGCCTGCGGCGTCACTGGCGTTTTTGATCGAGGAATAAGTTTCACAATAGCCGGATGCGTTATCGTGAAGAGCGGCGGGGAGAAAACGAAATAATAGGGCTTTCGGTTTAGGCGGAAAGAGAGAGAATAAGGTTTGCTAATAGCGCATTTTGTAGATTGAGAAAAAAAAATCATATTGGTGAACCCGTTTTATTTTGATTTGCTAATAGCGAAACCCGATTTGCTATTAACAATGTCCTTAATTTATTCTAACTTTAGAATTTAATATTTTTAAATCTCTTCTCGACTTAAATAAGATTAATTATTATACTTCTTGCCATTTAAAAAGCCATATTTACTACTATGATTTGAAACCAAAAAAATACTATTTATATTACGAGTGACAGTGCACAGAAAATTCTCATGAGACCGCATCAGTACCTACGATCGCTTATGCCCATTGTAGGCAAATGAAAACAACACAACTACTTTATTTCACATCCTCACTACACAGTGTTTGACAGTAATAGCATTATCGTTCACGTTGCCTACAAGGAACACAATTAATCAAGAGTATTATTACGACCGCACGGGAGCCCGTGCATCATGAAAAGTTTTAATCATTGCCACGTCAAGTTTTGCCGGAGATCTAACGCACGACCATCAATATATTGAGACTAGGAGAAACATATTTGCAAGTTAAGAGGGAGGAAGATATAGAGAGGCTAGAGAAACATATTTGTACACGAAGAACAGTATTGTGGATATCGGCTGACATGTTGGATGATATAAAGTTTTTATGGACAGAACGATACGTTCCGACATTTTTGTTGTTGCAAAATATCCCTTTGAAATATATCTGCCGATATATTAGCTATTGACCGATATATGAGCCGATATATCCTGACGGTATATTAATTGATTATTTATTTTTTAGCGTGTATGATTTAATAGACAACAAAATAAAATTATTTCGTTGTCGGAGTTGTTTTGTGATTTAGCTCTCGACCCACTCTTGCTTCCTTATATTCGATTAAGGATTCCTTATATTCGATTGTTGTCGACGACTTTCGGATTTCTTGTTTCTTCTGACTTTCTTTCCCCTGTTATACCGTTATTACTTATGTAACATAAAATATTTATAATAATTTCGTAGATTTAAAATTTTATTAAATATTAAAATGTTAATACATCAATGCATATAAATTAAAAATGATTATATGCATATATAATTATATATATATTTAAATATTAAAACATAATATATGAAATATCATCGATATATCTCCCAACACCCAACATATTAAAATCGACATGAAAAACTCAAACAAACGTGACCTTAATATCCGTCATCGACAACCTTGACGAAAATAGGAAGATTAGAAGAAGCTTTCTAAAATGAAAAGTTTTAAAAGTGAAATGATAATTTAAAGGGGCTTATTTGTATATTTGTAATTTTAATTAAGAATAACATAAATTTAACTCAATAATAATAAAACATAGGACTTGTATTTCAAGGACCAGAAAGTTTCTCTTGTAAAACGTATTAATTAATTTCGAGTATCTTCAAGTACGAGGGTATATTAGTAAATGTGGTGCTCCCGTTCTTCTTCTTCTTCTCCAGCACCAATGCGAAGGCCTGCGTTCGTTCCCATTCATTGTCAGTTGTCGCTGTCCATTCCAAGCAGTCTCGGCGACCGAGTTCTTTTGGGCTTGTCTGTTCCGTATCAAAACGAAGACGACCGTCGACCGGTAACCCTGAACCCTAGCAGGCGATTGATTTCATCAACTTCTTCGCCGGAGGACGCCGTGGATCCACGAACTCCCCCGTCTACTCCGGCGAAGTGTACAGACGAAGGCTGCACGAGGTGTGCCCTCTCGAACTCGGCGAGAGCTTTGAGCGATTCCAGAGCCGCATTTGGGAATGGATGGAACTCTTTGATTTCTTTTTAGGGTGATTGAAAGAGAGAAGGGGGACTAATTTCATCTCTTGCTGTTGGAGTTTGAGAGTGCTTCTCCATGTTTTTGCTTCTTTTGAGAAACCCATCGATCACGCCTTTGAGCTTGTAGTAATGATACCCATCATTTCCTTTTTTTTAATTCACTAAAAAGGGGAGGGAGAAAACAGAGTAAAAAAGTTCAAAATAATGAGGAATTTTTGGGGAGTTGGGAAATACAGCCGGGGAATGGTCAAGGTTTGTCGGGCTATGCGACCGGAGATACCCTCGGCGGGCCGGCGGTGGTGGCAGACATGGACGGCGTGGATGCTGTGGATTTTGTTGATGTTGGTTGTTTGGATGGTAATTCATTGGTACAATCTGGCATCCACCATGACGACAGCTGAAGAAGCTCTGGTTAGTATGTGCGACGAGCGAGCAAGAATGCTTCAGGATCAGTTCGCTGTAAGCGTCAATCATGTCCACGCCCTAGCGATTCTCATCTCCACCTTCCATTACCAGAAGAGTCCCAGCGCCATGGATCAGGTAAGCTTCTTTCATTCCGTTTCATGGTTTAATGGTGCCAAAGGTTTAGACTTTTTTGTTGCTTCGTCTCCTTCGCCATTTTTTACTACTATCCGGGCTTTCTTCCAAGCTTATTTGTCCACGCCCCAGCTTATTTTGTTGCTCGTGCAAGGGGTCGGTTGTTCAATCGACTGTCTTTTCTCTGTTGATTTTGTACTATGTTTTACCGATTCATATTATCAAAGATTTCACTCGAGTTCTTTTGTTAACGGTTCAGGAAACATTTGCATTTTACACTGGAATGACGGCATTTGAGCGGCCATTGCTGAACGGCGTTGCATATGCGCAGCGAGTGCTTCATTCTGAAAGGGAAAATTTTGAGAGTCAGCAGGGTTGGACAATCAAAACCATGAAACAGGAGCCGTCTCCTGTGCAAGATGAGTATGCGCCGGTGATATTTTCTCAGGAGACTGTTTTCTATCTCGAAGCCCTCGACATGATGTCTGGAGAGGTTGGTGTTCTCTTTAAAAATTGTTCTTCTGCTCTGTTCTATCCTTAGTTAATCCTTATTCAACCGTAGGAAGATCGGGAGAACATCTTGATGGCTAGAGCCACTGGAAAATCTGTTCTTACAAATCCATTCAGGCTGCTTGAATCGAATCATCTAGGTGTAGTTCTGACTTTCCCAGTTTATCGCACGGGTCTTCCTGAAGATGCCACCATCGAAGAACGTGTTGAAGCAACAGCAGGGTAAGAATTTGTATATTCATTCCATTTATTCATCCTCAGAGTTTTAAAAAAATTCCCCACAATTTTCTTTTGAAAGCAGAGAAAGTTT
Organism: Dactylorhiza incarnata; assembly: GCA_033032865.1. Lineage (NCBI taxonomy): Eukaryota > Viridiplantae > Streptophyta > Magnoliopsida > Asparagales > Orchidaceae > Dactylorhiza > Dactylorhiza incarnata. The sequence continues at coordinate 1,913,863 of JAWHQI010000391.1, forward strand.
ACTTTGTTCTGTTAATTTTGATTCATATTTGTGTTTTGCAGATATCTTGGTGGAGCTTTTGATGTGGAGTCACTCGTGGAAAATTTGTTAAGGAAACTAGCCGGAAATCAGGATATAGTAGTCAACGTGTATGATGTGACCAACATTTCTGATCCTTTGACTATGTATGGCCCTTCAAATTCTGAAGGGTATACTCTCCTCTCTCGTGTGAGTATGCTAGATTTCGGTGATCCATTCAGGAAACATCAAATGGTGTGCCGGTAAGTCCAGTGAAACTCCGCGTTAAACCACAGTGATTCATGGAGTCAGCCAAGTTTTCTATTTTCTGAATGACAGATATAGTCAGAAGCCTCTCATCCCATGGTCGGCCATCACCTCTCCGACTGGTCTTGTTGTGATCTTAATGCTGGTGGCTTACATTTTATATGCTGCTCAGAAGCGCTATGTGATGGTTATGGAGGATTGCCGAAAGATGGAAGAACTAAAATTCCAAGCTGAAGCTGCTGACATTGCTAAGACTCAGGTTTGACTTTTGATTTTATCCACATTCCCGCCTGTTTGGCCCATACAGTTCACTTGATTTATCTGACCACTTGTTTGCAGTTTCTTGCAACTGTTTCACATGAGATTAGAACACCCATGAACGGCGTTCTTGGTATGTGAGGTTCTTCAACAACTCGTGCGCGCTTTGGAACCTGCCACGAAAGACTTTTAGCTGAAAGGCTTTTGTTTTCAATTTCCAGGAATGTTGGATATGCTTTTGGACACTGATTTGAACTTATCTCAAAAAGATTATGCCCAGACGGCTCAGGTCTGTGGGAAAGCATTGATATCTTTGATCAATGAGGTTCTTGACAGGGCAAAGATCGAAGCTGGAAAGTTAGAGATTGAAGCTGTGCCATTTAACCTGCGCTCCATTCTCGATAACGTGCTCTCTCTATTTTCTGCTAAATCAAGGGAGAAAGGAATTGAGGTTAGTTCAGTCTGATCTTCTCATTCTAGAAACTATCTGCTAGTTTGTTGACTGTAGCGTGTTATAATCAATATAATGGCATTAATGATACAGGTACCAATTTCTGCAAATACTACTCTATTATTTTCCTATCTTTTCGGTGAATTTCTAACCCTTCCTATGACACTGATATGTCAAATTGTAGCTAGCTGCATTCGTCTCTGATAGTGTCCCCGAATTTCTAACTGGTGACCCTGGGAGATTTCGGCAAGTTATTACAAATCTCGTTGGTAACTCCGTAAAAGTAGGTATTCTTTGTCCTTTTGAGGTTTCCCGGTACATGTTTACTGTAAAAAAAGTTAAAACATAAACACAATCAGACATCATATGTTGAATTTCAAGAGCAAAGTTCCTATATGACTTCCTTTGTTGATTATTTTTTGTTTCTCACAGTTCACAGAACGAGGCCACATACTCGTCCAAGTCCATTTGGCCAAGCACTCCAACATACCGACTGAAGGCAATGCGCGCTACCGTTTAAACGGACTCGACGCCGGAAGAAAATTCAATACTTTGAGCGGATTTGAAGCGGCAGATGACAGAAACAGCTGGGAAAATTTCAATATGTTACTTTCGAATGACGCATCTCAAGTAAATGGATTCCCAAGTGAAAAGGATCTGAAAAATGTAACTTTGATTGTAAGTGTGGAGGATACTGGGATAGGAATCCCAATTAATGCCCAGGACCGCGTCTTCACTCCTTTCATGCAGGCTGACAGCTCAACATCGAGGAATTACGGTGGAACTGGTATTGGCCTGAGCATAAGTAAATGCCTGGTTGAACTCATGGGAGGTAGAATAAATTTCAAAAGTAAACAAAATGTTGGGAGTACATTTACATTTACCGCCGTGCTTGAACAATGTACCGAGCGTTCTTGCCGTGATTCTGAGGGACCTCCTTTTGAGAATTTACCGGCCCGTTTTAAAGGAATGAAAGTAGTTTTACTCGACGAAAGACCAGTCCGAAGTGCAGTCACGAATTACCATTTACATAGATTGGGCATAAATGTTGAATTCGCTCAAAATAGCAAGATGGCGCTCAGCATATTATCTCAAAAAAATGGCTGCTCCAGAATAGGGTAGGTTTGTTTGTTCTTCTTCTTTGTAGAACTGCGGTCTTCTTGTTGATCTGTGTTAGCCATTTTCTCTAATTGAGCTTTTAGTCCATCCTGATCTTTTTTGCTTGCATGATTTTTTTTGCCATTTCTATCCTTCATAAACGAAATAACAGATTTTGATCATATGCTGTGTTAGTAGCAGATAAGGTTCATGTATTCTTTAAATTATAGTTTCGTGTTATTTAAGTTTTATTTTGATGGCATCTAGAATTCTCGATGTTGTTTAAATCCATCCGTTACTGGAATGTCACGTGATAGAACCCATTAGAATTACATTACGAGTGATGATAATTTCCAATGAATTCTCTAAATAAACTTCTAGGGTTAATTATCGGGACCTCCCCGAGGTTTCTGCATAATTACAGAGATCTCATACCTTTTGAAATTATCAAAATCTCCCATCTGTGTTTACATTGTCTACTTTTAGTACAATAAATCTCCCTTTGGGAGCGGTGCACGTGTAATGTATGTTAACTCGAAGGGGTGCGCTTGTAACATAGCAAACTCAGAGGGGAGGTTATAATTTCAAAAGTAGAAGAGAGGTACATGTAATTATGCAAATTCCCAGAAAAGGTCCTAGTATTTAACCATACATGTTGTTTAGGTAAGAGAACATTGAACCAAACAAATTACACTCATGGTCTAATAAAATTGTCATCTAATTAACATTTTTTTGTAGCCATACTTCGCCCTAATAACCGTTTAATTATACAGGACAATGCCGAAGATTTTGTTGATTGAAATGGATTGTTTGAGCAATGGCGATGTTTGCTTGCGGAAGCAGTTACTCGAATGGAAGCAAAATGGCCATATTCTCGAAGCTCCTAAAGTTATCCTTTTGGGAACTTCTGAGAGTGATAAAGCCAAGGGCGAATCTCTTGTCGATATTGTCATCATGAAACCTCTTAGAGCTAGCTCAGTGGCAGTATGCCTTCAACAAGTTCTCGAAATGGAAAATCACTCGAGAAAAGAGTTACCCAACAGGCCAGTTTTCCTCGGAAACCTGTTGTCTGGGAAGAATATTTTAGTTGTTGATGATAATAAGGTGAATCTTAGAGTAGCAGCTGCAACGCTCAAGAAGTATGGTGCTAAAGTCGAGTGTGCTGAGAGCGGAAAAGATGCTCTTTCGCTCCTTAAATTTCCCCACAAATTCGATGCCTGCTTCATGGATGTCCAGATGCCAGAGATGGATGGGTATGGCTGACCAATGTTATTATATTTTCAAATTTCTTGCTTTCTATAGTTAGTTTGTCTTTAGTATTTTTATATTTAAGATTATGTATTATTTGCTTTTCATGGTTCTAGTTTTGCATCATAGGTTTTGGAAATTATCAGACATGCTTCTATGACCACAAAATACTATTATTAGCTAACATTTCCAATTTGAGTTCGATTTATCATAAAGAGCGCATTTTATACATTCTCATGTCATATCTATGTGATTTAAAAGGAAAGCCCCTCAACACCATCGAATATGTGAGAGCCGTCCGATTAATATTGAAAGAACTCATTAGATTCTCCACTCGACCATCACGACCTTCCGCCCCTGCTCCCTGCTCCAAAATTGTGCTCTCCACTCGACAATCGTCGAGCTTTGTCTTTCGTTGAGTGGCCGGGCAATCTTCGATCCCGCTCGATCATTGCCGGCCAAATGATCATAGAGCAGCTCTTATAGTTTTTCTCATAAAATAGAAGCAATCGGTTATTTATTAATGTTAATTAAATAACTAAATATCTCTTAGTATTATTAAAGCTAAATTTTGTCTACTTTTTAATAATACATGTAGACTTGCATTGGGTCCCCCGTGCGCCCACTAAACCACACTTCTTATGAGGAACGGGGAGAGAGTTGTATGTAAAGTAGCTAACTTGTTAAAAGTCAACAATTAGTTTTTCTAACAAATTAGGCATAAATAAATTTTTATAGAAATCTTGCATTGCAGCATATTCATGTGCAATTAGCAAAAGAATGCGAAACAGTATTTGATCATCAATCTTGTTTTCTCTTAACAGCATCCCAATTTAATCATAGGTATGCTAGAGGTTGTTTGTATTTCATAATTCTCAGTCCCCAGATAATTAATTTGCACACCATCTTTATATACATCTTCTCTTCAACCTGTTTGACATGAACAAAAGTAGATTATTATGAATTGAGATACAATATATCGAGGAAAGCTCGGTACCTAATCTCTTGAGGGAAGGATCCCTCTAAGAGACTAATTAGACTAAAACTACTATTCAACTAGGGGCTCCTTATATAAGATGGACGTTCCACTACAAGACAAAATATACTAAAAGACAAGATACATAAGAATATGATATTTGTCTATAAAGGTAAATGCGTCTCTAGGAGAATTCACGCAAAGTGAGGTCGGTCGTCCGAACAGGTGCCATTTGTCAGTGAGGGCGTATAGTTATCATTACACCAACCTGAAAATCCACATTATACCCAAGGTCGAGTTCTTAAGGGTCCCATAAGCATGTCGTCAAGACGCGGTAGTCTCTTTTGGCGGGCAGGTCATGTGAAACATTATGACCTTGGATGTGTTGTACTTAGCTAGTTGCAGAGGGGCAAGGGAATTCTGTCTGAAACTAGTGTAGAGTCCTTCATGGCACTGCCCGGAATGTGAAAACGGCCTTGCCCCCAAGGCTTGCAGATGATAAGCTATTGTATGCCTTGAAAATAGAGTGTGGTAGGCCGTGTTGTCCGGGTACTGAATGATGTTGATGGTGGAGAGAATCTGTGTGATGAGGCATGTTGGGAGCGGCATACTGCAGGTCGGTGGGAGAGAAGCGACCAAAGTGTCATGTAAAATAGGAAAAAGTGCTGACAATTGCATTTTTTCGGTTCTTTACTAAATCAAGGCGGAATAATAATTTCGGCAAAGAAAACACGCAAGGAGGTCTTAGCATTGGACACAGGGAATAATAATGTGCATAGACTTGGGTGCAAGAGGGAGACAATGAATGTAAACGGATGATTATTTTGGAAAAAAAATAAATGACTGCCAATTGACATTTAAATGGGCAGCCATTGGAGCAGGCATGTGCAGCAAGGAGAGATTGAGGGTTTGTTTGGAAGAGCTGCAGCTATGACAAAGGGAGTTGTGAGAAATAGAGTTTGTAGATGGAGCTATCTGTGAGGAATGAATGTTGCAGAAATAATGGTTTATAATAAACTCAATTTGCAGTGCTGTTCAGAACAGAGTAATAGTAAACTGTTTGGTAAAACAGAATTGCGACAACATTTTATATTTAAAATGTTGAAATTATTGTACATGTTGAAATATCCCATGTATTTGGCCCATTTGGTGACCCATTTACTCCTCTTCTATATCTCTTTAGTCCCACATTGTGTATAGAATTTCTCTCTCTCATCTCTCTCCTATAAATATGTACTCTCCTTTGTATACAATACAAGAAATATATACAATTGATTGCTCTTTTCTACATGGTATCAGAGCGAGCGATCCATTTTTTCCGGTCTCCCATTTTCTGACCGCCCCCTACCTTTTCCAACCTCTGGCGGTCTCATTTCCTGAGACCGCTCATCCTGCAGCTTCTTCCCGTTTTGCTCCCCGCCTCCCACGTTTCCCTCTGCTGGGCTTTTATAGCCTCCTCCTTCTGCCGCGTGGGTCCCGCCATCATCCTCTCAGTCCAGCGGGCTCGCCAGCCGATCTCCTCTGCGGTCTCCAGCTTCGAGCTCTCCCGCGGCCTCTAGCAGCGATCTCCCTCAAGCGGTCTCCAGCAGCAAGTCATAGCAGCAACCTCCAGCGATCTCTGACCGCCGATCTCCGCAGTCATAGCAATCTCCAGTGCCCTCCTGTGCGATCTCCGATGGTATTCTCGCACGGTCTGCTCGCAGCGAGCTCTCCAGCGCCTCTTCCGCGATCTCTAGCGCCTCTGCGATCTCCAGTCCCGCGACCTCCAGCGCCTCTGCCGATCTCTCAAGCGATCTCCAGCGATATCCCGCGCCTCTGCCGTTCTCCTCCGCAGCAATCTCCAACTCCGCCGATCTCATTACTACCTCCTCGCAGCATTCTCCAGCGGTCTCCCCTGCTAGCCGCACAATCTCCAGCGCGCTCTCACGCGATCTCCAGCGGCCTCCAGCGAGCTCCTGTCCAGCGAGCTCCCTCTTCCGAGCTTCTCCAGCAAACGTGTGCTCACCGTAACCGTGCGGTCTAGCTCTCCCTCCTGCCGTCTTGCTCTCTAATCTTCAGTCTGGCGTTCTCTCTGAGATAATGGGCTCATCTGCGGACTCCTCGTCTTTGCCTACTGAGACCACCCAACAGCACACTCCTAGTGAGCTCCGTGATGAACTGCGAATTACTACTATCTCCCTTTCCGGGAAGAAAAACTTCATTCCTTGGGGGCACTCAATCCGCCGGGTCCTCCACGCCAAGGGTCTTCTCGCTCATCTTACCGATGATCCCCCGGCGACTACTCCTCCCGAGTGGCTCAAGACTGATGGTCGGGTCCAGACCTGGATCCTTAACTCTTTGGAGGGAGAACCATATGAAATGGTCATGTACCTGCCCACGGCCAAAGGGATGTGGGACGAGCTCCACTCTTTATACTCCAACAAGGACAGTCTTCAAAGTCTCTTCGACATTATCTCTGATCTTCAGGCTCTAGACACCAGTGGACCAAACATTACCTCTGTTGTCGCTCGGGTCAAGTCACTCTCCGAAGCTTGGCTTCAACACCAGCCGCCCATCTCTGATCTAGCCACTCAGCGCGCGCAAAGAGAGGCCGTCTGCATTGCTCTGCTAATGGCCCGTGTTCCTCCACATCTTCTGAGTATTCGGGCACAAGTCCTGGCCTCGACTCCCACTCCATCCTTATCGGCTGTCTGCTCCATGCTACTTAAAGTATCACAACCTCCGGAGGCTCCCCCCTCACCGACTCTTCTCCAAAATGTCCCTGCTCCTTCGTTTCCTCCTCCTTCTAGCCGAGGAGGTCGGTCTGCCTACCGTGGAAGGGGCCGTGGTGGACGAGGACGGCCGAAGTGCTCCTTCTGTGGTCGTGATGGCCATTATGAGTCCACCTGCTTTCGGAAGACGGGCAATCCTCCTCCTCCACGACCGACTGCAGCAGTCGTTGAAGATAGCTCCTCGGTCTGTTGCGCCGATCTTGAGGCACTCCGCCTACAGTTCCAGCAACTCCAAGGGATGATGTCTCCACCTGCCTCAGTCGCCTCCGTATCCAGCCCAGGTATCATTTGTCTCTCCACTAGTCCTCGCTGGATAGTGGATTCGGGTGCCACTCATCATATCACCTCTCTTCCGCCACCAACATATTCAGGTGCTCCTCATCCAAAGTATATCACTGTGGCCAATGGAGCGACTGTCTCTGTGTCCGGCTCGGCTGACCTGTCTCTCAGCCCATCCATTTCTCTCCGCTCGACACTCCATGTTCCGGGCTCCCCGTTTAACTTATTCTCTGTTAGCCGTCTAACTACTGATTTGGATTGCTCGGTCATTTTTTCACGTTCTTCTTTTCTGATACAGGATCGACGGACGGGGACTACCATTGGTAAAGGGCAGCTGCGCAACGGGCTCTACCTTCTTGACAATTCTCCCACCATCCTCGCCTCTGTCTCTTCTGCTGACTGGCATCAGCGTCTCGGCCATGCTCCCCTCCCCATCCTCAAGAAGGCACTACCCGATGTATCTTTTCCTGCATTTCAATGTGAATCATGTATTTTCGGCAAACAGCCGCGTTCATCTTTTCCTGCAAATTGTACTCGGAGCTCCGCTCCTTTTGATCTTATTCATTCAGATATCTGGGGTCTCTATAAAATTTGTAGTATCTCTGGATTCCGTTATTTCATTACTTTTATTGATGATTACTCCCGCACAACATGACTATACTTACTTCACGAACGCTCTGAATTACCTCGTGTGTTTAAGGCATTTATCCTTGAAACCCGCACTCACTTCTCCACCACCGTCAAAACGCTACGCACCGATAATGCTCGCGAATACACCGGCAATGAGTTTTCGAGCTTATGCTCAGAATTCGGGATTATTCATCAAACCTCATGTGCCTACACCCCTCAACAAAACGGTGTGGCCGAACGAAAGAACCGACATCTCCTTAATATGGCCCGCTCGATCATGATTCACATGAACGTTCCGAAGATCTATTGGAACTTTGCGATCTCTACCGCCTGCTTCATTATCAACCGCCTTCCCTCCTCCGTACTCAACAATGCCAGTCCGTTCAGTCTTCTCTTTCCCTCTACTCCTGCCTTCCCTCTCACACCTCGAATCTTCGGGTTTACGTGTTACGTTCACTCCTTGGGACCATCTACGGACAAACTAGATCCCAGAGCGACTAAGCAAATGTTTGTTGGCTACTCCCATACACAGAAAGGCTACGTCTGTTATTCTCCTCTCACTCGGAAAATTTCGGTGTCCGCTGACGTAACCTTCCGGGAAGACCTGCCATTCTTTCCAGCTCCAGCAACACATTCTCCAGCACCTACTCTCCCACAACCTGTCATGCGGCCCATCCTCCCGGTTAACACACCTCCTCCAACACCTCTACCACAACCACTCCCTACTCCGCCTCCTTGTCGGCCACCTCTTATCCAGGTCTATTCCCGTCGCAACTCCCGCCCCGTTGCCCCTGCGCAGTCGTCCTCGTCCTCTGGTGCTCCAAGTCCTGTTGATCCGGTAACAGAGTCCACCGCTCATCCAATGACGAGCTACGTATCACTGCATCGTCTCTCCCCTCCACTTCATACACTGGCCACTTCTTTATCGTCGGTTGCAGTTCCTAACTCTGTGCAGGAGGCTCTTCAACATCCTGGTTGGCGTGCCGCCATGGAAGAAGAAATGACCGCGTTGTGGGCAAACCAGACCTGGCAACTGGTGGATCTTCCCCCTGGCCAGAAAACTGTTGGTTGCAAATGGGTCTTTGTCATCAAGCATGCTGCGGATGAGACCATTGACCGCTTAAAAGCTCGCCTGGTGGCTCGCGGCTACACCCAGCAACAAGGTTTGGACTACGACGAAACCTTCTCTCCCGTCGCCAAACTGAACACAGTACGGGTTCTTCTCTCCGTTGCTGTGCACCGCCAATGGACCTTACATCAACTGGATATTAAGAACGCCTTCTTAAACGGTGATCTCACTGAAACAGTGTACATGCAGCAGCCGCCCGGGTTTGAGACCACGGGGGAGTCTAGGACCCCGAAAGTCTGTCATCTTTTGCGGTCTCTCTATGGTCTCAAACAGTCTCCTCGAGCATGGTTCGACAAGCTCAGCAAGGTCCTTCGTGAAGCAGGGTTTACTCGGAGCTCGGCTGACTTCTCCCTGTTTACTCGCCACCAGGTAACAGGCACTGTTCTCCTTCTTGTCTATGTGGATGATATCATTATCACAGGCAACGACTCAAAAGGTATCCAGGCGATCAAACAACAACTCAGCTCCGTGTTCCAAACAAAAGATCTGGGGAACCTTCATTACTTCCTGGGCCTGGAGGTAGCCAGGCGGCCTGATGGCCTTGTTCTATCTCAGAGAAAGTATTGCCTCGACCTTCTTCATGATGCAGGCTACTCCGGCTGCAAACCCATCAATACTCCAATGGACGCAAATCACAAGATTTGTGCTCAGTCCTCTGACTCTGATCTCTTGCTTCAGAACCCGGAATACTATCGCCGTCTGGTTGGAAAATTGATCTATCTGACTGTTACAAGACCAGATATCTCCTTCGCTGTCGGTATTGTCAGCCGTTACATGCACGCCCCTCGTTCCTCCCATCTTCATGCCGTGGAACGGATTCTCCGATATCTAAAAGCGGCTCCTGGTCAAGGCTTGGTATACAAGACCTCATCCCCAACTCCAACACTGGTGGCATACTCTGATGCTGACTATGCCGGCTCTCTGGATGATCGTCGGTCAACCAGTGGCTTCTGTACGTACTTTGGAGGACGTTTGATTACCTGGCGTAGCAAGAAACAAGCAGTGGTTGCGCGCTCATCAGCAGAAGCAGAATACAGGGCAATGACATCTGTGGTCTCTGAACTTACATGGCTTGAAAGCCTTCTCACGGATCTTGGGGTAAAGCTTCCTGCTCCTGCTCTTCTACTTTGCGACAGTCAGGCTGCGATACATATTGCCAAGAACCCGGTCTTCCACGAAAGAACCAAGCATATCGAGGTCGACTGCCACTTTATCCGGGAGAAAGTACAAATGAAGAAAATCGAGCTAAAACATGTCCCTGGTACTGAACAAGTTGCGGATGTCCTCACAAAGGCACTGTCCAGTACCCTCTTCTATCAATGCTTATCCAAGCTTGGCGCATACGATTTGTACGCTCCAGCTTGCGGGGGAGTGTTGAAATAGCCCATGTATTTGGCCCATTTGGTGGCCCATTTACTCCTCTTCTATATCTCTTTAGTCCCACATTGTGTATAGGATTTCTCTCTCTCATCTCTCTCCTATAAATATGTACTCTCCTTTGTATACAATACAAGAAATATATACAATTGATTGCTCTTTTCTACCGTACACAAAACTATAGATGGTAATTCATAGTGTTCAAAAATTAGAGCTTCAAATTAAAACAACAGCCAAAATATAATTTAGCCCATAGGAAATTATGCCATCAGCTCCACCATTTCGATCCTCTTATTGTGTTTTCCCTAAAACAGTAAACATATAGATATTAGATTTGTTCAACAAAATGTTTATATTAATAGCATGCATATTATCTTCTAGCTTCATTTAATTGCCGAGTTGTGGATATTCAAGTAGTGCAATCATCTCGTCTACACCACCCGTGTATTAGTGCATGTCTCTCGATGCCCTTATATGCCACGATCCTTTGGGTAAACAAAATTATCATCATTATCACTTGCCTTGAAAAGCATGTGATGGATGTTGCGAATATAATTATGTAATACCATTGTGATCACAATGTGATGCAGGACGGGCATCACCACCCGCCTGCCACCCTGGATACCTGGCATCCCACCACGGCCCAGGGGTCCCACCGGGAGTCCACCCGGTGAGCCTTATCAGGTCCCGCGGATCGTACACCCCAACCCATCCCCAGTCCCACCACAGGGCCGATAGGTTGTTGAGGCCGGGGCTCGATCCCCCGACCTCCTTGATAAATAGCTCTCAGGCAAGCTCTCATCACCAACTGAGCCGCGTATCCAGGGTGGGATACCAGGTATCCAGGGTGGCAGGCGGGTGGTGATGCCCGTCCTGCATCACAATGTCTATGCTTTGCAAAATTATATTGCACGATGTCCCAAAGTATTGACCACTTTTTCTTCCACACACTAATGAGTGCGCATGATTGAAAATCTCTTGTTGTCCTTCGACTGAACGACTTCCAAGTGCAAAATCAGGGAGGTGGTACCAACTATTTGAATATGGTTTTATGAAAGCTTTCTGCAAGAAATAACCAGTGTCGGCCAAGTAATCTTTTCCTGTAAAAATGATTATATATAGAGATTCCAAAATTTTGTTGTTGCATTGAAATTATTTATGAATAGATTACCTCAGGGGTTGGGGGGGGGGGGCACACAAAACAATAATTGGGATTACTAATTGCACAAGTGAAAATGCAACTTCCATATGCCGATCACTCCCATATAGCCATATGAACGTAAAACACATATTAAGGTCACCCAAGTATAATATTTTGAGGAATTTCATGTCATACAATAAATTGAATTTGATCTTCAACTGAAATACGTGCATTAATGTGTGTTCCATCAATTGCCCCAATATAGTCTTTAAAGAAGATCATATAAACATCTAGTGGAGTAGTACTAATTTGTATGCACTATAATATCTTCGGACAATTTCAAAAGAGCGACAAGACTATTTGTAAAATATCTGCTGATAGTTTCCGTTGAGTGTTAAAAGCACTCATATGTCGCTCTAATAAATTCATTTTGTCATTATATACAATGTGATTGCCAACACCTCTCTTGTTGCGGTCCTTTTTGATTCTCGTAACTCAATTTTCTTCAAGTTTTTGCATGAGATCGAGAAATATTTGTTGCGACATCGTAAGTACATTATGACTGACTAATAGTTGTCCCACCCACTTATCTCTTGTTTGTTTTGATGTCATGCATGGTTTTGGGGAGTTCAAAACATAATTTAGTTCATGCAGTACATATATTGCTGATGTTAAAATTTGACGATAACAAGCACCCTGACGTCTTCTAGCACGCCATAAGTGTCACTAGAATAATCCGTGTTATCATCTGACATTGTGTTGATGCTAATACACATAATGACTTAGGACAAAAAAGACTGTGTGTGTGAAAGTGGAGGTGCCGACACGCTCTAATGCAAACCTACGTGAAAGCGTGGAATGAATGCTATCAAACCCAATCAAATGACGTGTGCATGCTTTCAATTAATCCGGAAATAAGCACTAGTAATTATATTTATATAAGTTAGGCAAACCCACACAATTTGAGTTGTAATTTCAAGCGCACAAACAATATCACAAGTTTTCACTACGCAAAAGAATTTCAACCACGGCTTGCACGGATAATTTTTATAGGATTAAAAGAAAACAAAACAATAGCGCTAGAAATTGTAATACTCAAGCAAACACGAAATGTCATATAATATTTAATACAGAAAATTAAACACAGTACAACTATACTCACGTAGCAATAGAGATCAGGTGGCGAACACGTAATGTTGGATTGCTGTCGTGGCTCCACGAGATGAATGCGGCGGCCGTATGGGAAGGAAGAAAATGCTGGGCCGCTGCAAGTAGAGGATAAACAAAGGGAGATCTGCTTAGGATTATTGTTTGATGGTTGGCACTCAAGCTCCTGAAGGAAGAGGTCAGCAAATGGGTATGTGGAGAAGGGAGCTCGCTGTGGAGGCTTGCTGTGAGGAAGAGGGCTTGCGGTGTGGACTCACGGAATAGGAGAATGCCATTCTCTAATACCTGCGGCTGTTGCAGGCATGGAAGACGATGAACAGTGGCCAAAACGACGAACTCTGGACTTGCGGCTGCAATAGAGCGAGGTGCTTGCGATGGAGTAGGTCGGCGACGGTTTTCTGTCGAGGAAGATGGAAAGGAACAGGAGAGGGAATGACACTGAGGAATGTTTAGCGGTGGAGGGGAGGGAGAAGTGGCAGAGCCGGGGACGTCGACGGGTGTGGGAGTGGGATCGGAGGTGGCTGACGGGACGAAGTCGCTGGACGGGAATCGTGCGATGAAGGGATGAACAGTGGCAGTTTTACAATGGATCGTGGGATAACTGATGGGCTCATGGGAAATTAAGAAGAAAGCAAGCGGGAAATAAAAACTGAAAAATTAACCGAGGCGTCGCACCCCGGGCTCGCGGCGTCACACCACGGAAGATTGCCGATTTCTGGACTCTCTCACAAAACTCAACAATAATCTGAAAATGAGAACATCCTCCTCTATTTATAACGAGAGGGGGCGGTTGGGCACCCGACGTGAACGGCTATGATCGTCTGTTATGCCCGGTGTCCTAAAACAATAAATACAACTCCAAAAAATATAAAAAAAATATATAAAATGAAAGATGGCGCTCCGGATGCGCTTGCGATCCCGGATCGCCGATCCGATCAATATTTCTCCGCCAAATCAGCAAAAATGGGTCCCGCCGAGTGGTGGCCTGATCTCCGATCATGAACATGCGGCCGATCCCCATCACATAATAAAGATAGAATTAAAATACACATGCATAAGAGAAAAAGATACGACAGATAAAATACACATTATTAATACATACCACAAAAAGAGTACTGAAGAAAGATACAAAAACCACAAACATTTCACAAAAGAGTTCAACAATTATTTGATCTATACGGCCTGAGGACACAGTCGTGACACTTGGCCGTGTCACTAGAAAGTTGTCTTTTTGTTTGGAACCGTCTCCCAACTGTTGCACAGTCATATGACACGCCTTGGTCGATTAGGCTGTGTATCTCTCTATTTTGGGCTTTCAAAAATACTCCAAAAGTTCTCCAATTTTCTCCAAATCACTCGTGATTGCTTCTATGTAACTCAACCACACATTAGTAAAATAATAATAATATTAAACACTTATTTTAACCAAATATTAGCTCATTTCATTTGATGAAATAAAAAAAAATAAAGTGTATATAATTAAACATCATCAAATAACTCCACGCTTAGTTTTTGCTATTCCAGAGCAAAACAAGCAGTGTAAAAGTTTATCAAATTTAAAAGAGATATAGTAAACTGCTTAGGGCTCCACTATACATAGTAAAGTGTCTAGGTGGTGGAGATGCCAACTGCAGTTTGCTGCGATTGAAAGGGAGGTGGTACGCGTAGCAGTGGAATAAAATAGATCTGGTGGCGGGCGTCATGGCGAGGAGGCCAGTTATGGTGGCCGCCATTTGGTTGAAGCGGCGAGGCCACAGTAGTGGACATTGTTGAAGGGAATGAAGGAGCGGCGGGTGGTAAGTCAGACCAATTGATACTAACAACAAAGTAACTTAATATGAATCAGGATGCAATATCTCGAGGCAAGCTCAATACCCAATCTCTTGAGTGCATGATCTCCTTAAAATTCTCTTTTATATGAGAGTCTAACATGATTAAATGATCCCAGATTAAAACTACTCTTCAACTAGGGGGTTCCTTATATATGATGGAGGCCCCAACACAAGACAAAATATACTAAAAGACAAGGCACATAAGAATACAATATTATCCATAAAGGTAAATGCATCTCTCAGAGAACTCTCTCGAACCGAGGCTATTCGTTCGAGCACGCTTCATTTGTCCATCAGGGCGTGTAGGTATCAATGTTCTCCTTTGCTTGCCTTTTTTTCTTAACCACCCTAAAATCCAAAAATCATATTTTAAAATGTGCACTTTTACTCTTGATGATGTTTCATTCATCAATATCACCGTCTCCATAATCAACGAAGAAACTAATAGATATACAACGCATTTCAGAAAACAATTAAAACCTTAGAAGTGGCAGATTTACCCTAATTTGAATCTATACTTGTTCAAATAGCTTGTAATCCAGAGAAACTGAGAGTTCTCTATTAATTAGAGGTATTTTAGTAATTACAGTCCAAAGGCCCCGAAACATTCTGGGTACTCTAGCATGCATCATCATGCTACAAAGACATATCCTTGTCCTCAGTTTCTTGTGATCTTGGACACATCATCTATGACACTTGAGCTTCTCCAGACTATGTTTCAACCCAACTTTTCCGCCTTGTTTCCACATCTCCGACTCTCTTCCGCCCCCCCACCGACCCTATAAGCCCCGACCAGCCCTCCCCTTCTCCTTTTCCATTCTCCCCACCCCCACCCCAAGCCTGTCCAGCCCTCCTTCCCTCTTCTAGAGCCCCGACCAGCCCTCCCCTTCTCCTTCCATCTTCCAGAGCCTCCAGCCTCCTTCCCTCTTCCAGAGCCCCCACCGACCCTATAAGATTTTACTTAAATTAATTTGATTATTTATATTTCCAAATGCGTGTATTTCGCATTCGTCATGCGCTTTGAATTCTGATGCACTCCTAATTAATTTGCAATTATCCCTTACTTGCTTAATTTGATTATTTGTGCTTAAATGATATTAAATACATGACTTTTAAAATTAATGTTGTTTAATTAATTGCACGTCGTAAGTAATTACATGATTTGATCATTTGCATGTGCATTGCATTATAGTTTGTGTCGTAAGCCTCTTGTTTGTTGGATTGCCTGCTGTTTGTGTGTTTGTCCTTGTCATGCGTCACTAAACCTTCTAAAGCTCATGTTTATGTCGTATTTTGTCGCCACAATGTCTCATTATTTATCGATTGAAGTAATACACATGTCATTACTTACTTTTGTTGTCAGCACAACGCATTATATCACTTTCCTGTCTTTCCAAGTGTCATTGTAGAAGGCAGTGATGCCCCATTTTGTATCTCATTGCGCAATAAAATCAAATATGCCTCAAGCACGAAATATGTCTCATCTTATGAAGCTTCAATGTAGCCTAATTAGTAGTTCTAATCTATACATCTCGAATTCCTACCATCCTCAAAGGTTAATCGACCAGATATACGACCGCATAGTCCATTTCAAGATATTTAAGCATTGGGTCTTTAATGGAGATAGAGGGGTAGATGCGCCCGAGCCAACGGTCCATGAATCATGGACTATGTTATGTGCTTATTTAGGAGGTTTGTCGGAGGTAGCGGAGAAGGGGGAGATACATGGGGCTAACCCTAGAACAGGGAAGAAGATAAGAAGAGAAACTTGAGGAAGAGAGGATGAGACTAGAGAGAGAAGGAGAAGAGTTAGAGAGATAGTGAAATTGATTTAATTCTTTGATCCCAAATGCATGACCCAAGGGTCCTCTTATATAAGACCCTGATGACATGGACGTAAATATCCAATATAAAGAGATGCGCGAACATTAAACACTATGACTCTAATAAACCGTATCTACGACTCATATCGATTCGACTGATACAACTTGACTTGATACCTAAAGACTCATAGTAATATAATTGCTAGATAACCGATGGCGTGGGACCCATAACTGACTATTGCACTAACAAATAAATCATTATGACAAACTTGCCACTGCGGATACTTTCACATGATATGGCTTGCCTTGCTACATTACGAATAAACTCTATACCGACATCTCGATTGAACCCTCCTACGGGACATAGACACTTCCTTATTCTCCCCTTCTCAGATCTTGCATGGATTTCAAGATTCAAAGGTGTAAAAGTGATGCACCTTTGAATATCCCGCGTCTTTGGAACTTCTCATGCATAACCAAATCTCGAATGTGGTTCAACTTCAACTCATCAGACTACTTGAACTGTTGATGACAGTCTAGGGTTCCAACCCAACTATCATGTAACAAAGATAGGGGACATTAATGCTATGTTTGGCGCGGCGCTGGCGGTCATGAATGCAGTGGTTATGAACCATCGTTCGTGAACACCCGACCTTGTCTGAGGAACTTCATCCACTTTTATATTCAAAACTAGTTTTTTTTCTCGGTGGCGGCCGTAACCATTGTCATGCCAAACATACATTCTATGATGTGGCATTTTTTCCAAACTCACAGGAGCAAAAACACGCTGCCAAACAAAGCCTGAAACTCGAATTTTGTCATCAATCTGAATGTCGATTAAAGTTAATTGATAAATGATCAAAATTGACTTATCGTGCATCTTAGAATGAGTCTTCCTTGCTTTAGTTCATCGCCGAAGGCGGAAACTCTCTGTGCTAGTTTGTCTAATAGCTCTCAATCCTCCTGAGGCATTGTATGAGGCTTTACTCCTAGAAGAGGTGTATGCATTTGATTATGATCTTCTCATTCCCAGAAATTTTCCCACATTTCTCACCGATTTCCGTCTTCTCACAATACACGTCCCTCCCAATGACATACCACATGCTTAGACCAAGCCCACCATCAAATCTATTCATGACCAACAAGGCCGAATTCGGAGGACTGAATTTACGTAACTGCCTGAGGACAATGATTGCTTCCCGGACCCAAAACGGTCATTTGATCGCTGGTCAGATATAAATTCTTTTTGAAAACAATGAAATTCAGTGGTGGTTGTATGCGAATCGTTCAACAAGCGCATGTTCGCCATAGAAGTATTCACATAAAAAAAAGAGCGAAAATAAAATCATCACTTTCTCACATGTTTTCTATCTTCAAAGCACAAATGAGCTCTTACATAACACTAACTTGATGAGGCTTTTCTTAATGAAATTGGTTCTCACCTATGTACTATATCTCCTGCAATAGATCTTCAGTTTCTTGTGATTAGCGTCTTTCAGATTCGAAGCAACAAGACAAATCCGAATGATGGAGAACGAAACCAGGGCGCATGCCAGGATCAAAGCCGCATCGTATCCCAACGGATTCCACAGAGAGGAGGCGCCGCCTGAGCAGCACCTGCCGATCCTCGCCATGACCGCCGACGTTATCCTGGCAACCTACGAAGAGTGCATGAAGTGCGGGATGAATGGCTACGTTTCCAAGCCATTCGACAACGAGCAATTATATCAAGCTGTAGCCAGATTTGTGGCCTCGAAACCTATTGTGGGTTCGTGAATAACTGCGATATTCCAGCAGTATCTCGTAGCAGCACAGCTCAGCGGCTTCCACTATGTAAAATTTTAGATCGAGAAGAGGGGGAATGGAAGGGGAGAGTGGGAAGATTGGCTGCGCTGGACTGTAAATTTTGTGCTGGATAGAGCAGCCTCATGTTATTTCTCCCTCTGCTGTTGCTTCTTTCTGTAGTGCATATTGTTGTTATATTAGATTTTTCTAAATATTTCCTTTTTTTTACAGTCTTCATGAATATACAAGGAATACTCTAGAATGCTCCTATAGTCCTATGAGACTAGCCATTTAACGGCCAAGATTTATTTTTAGAGGATCAAACGGATTAATTAATTTACAACATTGAATAACTGATGATTAATCTTGAACATGAACTAAATAATATGCATTTGTTCCTAATGGAGAGGATCTCCATCCATCTAAATTATTTTGGACTCTTCAGACAGCAAAGGGCATAACTCCGATCATGTAGTCTAGATTAAAAATATCCTCATCCAACAAACCTAGATAAAATGGGAGATTTAGGCTCCGTTTGGCACAGGTGGCGGTCATGAACGCGGTGGTTATGAATTGTTGTTCGTGAACGTCCTACCTCACTTAAGGAACTTAGTCCACTTTTTATGTTCAAAACTAGTTTTCATTTCTAAACTAAAAAAATGAAAGAGAGTGGAGAACCCGTTTGTGATCTCCACGGAGAACTGGGGCGAATCTAGCGGGCTGGGCCCCCCATTGCAAAATAGTTAATTAATTTGAATTTCTCTCGTCGAGACAATGTATTTTGAAAATCGACAAGATAAGAAAGAAATTACTCCTAGAAGAACGAAGAGGTTAAAATCAACATTTTTGATTTCGGAAGGCAAAAAGTTTGCCTATGAGATTACCCAGCAGAAATTAGACTACTATCTTCGACCCAACCTTCTATTTCTCCGGAGCCCTCCCCACCAGGTCCCCGCCGCCATCAAGGTCCGGTTCGCCGATCTCCATCTTCTACGATTTCGGGTGCTTCCCCCGCCTTCCTGTTCCCAGAGAAACCGGGCCTTCGAGTTCACCTCTTTCTCCGCAGCCAGCTACTTTACCCACCTTCTTCGAGATCGCCGACTTTCTCGGAATTTACCTTCTCGGAATTTCTCGATTCCTGAAAAACATAAGATCTCTTCTGGATATCTTTCTAGCCCCGAATGTGTTGACTTACCCTTCTTCTTCATCCGTGAAAGAACTCTCCAGCCCCACCATGGCAGCAGGAACCGGCTACTGGAGATTTATTATTGACTGTCGAAATCCATTTGTGTTTGTAGTTTTTGATGAAGCAGCTGGATTAGGCAGCAACGGGGCTTTCTTGCTTAATGCAAAGGCAAGATGCGGAAGGGCACCCAAATAAATCTAAAGGTTCCTTCTTTTCACACAAACATAATTTCTCTATCTCTCTTTCAGCAATGAAAGTAACCAGAGACGCCATACTTGAGGTTTAGGGTTCTTCCATAATCATTAATCCCTGTCGGCCTTCTGACCGTTTCACAGTCGATTGTCACTTCAAAACATATTTTTTGTTTCTTAAATTTCTGGAATCAGTGGCATTGTCGAACTAAGTACTTGATGCAGTTTATGAAATTTTGATCTTTCAGGCAGCATCTTTATACATCTTATGCTTTCAATTCTTATCCAGATGACGGAGTTCTTCATGCCATGATGCTTTTTGAGGAATGTGCAGGAAATTTTCAACTCTGTTGTTGAACATTTGCATTGGTTCACTGTGCAAGGCCAGGAAGTTGGATAAAGCCGAGTCTGTTGTCGTCGATGGAATACGTCTAGGCTGCCTTCCCGATGTCGTGACATACAACATGCTTATTGCTGCATATTGTCGATTCGCAGACTTAGATCGAGCGTATTTGATTGTTAGCCGAATGAAGGAAGCAGGGGTAAAACCAGATGTGGTCACGTATAATACTCTCATGGCTGGGGCCAGCAGACATAATCTTCCATCCCAATGCCAGCATCTGCTTCAAGATATGCCAAAAAATGGAGTAGAACCAGATGAATGGAGCTACAACACGCTGATGCATTGCTTGTTTAACTGTGGTTACCCAGAGGTTGCCTTCAAGATATTTTCTGATATGAATTCAAGCAGTGTCTCCCCATCTATAATCACTTATAACACATTGATCAATGGCTACTTCAAGTCTGGAAGGGCAGTCAACGCTGTCATGGCTTTCAGGAGGTTACAGAAGTTTGGTTTCTCGCCGGAGCTCGTCACATACAACACAATGCTTCACGGGCTCTTCAAATCTGGTAAGAGAGGTCAGGCTAGAAGAATTTATAAGGAGATGAGAGAATCAGGCATTGCTCCTAATGCTGCAACCTATACCACTGCAATGAAATGCTGGTTTAGGTCTAGAAATTTTGAGGAAGGTCTAGATATATTCTCCGAGATGATGAGCAGGGGATACACCTCGGATGTTTTTGCCTATTGCACGGTTATTAGTGCGCTGGCAAAGAGGGGAAAGACTGAAGACGCTCGTGTTTGCATTCGACAAATGCTTAGAAATGGCGAGGGGATCGATCTGGCGTGCTATAATGCACTAATATACGCATATTGCAAGGAGAAGAACATGAATGATGCATTGCTGCTGCTGAATGAGATCGAAGAAGCTGGTCTGGAGTGTGACGGATACACGTATTCTACGTTAGTGGACGGGTTCTGTAAATTGGGCGATTTTAGTTCTGCGATGAATCAAATGCGTGTAATGGAAACAAGTGGGTTGAATTCGAATTTGGTAGCCTACAACTGTCTTATTGATGGTTTGTGCAAAGCTGGTATGGTGGATCATGCCATGAGTATATTCAAGATGATGAGGAGTAGAGATTCTTTCTCTTACTCGGCTCTTTTGCACGGTCTGTGCAAGGTGGGAAGGTTTCACGTCGCGTCTAAATTCTTATTGATTTGCGCGAGGAAGGGCATCGACGTGCTGAAGTCTGCTCAGCGTGCAGTTCTTCGCGGTCTTCGGTGCTCGGGATTCGGAAGAGATGCGAAGAAACTCAAGGCTGCCATGTGGAAGGCTGGATTCCTGCACTACGAAAAGTATTGAATGCCATTTCATGCCTGGTTCTGTCCAGAGATTTGATGGATATGCTCAATGTTGCATATACAATATCAAAATGTTTGGCAACATAATGATGAATCTCTTTTCATAGTATGACGCCTCGTTGAGAAGAAAACGTGATTAGAGGATTCGGGAACTAGCGATTTGATGAATCTCTTCGGTGCAGCCATTTGTGTGAACAAGATTCAGCATTAGCAGAACTTGAGTTTGAAGATCAAATTAATGGCATGCCCACAGTAGAAGACCTGGCAGCATGATGGTGTCTAGGAAAGGTTGGCGAAGAAATCATTATCACAATCGGTTTGTTATTTCTTCTGCGCGCTCTATCAAGTATATGCCTGCTTGTTTTATGAAATGGATTCTGGTAGGATACAGTAGTTGTTGATAATACCATTGTTGCTCGCACATAAACTGAATAACTGAAATTGCCATATTCATTGTCATTTTGTTACGCACGCGCGACGACTATTCTTTGGAGCATCTTATTTTGTTTTTGATCAGCATGTATTTTCAATTTGTAAGGGCACGTGTCCAAACCATCTTAGTTCAGTTTTTCGCATCTTCTCTGCAATTGGTGCCACTCCTGTATTATCCCCGATACATTCATTCATAGTTTTATCGAGTCTCGTGTGTCCACACATCCACCTAAGCATTCTCATCTCAGCAACTCCCATTTTTTGCTCATGTACACAATTCACTGCCCAACACTCAGTGCCAACAATAGAAATCCAGTCTAAAATTTAGGGTTCCGGCGAGCGGCCCGCCGTTGGCTACATACAAGGCTTTTTAGGCTGCGAATGGAATGCTTGTGCTTAGAAAAAGATTAGAAATATTTTAAGGAGAGGTTGGGTAGAAGTCCACGGCGCAACAACAATGCGACCGGAAGTTTGAATATAAGATCAACTGAACAAAAGATTTGTTGAAATCAGATGGTTAGTTGAAAGTTGCAATCAAAGATAGGATTCTTAGAGCTGCTGAATTTCAATCAAAGATATATGTATATACTATCAAGGCTCCGTTTGGCGCTGTTCTTTTGCTCCGGTGAGTTTGGACAAAAACGCCGCCATCATAGAATGCATGTTTGGCAAGACAATGATTATGACCACCGCCCAAGAAAAGAAAACTAGTTTTGAACATAAAAGTGGATGAAGTTCCTTAGGTGAGGTCAGGCGTTAAAAAACGACAGTTCATCACCACCGTGTCAAACGGAGCCTAAATCACTGAATCATCTTGATTATTTTAGGGCATTGTTATAACTTATAAGTAGACCAACTTTGACTATGTACAAACAAAAAAGTTCAACATTTTTGATCCTCCAAAAAGACTAACCACAAACCAAATAAAACCCTAAAACAAAGACATTTTCCTCCTCCCCCTTCCACGCTCCTGGGAAAGAACTCCCGCGCCCTAGTGAGTCCATTTGTGAATTCTGCCCCGGCGTCGAAACCCCACGCCCGTTTCAGCCACCGCCACGCGAATTTCATTCTCCGACGAAGCCCTCGTCCCGGCGACTTTTCCGGTGATTGAAGACAATACCCGTGCCCTAGATGTCCCGTTGATCTCGTCGATTACTTTCCTGATGGCGAACGAATCGAACAAGGCTGCCGGCGATTCCGTCCCCGATTCCAGCGCCGATACTGGCGTCCACATCGTCTATGTCGATCGCCCGGAGGGGTCGTACCCTAGCATCCGTCGTTGGAAGGTTAGCAGATAGTGGTTGTGTGCTGCACTAAATCATTCCTTGCCTTAGCAGATGGTGCTTCTGTGTTGCTCTTTCATACTAACCATTAATGGATTCAGTAGATTGCCGAGCTGTTGTAGATTGCTTTCCCTATTATCTGCATGTTTGACAAGTTTGAGCTGGTGGTTTCTTCTAGCTCTGATTACTATTTACTAACCTAGAAGCTTATCTTGCACATAAATATGTTCATGTCATATTTACTTTTCAATTGATTTTCACTTGTAATCAGTAGCATTAAAATTAGTTTATAGGGTTAATTACTGGGACCTCCCCTGGGAGTTTGCATAATTACAGGTTGCACCCCTCTATCTTTCGAAATTACATTTACCTCCCCTCCAAGTTTCCCAGGTTTACAAAAATTCCCCTTCCGTTAGAAATATAGATGAAAAATGATATTCAGTTTTACCCTTTGTAATGACTCTACATCGAAAGGTGTGACATTTTCCTTTAGAAATATAGATGAAAAGTGATGAAATATGCAAAATATTTCATGATAGTCCAATTTTACCCTTTGTAATTACTCTACATTGAAAAGAGTGCGTTACATTTTACCCTTTGTAATGAATCTAGAATCGTTATAAAATGATAAAACTGAAATATCATAAAATAATTTGGCTGATTTTATCATTTTTCATCCATATTTCTAACGGAAGGGGCATATTTGTAAACCGGGGAAACTTAGAGGGGAGGTAAATGTAATTTTGAAAGATAGAGAGGTGCAACCTGTAATTATGCAAATTGCCAGGGGCCCTTAGTTTATATGCTTATGCCATCATTTTGTCCCTTCCTAATTTAGGCCTCCATCATTTTATAGCTACTGTTGCCGTAGTTAGTCATTCGCTAATCGTTTAAATTACCTCACCGATCATAGATCAATGATTTCTAAAGAAGAATCTTTAGAAACAAAAATTTACTCAGATTTCCAGCCTACTTTCCTTGTTGAAACTTAAAACAGGTGAAGAAATCTATTTTGTGGTCAAGCATCTTAATTATACTATTTAACATTGAAATTACTTTCAGTGAATGTGGCCATGATTTAAAGTTATTTAAGCCTTTAAGAGCGTTTAATGATTTTTTATTATTATTTTAGAGGCGGGAGAAGAAGTCTGAAGGGTACAATTTGGTTGAATCGGCTCGAAGCATGCACAAGTTCTCGGCGGACGATAAATATCATCCAAGATTCAAGGAAATATATGAATTGCTGGATGGGATTTATATCATTACGAAATTCATTGTTTCAGATTCAGATGCTGACTTGCATGGTGGATTGTCTTGATTGTAGAGATGAATTTGAAGATATTCTATTGGATTGCCTTCATAATATTTCTATAGCTTGAATGATATCATTTTTTTTGTAACGTTGACATACTTGTTGTTTCACTAATATAGATTTAGTTGTTTGCACTCTTATTTTTTTTTTTAAAATTTTGCATTGGTTTATATATAACAATTATGTCTGCATATAACAAAATTTGTATATAGTAATGATTTGTCTAGCCAAACATGATCTACTTATAGCAACACCCTTATTTTATATGGATGATATAAGGAGGTTGCAGTAGAAATTATATCAAATTACAAGACATTTTCATAACTTAAATCTATTAAAATTAACCTTATTCAACAAAGGAGTTCAAGTGGACAGCACGTGAAAAATGGAGGGGAGGGAGATCATTTTGGCTCTTTAAAATTGCTTTCAAATTTAGATAAATATTCTTCTTAGCTTAAGGTGTGTACAGTACTCTCCTTATTTGTACTCGTACGTTATAAATATTCTTCTTAGTTTAATCATATTGCTGTCTTTGGATCATTTCGCAATTCCACTACAGAAGGTATTTAGCGGGGCTAAGGATGAAGAGAGCAAAGACTACAGTTAAAATAAATTTGAAATAATAATTAATTAAACAATAATATTTTTTATCTTATAATATGAATTTAATTAATTGATATTACTATTTACTAATAAAATTATCTTATAATACCGCTTAAATTAATATTTAGAATAATAATTAAATTAGAAATAATGGTTTAATCTTATAAAACAAGTTTTAACTTTTAATACAAATTAGAAATAATATGTTTCAGTCTCGACTCTCGATACAATAATAAATATTAACCAGAGACGAGCAATATTTGGTTTCAGTTTCAGCATACTCCACACAAGTAGCAGCAGCTTCAAAGTTTAACCGGTTATTTGTTGATGCTGTTTTCATGGTGATGATAAATTAAAAACCGGAGATGCAGGTAAAAACTATCAAATATCATCACCATAAATTTATTAATTGAAGGCACTATTTTTAGTTAAACCTGCATTACCATCAAATACTAATAATATTATTAAATAGAGAGTTTTAAACCCATGCATAAGGACTGATAAATATTCTGAAAATATATTTATAAAATTCGATGACCGTGCTCTCTAAATTTTCATTTTAGGGAGAATAAAAGTAGCTGCACAACACTGTTTGAGTAGGACTAGTTCCACTAAAAAAATAGTGGAGCAAATCAGCAAGTTCATTGGACCAATTACCATTCTACTAATGTCCCAACTGATTGTTTCAATGAAGAAAAAAAAAGACTATGATCATGACAGCAAATGAATAATGTTTTCTTCAGTTTCCACACCAAAAAAAAGAAAAAAAGGGCAGAAGTTCAATTGACAAAAGCGGAGGCCACAAACATTGAAGTGGTCGGCATTCTTCAGATTTCCATAAGAAGAAGGCTATTAGTGAATTTCTGAAGTGCCTGGATGTTTTAAAATGTGAAGGAAGACATAATTTGGTGTTAAAAGATAAAATAAATGGTCATTTGCCGGGATCTCCCTCATAAATTTGCTAAATTACAGGTTGCATCCCCTCTGTCTTTTAAAATTACAAAAATCTTTCTGAGCGGATATTTTTGTGCATACAAATGTAAACTTATTGAGAGGATTTTTGTAATTTCAAAAGACCTATAATTATACTAACTTGTAAAGAAATTTTGGGTAATTAATAGTAAAATAAATAAGGATAAGAGAAATGATTATTGCACAGATGAAAGGATATATTTTCCTCTAGCATGGATTGGTTGAGCAAGAGAAGTGCGTTGTTGTTTATTATCGACCGAACCTGAAGTTCCTTGGCTTCTTCACGCTTCTTTCTCAGCGTGCTACATATCTGCAAAGTTAATTCGTGAATGTAGAACCTTTTTGATTGTCATATCCACGATAGAGTTGAGTCTATGGATCCGTCTGGCACGGCGGTGGCGGTCATGAACGCGATGGTTGTGAACCGTCGTTCGTGAACGCCAGACCTCACCTAAGGAACTTCATCCACTTTTATGCTCGAAACGAGTTTTCTTTTCTTGGTGGTAGTCATAACCATTGTCTAGCCAAACATGCATTCTATGATGGTGACGCTTTTGTTCATACTCATCAGAGAAAAAAAGCCGTGCCAAACGGAGCCTTAAGGAACTCCATCCAGTATTATGTTCTAAATTAGTTTTTTTTTTTCTTGATGGCGTTCACAACCATTGTCGTGTCATGTCATGTCAAACAACGATGACGTTTTTTTGTCCAAACTCACCGAAGCAAAAACGCCGCGCCAAACGAACCCTACATTATCAAATTAACATACCTTATCAAGATCCTTTGTTAATGTTTCAGTCTTCCGTAGATTTTCTTCATCCTCTACATTTGATGGTACTTCAGCAACTAGATTTCTCATCTCAGTGGCAGCAGTTATGGAAGTTCGATTTGCAACAGGTGTAACATCCTTGCAAGTTTCTGTAATTTTGATTTCTGGAACCTAGAGAGTCAAGAGAGGGGAAAATGAATATCATAAATTAGTATGACTGGGATAGAAGGAAACTAAGATATGTAAGCATACCATTTTCATTTTGGTGCTTTGAGATGGTTCAATTGAGATCCTGCGGAAGCACAGTTTATTAGCTGAAGCTCATATGCAGATGAGATAACATTAAATAGGGTAAATTACACCTGGTTCATAAGGTTAAGATTGTGCTTCGCATTGGTACACACTTTTAAAAACGGTATAAATAGGGTCTCTGAGATCAATTTTACACTTCACTTGGAACCTTCAATGATAGAATCGTTAAAAAAAAATCTGAATACAAAAAATGTCCCAACCTTTTTACTTGAGCTCAAGGAACTAACTGATATGAAAGCTGCAGGTATCGGGCTTGGTGCTCCAACTGCACTTCGCCCTAGTTATTTCCAGAGAGGACGTAACTGGTTCTAGTGCTCCGGCCCTCTTTTGTAGGGAAAATCGAAGGTGGGAGTTCAAGACCAAGGCTAAGGAACATTTCATAGGTTTTGCTTTTTCATCGTTGCTTCAGAAGATCAACGTATTTCTTTATGGAGTTTTTGTCAGGCGAACCAGATTTTTTTAGGGAGAAATTGAGTTACAATTTGCACAGTAATATACTTTATTCAGTTTGTTTCCTTTTACGTTCTAGTTAGGACTACAATGAGATTTCTTGTACAGCAGTGATCATGACTGATAAATACATTTCATTCCACTTTCAAAGCTTATACAGAAGAAGCTACTCGTTCTCTTTTGTTCAGCCGTGGCATGACGTTTTCTTCACAAAAATTAAGGACCTACATAAATGATGCAGCGGAGAGAACAAGTAGAACTGTAGAAGCCATATCACAAGGGATCTTCAGATGAACTATGTCTTGACGGCTAGGGTTTCGATACCATAAATAAGTTTAACAATGTTAAGAAAACAGATGCAAGGAGGTATATTTATAGCCCCAAACTATAAAAAAGTAAAATAAATGCAATTAAAGAAAGACAGGCAGACTTGTATCAGGGCTCTGATAGACTCTTGGGGGTCCCGATATAATTAAATCAGCCCATGCCTGATTTCTATGGAATCTATCAGAGTTCCAATAGGTGTTATCAGGACTCTTGATAGTAAAGATCTCGCATTAGATTCCTCCGCTTAAAAATGACTCGACTACGACTATGCAATGCCATACAAACGAACATAAAAAAATTCTCTGGATGTCGTCTCGGTAATGCCAACCTTATGTTACTTTATTCCGTCTTCACACATTCTTTTGGATGATTTAATTGCTATATGATATGTTGTCTTTGCATTATTGTGGATGAATCCTTTGGGGCGTTCGACAAGTCCTATCGGTTCTCCAGTTTGCCGAAGTGGAAATAGTTCCATCAGTTTTTACGATCAAATTACTATTTCAATTGTCCACGAGACTGTTATCTCTTGTAGAGTGAGGGTTTGATCATGAATAATTAATGATTCCTTTGTGACAATGTTACGTAGGGCGGCGTTGACCACTACCAGAGCGAGAATGAAGCAAGCATGTGTGTCGTATAGTGCCTATTTGAAGTAAGACTGAGCATAATATTTGAAGCTCGAAAGTCGCTTTAAAACCACTCAGATATTGAGTTGAGCTGAAATCGGTTACAATTGATTTCAATCGATTCAATTCGACTCGAATCACATTTCGAGTCGATTTCGAGCTTACCCCAAATTGCTTGAAATATGATTCGAATCAGTTCGAATTG
This sequence comes from Dactylorhiza incarnata, assembly GCA_033032865.1. Classification (NCBI taxonomy): domain Eukaryota; kingdom Viridiplantae; phylum Streptophyta; class Magnoliopsida; order Asparagales; family Orchidaceae; genus Dactylorhiza; species Dactylorhiza incarnata. The sequence goes on from JAWHQI010000391.1 coordinate 1,942,471, forward strand.
ATTAAAATATTATGTGCTTATTAATATTTACTATTTAAAAAAAAACTAAAGTCTAAACCTAAACTAAATGATTAATGTCTTAAAAGCCTTTATTTATTCAATTTCGAGCCAACTCAATTTAATTTTAAGGCGACTCGGAATAAAGAGAATTTGCTCAATTTCGAGTCAATTCGATTCCATTTTGAGCCGGCTCGGAATCGAGCCATTTCGAGTCGAGCCAACTCGAAATAATTTTGATTTCGAGCCGAGTTTAACTCGAAAATTTCGATTTCGAGCCGGGTCCAAATCACTCGAACTCAACTCAAAATCATCCCTAATTCGAAGTTGGGATACCGGTGGTTAGGACAGAACCATAGGAGTTGGGTCCTCAGAAGCTTCACCTTTTAATTACATCTTATAATTCCCGCATTTTCATTTTGCATTAATTACTAGTTCACTCATGGGGATCTATTTAAACAAATATTGTGTGAACTAATGTATGCAAGGTTCATTTGGAAATGGAGCTTACGGACAGCCAAAGGAGTTTTCTTGGATTTCTCTTCTACCTCCCCTCTTCTTCCTCGAAACCCTAGAAAATCCCTAAACAGTAATATTGATTTGAACCTTTCGTTTTTGCACGCTCAAATCCACTGGATTGGATGAAGACGAGCACTTCAACAGACCAAGCGCGTGTTTGCCTCACGTGCCAGCCCAAATTTGGCTCATTATCGTCGTGCTCGTATCGACGTCCGAAGCGCCGACATCCACTCCACCGTGCACCTTGCGTGCTCACAGAAGCCTATATTCCCGCACACGAGTGCTTCCATCCGCTTTAGTTACCTACACCTTGCGTCACGACGCATCTGACGTCGGCGCAACACCCTTACCCCAACAAGTCGATCCTTCGCTTAAAGTTTCAGGGCAGCCGACAATGTCATCCGCCGTTTGACACTGTTGTCGCATCGATGCACTGTGTATCTTGCCTTCTTCGCCAAATCTAGGCAACACTCATTTGACCTTCCCTCGTCGTGCATACCCCTCACTCGCGTTGTGGCTGAAGCCGGTTTGGACATAGTTGAAAGCCGCCTTGAGGAACACTAAGTATCCTCGCCTTCATGCACGTCATCTTGCAACACATTGAAGCTTAGGATGCTCGCGTGGAACACCACTCAGATCCACAAGCCTCACCTGACGACCCCTTCTCCATCCTTGGTCAACTGCCTAACCCACATACAGATGTCCTCAAGGCGGCCTACGTCGCCGCCTATGCTCCTCACGCGCTATAGATACCTACTTAAATGGCTCTGGTCCAATGAAATGAATAGCCAAGTGGAACAATTTTTTGACATGCGACACATGAAGGGGATACAAAAAATGTCGATTGTCCTCCTTGGAATGGATTGCTCCGCTCTGTATTGGGTACAATGGCTTCGTATCACCAATCCAGGCCTCACATGCTGGAACTCAAGCAGGCTCTTATCAAGTGATATGATCATAGCTACTCGGGCAATGCAGTGGAAAGCCTTTGTGACCTCCGTCGCAAGACCACAAATTACTGCAGTATTGACAAGTTCGTTGAGTTCGTCAATCATGTACCCGACTCTGGATCACTACCTCAGATTCTTCATGCAATGTCTACAACCACACATCTGCTTCTGTATTCGAACTCATCAACCAACAAACATTTTCAATGCCACGAAAATCACTTGGGTGGTCGAAGTGGATTTCACCGTAAAGACCCAGAGCACTTCTGATTCCCCGCCCCTCCACTCCATCTAGCCACTGCCCAGGCTACAACCACCCCTATACATCCAATGTACCTGCCAACGATACAAACACCACCTGAAACCAACACCCGCCCCCTTAAACAGCCATTCCCCAACCAATCACCCAACCACCATCGATCCACAACCTTTCCAACCAGGAATATCAAGATCTTCATAGCAAGGAGCTCAACTTTCGTTGTAAGAAACATACCCCCACACTCATGATTGCCCCATGAAAAAGCTGTGTGCAATTATTGGAGATGGTGAATCGGAGTTCATCCATGCCGCCTTTGAGGCCATAGAGGTCCAAGACACCGACCATACCACCGCACTTGGGGGCAGTTTTATCGACACGACCTTGCAACTGTTGACACTCACGGGGGAACCTCCTCCTACAGCCACCACCATCATCAAGTCACTCCAGTCCGATGACTCTCTTCGGGGGTTTTTGTGCCACCCTTTGGCGTCGCATCGAAGCCTACACTCGAAACTCTACCCACAGTCTTAGAAGCTTTGCCTTGGAGACAAGACAATTTTTTCAACAGGGAAAATTCTTACGAAGGATGGCGTCAGCATCGACCACCACTTGAGAGAGGTTGACTCTGTTAGGAAAATGTGTATTCAACTATAATACTCAACAATAGTGTGACAAGGCCTGGAAGAGAGGATAGACCCGGAGGAGGAAGCATGTATACCTCCTGCTGAAGATCACCGTGAAGAAAGACATTCTTCACGTCGAGCTATGACAGGGACCAGTGGCGAACAACGACAACAGCAATAAGAGTCCGCACTGTAGTCATGTGAGCAACTGGAGCAAAAGTCTCGTCATAGTCTCTCCCCTGCTCCTGCTGAAAACCACGAGCAACAAGTCGAGCCTTGTACCTCTCCACAGAACCATCGGAGCGAGTCTTGACCTTAAAGACCCACTTGCAAGTAATAGAAACAGCACCAGGGGGAAGAGGAACAAGCTCCCATGTACGAGTGTGCTCAAGCGCCTCCAACTCAGCAGACATAGCAACCTGCCACTCAGGTATCTGGGCAGCCTCACGATAGGAAGTCGGCTCTGGAGTACTGCAGATAGTGGCAGGAAGGGCAGGTAGATCCAGCGGTAGGGTAGCAAGGCTAAGACGGTCGGGAGGACGCCTCTCACGAGGTGGGTTGCGGCGCACGGGAGGATCAACCATAGGACACCCGCTGGAGGATGTAGGCACTGAGTCTGGGAGCACTGGAGGCGAGGAGATAGGAGGACGACGAGTATAGTGATAGGGAAGAGGAGAGACACGATCCCTAGTGGAGAGCTCATCAGAGGGAGAGAAAGTAGACTGAGGCGTGGGAGACGAAGTAGACTGCGGCAAGGGAGAAGGAGGTGACGGAGTAGACTGTGGCAAGGGAAGAGGAGGGGGACATACCGAAGGAGAGGATACATGGGGCGGAGAGATGGGAAGAGTGAGAAACTGCACGTCAGAGGGAGTAACAGATGAGTGTGAGGTCGAAGAAACATGGGACACAAAGAAAGGATGAGACTCATCAAAGGTGACATCACGTGAAATGCGAAGTCGATGTGCAACAGGGTCATAGCATCGATAACCTTTGTGCTCAATACTGTACCCAAGAAAGGCACAAGGGACAGACTGAGCAGAGAGCTTAGTACGCTCACGTGGAGAGAGAAGAACATAACATCGACAACCAAAAACACGAAGATGAGTGTAACATGGGTGACGCAGGGCAGGCCGTGTAACTCGGGTGTGCTGACTCTAATGCGAACCTAAGTGGATGTGACGCGGATGGACTCAAATAAATGTGACCTGAATGAAATGCAAATGAATTTTAAAACTTTTATCCGAAAAGAAAATTTTGCAGTGTTGGTTTTATAAGCAAGACAAATTACCCAACTTGAATAAAATAATTTTCCGGCGCACAAGCTAATCATGTTGACATTCACACGAAATACTTTTACGACAACTTCCCCGATTAAGCTTTGTAGAAACAAAGAAAATAAGAAACAATTACACTGATGAATCGAACTACCCAAACACATACGAAAAGTTCTCCAATATTCAATAAAGAGAAAATAAGCACCGTACAATAATACTCACGTAGCAAAGAAGATCCGGTAACGGCGGCGATCGTGGCTCCACGAGTTGATGGGGCACGGCTTTGTCTGATTCGGGAAATAGGGGCAGTTGTTGTTGGTCTCAGAATATGGAGGTGTGGCTGTTGTTGGCTTGGGCTGTGGTTCCACGACAGTGAAATGGAAGGAGGAAGAAGAAGCACGAGGGCTGGAGGGGGAGGTGGATGTGCGGTGGTTCCACGACAGAGAGAATAACGGGAAGAACTCGGTGCCGAGCTCTGCAGGAGGGGGTCGATGGGACCGATGGGTTGGATGCTGGGTGGTCATCGATAGGGGCAGGCGACGAGGAATGGAGGTGCAATTCTGCTTGTCAATGGAGGAGGAGATGGATATGTGCGGTGGTTCCACGACAGAGAGGATGACGGGAAGAACTCGGTGCCGAGCTCTGCAGGAGGGGGTCGACGGGACCGATGGATTGGATGCTGGCTGGCTGTCGATAGGGGCAGGCGATGAGGAATGGAGGTGTTATTCTTCTCGTCGATGGAGGAGGAGATGGATGTGTGCAGTTATGGCGAGAGGAAGACTCAACTGGAGGCGCACGATGTTTCTGTCGAGGAAGGAGATGTACAGTGGCGCTGAGCGGTTTTCTCCTTCCTATAACTGGGAGTCGTGGGTTAGAGGGGAAACAATGATGATCACGGGGAAATCCAAATAACTGAAATGGAAAAAAATTCGGAAAATGGAAATAGGAGCCGGGCCGTCGCACCCCGGGATCGCGGCGTCGCACCACGAAGATTGCCGGAATTCTGGATTCTCTCACAAACTCAACAATAATCATAAACTGCAGCACCCGCCTCTATTTATAACAAGAAGGGGCGGTTGGGCACCGAGCGTGTACGACTATGATTGACCGTTACGCCCGAGGCCCCTAAATACTAAAACAAATCCAATAAAATAAAATAAAATACATAAAAATAATAGCGCGACGAGCCAGACGCGCTCGCGGTCTCAGATCGCCGATCCGATCATCACCTCCTGCGTGAATATACAAAAGTGGGCCCTGCCGACTGGCGACCCATAGTCTGATGACGATCCCCATCAATGGGGGTCGAGAGTACAGACACTCACCTGGACACTGGCCTTGAAGGAAAGTGGAGGGTTGCAGATTAATGAGATAGACAAAAGTGGAAACAGCCTCAGCCCAGAAGTGAGGAGGAACGCGAGAGGAGATAAGAAAGGTGCGAGCTGTCTCAATAATATGACGATGCTTCCTTCCAGCGGTGCCATTCTGAGCATGGGCACCGGGACAGGCAAGCTGAGGGAAATTGCCGTGAGTAGCTAGCAAATCTCGAAAGGCATGAGAGAGATACTCCCCCCCTGAGTCAGAACGGAAAATGCGTATGGAAGCAGAAAACTGTGTGCGCACCATAGCAGAAAAAGTAACATAGATCTGTAAAAATTCAGATCGAGAACGCATGAAATAAACCCAACAATAACGAGAGTAGTCATCAACGAAAAGAACATAGTACCGGTGTCCACCCTTGGATACAAAAGGTGCGGGTCCCCAGACATCCGAATGAACTAGATCAAAGGGACGCTGAGACCTGGACATGAGTGAGACCGATCAATAGAAACACAACCAAAGAAACCATGACTAATGAGAGAAGATAGACGTGAACCACTGGGATGACCAAGACGGTGGTGCCACTGAGAGAAACCCACCGAAGGAAGACAAAGGGAGGAAGTTGCAGGTGACCATGAAGTGGATGGAAGGTGGAGACGATCAAGGACGTACACCCCGCAACGACGACGACCAGCCCCAAGGAGTGCCCCAGTCAGACGATCCTGCACACGACATGTGAACTCATCAAAGGTAACCAGACAACCATGGGATGTGAGCTGGCTGGCGGATATAAGGTTCATGGATAACTCAGGTATGTAGGCAACATCGGGAATATGAAAATGGGTGGTGTGAAGGAAGCCACGACTGGTGATGGGGTGAATGGTGCCATCTGCTACCATGATACTGAGGGCAGGAATAATGGGCTGACATGACAAAAGGCAAGTAACATCATAGGTCATGTGAAAAGAGGCTCCAGAGTCAAGCAACCAGTCAGAGGTGGAGATACCTGCAGGGGCGGAGGCAGCCGGCTGAGAGACAGAGGCGGAAGAGCAGACCAGAGAAGACTGCGCTGGAGCCGAGAAATGAGCGGAAGGAACACTAGGAGCACGCTGCTGACCAGGCTGTTGAGTCCTCTGAAACTTGCGACACCCAGATTGAACGTGTCCAAGGCACTGACAATAGTGACAGCAGACCGACTGGCGACGACTACGAGGAGCACCGAACTGAGTAGTAGAGGGCGCAAGAGAAAGATGAACAGGGCGCACCGGAGCATTATAACCTGGCTGGGGAGCAGCCATCGAACCAATGGGGGACGAAGGTGGCTGCCTAGGGCAAATGTCCGCTCGACGGAGGAGACCGACGAAATCCGGTGGGTTGCAGGAGGCAACAGAGATCAGCGGGCTTCGGGCTGCAGAGGGCAGCGGAAATCAGCGGGCTTAGGGCTGCAGAAGGCAACAGAGATCAACGGGCTTCGGGCTGCAGAAGGCAGTGGAGATCGGCGGGTTGCGGATGGGGCGGAGGAGGAGTACGGGGCTGCGGAAATAGCCAGAGGAGGAGAGATACGAGTAATAAGCAGGTGTCGAAGACCTGGAGCAGAGGCGTCAAAGATCTGCAGGTATCGATCGAAAGCAGGAGATCGATCGATCGACGAGATCGGCGGTAGCAGCAGGGATCGACGGAAGCAGCAGGGATCGACGGAAGCAGCAGGGATCGACGAAAGCAGCGATCGATCGGCGAGATCGGCGGTAGCAGCAGGGATCGATCAGCGAAAGCAGCGATCGGCGGTAGCAGGAGGGATCGGCGAGATCGATCAATCGATCGGCAGAAACAGCAGGGATCAGGATGATCGATCTGGCGGGTAGTTGTAGACGGGCGGAATCGGGAGAAAGCAGGACGAGCATGGGAAACCCTAACCTCGCTCTGACACCATGTTAGGAAAATGTGTATTCAACTATAATACTCAACAATAGTGTCTACATATATATACATGAGATGAGCCTAAGCAATATCTACCATATACAAAATTACAACATATCTAACAGATTCGGCCATAAGGAGTGTCTATTCAAGATAGGAGACACTCGGTTAAAATAGAACCATAAGGAATCCTAGCATATTACATCTTTTAATTTTCGCATATTCATTCCTCATTAATTACCAGCTCACCACTGAGGACATACATAAGTGTTGTGTGAACATTTGTATGTTGAGATCATTTGGAAATTGAGCTTAGGGCCGGACATAGGTTTCTCTCCTACATCTCCTTCTCTCCTTCCTATTCTTCCTCGGAACCCTAGGAAGTCCCAAAGGGTAACAAATGACCTGACAGACCACACATATGTTGCTCATCACTAGGAATCCTTGTACAATCCAGGATAGTTAAAATGTAGTCGATTTGTTGGAGAGAGATTGGCTCTGGACTTGAGGGTAGTAGTTATTGTTGTCATAGAAGGAATTGTCATTGATCCTGTCTGGCAGAGTCCGAAGATTGACCTTTTCTCCAAGAGGTCCTACCCGAGGAATTGCCTAAGATCTAAAACTTAACCCAACTTGCACAACCATCAATGCTCATTTGGGCATGTCGAAGTCAAGACTCCTCACACAGATGTCGCATCACCTCTTGCATCATTAAAAGGGTCTGAACGAGTACCGTTCTACCATGAGGGATATTTTGATGAACTGTGTTTTGGCGGCTAGGGTTTCAATATCGGAAATAAGTTGAACAAAAGTTAAGAAGAGAGATACAACAGGGGGTATCTACAACCACAAACGCTAAAAATGTAAAAAATACAAATAAAGAAAGAAAGGACGACTCCTATTGGAGCTCTGATAGGTTTTCGAGGTTTCACTATAATTAAATAAGCTCATGCTTGATTTTTCTAGAATCTATCACCGCCCCAATAGGTACTATCACTTGAAAGGGACCTCGATAGTAAAGCTCTTGCATCTAAGAGATAAGAAATTCAATGACTTCGAATAAAATGAGTAGAAGTCGTTTTACTGTTTTACATGCTAAAAAGACTTTTTTGGAGGATGAAAAAAACTAAAGTTCGATAAAGGTCATATGTAAACAACAATTTTTAATAAAATTTGGAAGTTATGTGCCAAATTGAAAGTGGAAACTAACTAATGGATCTAAGTAAAACGCAAAATCAACATCAGACACCAATTTATAGAATTGTTAAAAAAGCGAACCAAAGTGCAGCTCACCCTAACTTCAAGGATCCAAGTGTACATGCAATATTCAGTAGAGGCAAATAACCTTTTGTTAGCAGTGGAATCTTTGACACATTTCAAGGGACTTGAAGTCTGCAGATCAGTAACTGATTCCTAAAAGAACATATACAGAGCATTTAACAAGCTTACATGGACTGAACATATTGTGGACAACAAAAAGTTGAAACGTAGGAATTGATCATCTGTGGAACAGCAGCAACACTAAAATTAATAAAATGCATGGGCATAAAACTAATGATTTTAGGTTCTAAACAAACTGATGTTTGCAGTTGCATGAACACAGACATGGTGTAGGGATCAGCTTGGCTAAATACAGAATTGGAAAGAATAGTTTTAAGCATACTGAAACCTTCAATTTCGTTAAATATCAAGTATCTCAACTCAATACTGTTCCAAGATAGGAATCGAGACAACTAGTGAGACAAAAGTAACAAAACAACTAGTCATGCACACAACAAATCATCATTCCTCTGACTTCCGCTTCCTCCATATTCTCCAATTCTGACATCCAAATAAGATGGAAGTGCAAATTGAAGTATTTGTAATGCGAGTGGAAAAGCTGGAGAAGTGGATGCTAATGACAAAAAGGCTTTAGATCTTTGATGTGAGGTAGAAAAATCTTTTGATCAGACTTTGGAAGATTAAAAGGCTTAATGATCCTTTTATTCATTTTTTAAATATATAAAAAATATTTATAATATGTTATAATTAATATAATTTAAGTAATTTTATATTGTTTTTTTACATACAAGGCAATTCATTTTATAAGACTTCCGCTGGACGATATCGGTGATGAGGTTGGAGATAAAGCGGCTCGGCATGAAGTCATTGGGGAGGTAAATGGTGTGGTTGGAGAGTGGTTCGAACAAGCTTTTTATTAAAATAATCAAGATGAGGAAGTGCAAAAAAAATGTTGCAACTTTTTTTAAAATAGGCTGTGATTTATTTTGTGCTGTTTTTCTAAAGGGAAAAACGAAAAAAAACTGGCAGTTTTTTTATTTAAAGCAGCCGGCAGTTTTTTTTGGGAAAGGGTGTCTTTTCTCCTCCATTAAAATATTATAACTGCTGTCCAAAAAAAGTGAAGTGCCGAGTGGTTTATTCTTCCCAGTTTTTTGAAACCGGCGTGACCTTTCTTCCTTCCCTGTTCGTGAAAGAATCCAGGAAACTTTTTCTGCCCAGTTTTTCTCTTTGCTGTTTTAGTGATAGAACTTAGAAGGGCTGCCATTAAAAAGTGTCCAGAAAAAAAAGGCAGTCTTATCCACGGTTTGACGCCTAGTTTTTGCTTCCCAGTTATTTTGCCTCCTCCACGGTGAAAGTGCAGCCATCATTTTAGCATATCTCGCTATGGTGAATCACGGCGCGTGATTATTTCTCTCTCAGTTTTTGTTGTTGTTTCTCTTCAGTTGCAAACAAACTTTAAACTTTGTTTTTAAATTTGATTTGCGTGGAGTTGATCCCGGTTGGGCTTATCATTGTTGGATTTCATTGCGATTGAGAATGAATTTTGTGCAAGTGGTGAAGTGTTCTTGGGCACATAAATTTCTACATGGTATCAGAGCTACGAAAGTTTTAGCGGGGCTAAGTTCTTTTGTATTGCAAATATCCAGATTTCTCATCAATGGAAGGCAGTGGTAGTTCCCGAGGTTTGGGGATCGATATGCTCACGCACACAAATTTCAAGAAGTGGAAGTCATGCTTGAAGAGTTACTTGTTGGGAGAAGATTTATGGGACGTTGTTGGTGGAGATGCACAGACAGAGGTAGTGGCGACCGCAACGAATGCTCGAGAAGTCAGGACCTGGAAGAAGATGAATGCGAAAGCAGAGTTCACCCTGAAAAGAGCTATCTCACCGGACTTGTTTGATTACATTATAGGGTGCAAATCGGCGTCGGAGATTTGGGCTGCCCTTGATGGTCTGTTCAACATGAAGAATGTGGCAAGATTGCAGTTTCTGGAAAACGAGTTGGCGAAAGCAAATCAGGGAGAGCATTCCATCTCGGTTTATTTCCGGAAGATGAAGAATCTATGTGCAGAGATTACTGCATTGGATCTGGAAGAGCCAATTTCTGAGGCGAAGTTGAAGAGACACATCATCAGGGGGTTGCGGAAGGAGTATTTATCTTTTGTCACTGCAGTGCAAGGATGAGCTACTCAACCCTCTCTGATGGAGTTGGAGAATCTCTCGACGTCTCAGGATAGTTTAGCTACACAAATGGCGGGGGTGTCTATCTCTACTCTCTAGTGAAAGGAGCGATGTTTTGTACACCGGGAAGAAGAAAAACTGGGATAAGAAGAAGCAGAATGACGGAGAAAGTTCTTTTACCTCATCTAGGGAGGGTGGTGCTCGTTTCCCTCCCAGGAATGAAGGAGGAAAGAAGAATGTCAGGTGCTTCAGATGCAACAAGGTTGGACACTACAAGCGTGATTGTAGAGTCAGCCTCACACCGGGTCATGCAGCAGAGAAGGATGAAGGTACAAAGGAAGTCGAAGGTTGGGGAAGGTGTTGCCTTGCGGAGAAAGTCTCCAATGTGGACGCCTTGGCCTCGGTGAACTTCGAAGACGATTGGATCGTCGATTCCGGATGTGGACATCACCTTACTGGTGACGAGTCCAAGTTCTCATCTCTGCGGAAGTATGATGGATGTGATGTTATCGTGACGGCGGATAACACAGTTCATCCGGTGGAGCAAGAGGGGACTGTGACAGTTGGCAGTGATATGAGTGCACTCACGCTGAAGAGTGTGCATCATGTGCCGGGTATGAAGAAGAACCTGTTTTCAATGACGAATGCAGTTGATGTTGGGTACCACGTGTTATTTGGGCCAAAGGAGGTGAAGTTCCTACGGAACTTTGATTCGGTGAAGGCGGAGGTGACTCACACTGGAAGGCGGGTTCGTGATCTGTATGTTCTCTCCACAACATCTTATGTGGACAAGATGAAGGCCAACGATAGTGCTGTGATTTGGCATGAAAGGTTGGGGCATGTCGGCATGGAGAAGCTGAGAGCGATGGTGGCGAAGAGTCTTGTTAGAGACTTACCTCGCCTGTCTTCTTTTGGTAATGGACATGTATGTGAGGGATGTCAGTTTGGAAAGGCACATCACCTTCTATTTGACACGTCTCTCTCGAGGTGCACGAGACCACTGGAGTGCATTCATAGCGATGTGATGGGGCCGACTGCTACCCCAAGTTTTTCAAGAAAAAGGTACATGTTGTTGTTCGTGGATGACTTCTCACGCTACAGGTGGGTGTATTTTTTGAAGGAGAAGCCAGAGGTGTTTGGCAAGTTCCTAGAGTTCAAGGAGCGAGTTGAAGGAGTGTTGAATCTGCGGATCAAAAAGTTGAGGACAAACAATGGAGGGGAATTTACTTCCACGGAGTTCTATTCTTTCTGTAGGAAGAATGAGATCATGAGAGAGTTGTCATGTGCTTATACACCGCAGCAGAACGGAGTTGCCGAGAGGAAGATCCAGTATATTTCTGAGACTTCCAGGTGTTGGTTGCTTGCTAAAAGTATTCCTAAGGCCTTATGGGCGGAGGGAATGATGTGTGCAACTTATGTGATCAACAGGTTGCCATTGATCCCGAACAACCAAAAGTCTCCATATGAACTCATGTTTGGAGAGGTATCGAGTGTGAAGCACTTGAGAGTGTTTGGAGCAGTTTGCTATGTTCATGTTCCAGATGCACGAAGGACGAAGCTTGATGCCAAAGCTATGAAGTGTGTCTTCATAGGCTATGATGAGGGCAAAAAGGGTTGGAAGTGTATGGACCCTCACACTCGAAGGTTCATCGTTTCTCGGGATGTTGTGTTTGACGAGTTGACATCTTATGGTGGAGGTCCTAACACAGTATTGGAAGAGAACGTGGGAGTAGCAAGCCATGAAGAAGAAACTGATGAAAGATCAGTTGAATTACCTATGTCTCCAGGAGCTCCATGCTCTTCGGGTTCGACGTCGGTGGAGACGGAGTCACGAAGAAGGGGGAGCAGTGCTTCAAGTCATGGTGATGGGGGAGCATGTGCGGAGACAAGGGTCGGAGAGATGGAGAGCATTTCTTCTTTTAGAAGATCGAAGAGGACCATCATGCCACCGACTCGCTATAAGGAAGGTAATATGGTAAACATGGTTTCATGTTACTTTGCAGGTTCACTTGATGAGCGGGAGCCGTCATGCTATGACGAAGCCGCAGGCGTGGAGTGGGAAAATATCATGAATGAGGAGATGAGTGCCCTAAAAAAGAACGAGACTTGAGATCTTGTACCCAAGGTGGATGGTGTTACTCCAGTCACATGCAAGTGGGTTTACAAAATCAAGAAGAAAGCAGATGACAGTGTGGAGCGGTACAAGGCTCGTCTTGTAGCTCGAGGTTTTTCACAGCAGTACGGGGAGGACTACGATGAGACGTTCAGTCCCGTGGCGAAAATGACTTCAGTACGGATGGTGATTGCATTGGCGGCTTGCCAAGGTTGGAGGTTGTGGCAGCTCGACGTGAAGAACGCTTTTCTTTATGGCGAGATTGACAAGGACATTTTTATGGTGCAACCACCGGGGTACGTATCTGAATCTCATCCTAATTATGTTTACAAATTGAAGAAAGCTTTGTATGGCTTGAAGCAAGCACCTCGGGCTTGGTATGAAAAGATTGCGGAGTATTTACAATTTTGTGGGTACTATGCATCTGACTCGAACTCGAGTTTATTTGTGAAGAAGAAGGGTAGTCTACATGTCCTCGTATTGTTGTATGTCGACGATATGATTGTGATAAGAAACGATAACGAAGAGGTAGCAATGCTTAGAGCGGAGCTATCTATTCGTTTCGAGATGAAGGATTTGGGAGAGTTACACCATTTCCTTGGTTTGGAGGTGGAGAGGAAGAAGAACGGGTTGCTTGTATCCCAGAAGTCATATGCAGAGCGAATCGTTGATAGATTCAGCATGAAGGAAGGGAAGAGTAGTTCTACTCCACTTGAAGTTGGGTTGAAGCTTCGTCGAGATGAGGGTAGGGTCCTCTCGGATCCTAAGCTTTTTCGGGCTCTGGTGGGAAGTTTGATATATTTGACGATTACAATGCCGGATATCTCATATGCGGTTAGCCGAGTAAGTCGTTATATGCATGAATCGAGGAAGCCTCATCTGGAGGCGGCGAAGGGAATTCTAAAATATGTTCGAGCGACCTTGGACATGGGGTTGTTGTATGGATTCACAGATGCTGATTATGGTGGAGATTCCGATGATCGGAGGTCGACGTCGGGGTATGTCTTCATGTGTGGTTCAACATCAGTGTCGTGGTGTAGCAAGAAGCAGGACTCGGTGTCCCTTTCCACTACCGAAGCATAGTATAAAGCGTCATCTTTGGCGGCTCAGGAGTGTATATGGTTTCGTAGACTAGTGGAGAATGTGTTTTTGAAAATTGGAAAGGCTACAATGTTTCGCGGCGACAACGAGAGTGCTTTGAAGCTCATGTCGAATCCGGTGTTTCATGCTCGGACGAAACACATAGAAATTGAGCACCATTTCATTCGGGAGAAAGTGCTTGACGGTGCTATCGTGATGGATTTTGTTCGTAGCCATGATAATGTGGCGGATATTTTCACTAAGCCTGTACCAAAAGGATCATTCGAGCGTCTTTGTGGTTTGCTCGGAATGGTATCGGTAACTCATCTTGAAGGGGAGTATTAAAATAATCAAGATGAGGAAGTGCAAAAAAAATGTTGCAACCTTTTTTAAAATAGGTTGTGACTTATTTTGTGATGTTTTTCTAAAGGGAAAAACGAAAAAAAGTTTTTTTATTTAAAGCAGCCGACAGTTTTTTTTTGGAAAGGGTGCATTTTCTCCTCTATTAAAATATTATAACTGCTGTCCAAAAAAAGTGAAGTGCTGAGTGGTTTTTTCTTCCCTGTTTTTTGAAACCGGCGTGACCTTTCTTCCTTCCCTGTTCGTGAAAGAGTGCAGGAAACTTTTTCTGCCAAGTTTTTTCTCTTTGCTGTTTTAGTGATAGAAGGGCTGCCATTAAAAAGTGTCCAGAAAAAAAAAAAAAGCATTGTCTTCTCCACGGTTTGGCGCCTAGTTTTTGCTTCCCAATTTTTTGCCTCCACGGTGAAAGTGCATCCATCATTTTCTTTGTTGTCCGTGAAGTGTTATTTTAAAAAAAAAAAAATTCCCAGCCACAATTTTTTTTTCCTCGCTTTCCTCGCCTTATTGTCGCCTAGGCGCCCGCCTTATCGCCTAAGCGTCCAGGCGCCCGACGCTCGCCTTGGTTCGCCTTGACGCCGTGACAAGAATGGGTTTATCATTGTTGGATTTCATTGCGATTGAGAACGGATTTTGTGCAAGTGTGAAGTGTTCTTGGGCACATAAATTTCTACACTTTGCTAGGCATGAACTATGGTGGATTGGGTAAGTTGAGCTAAGCGATGCGGTGGTCTATATATAAGAGGAGTTTACTCGTGTCTCGAGTGACATATAAAGGCGTCAGGCAATGAAAATTACTTGTTTATGTGCATCTACTGCAACCAAGCAGGGTGGGGCCGTCCATTGAGAAGGAGGTGATGGTGAGGCAATGTTATTCTTGGATGTGATGGAAGGAGAAGAGGCGGGTAGCTATGAAGATTCAAACTAACGATTCAGTGCCATAAGCGGGGAAATCAAGGCAGGCTGGGTGGGCATGTACATATTGATTGCAGTCATTGTAGCGGTGTGGGCTTCAATGGAGTGGAGTTCTCGTCATTGTGTTCATTGATGGGATGAAGTAGGCGATGGGTTTGTTATGTTCAGTTCCTGAGAGACCAAGGAATAATCACAAGCAATTGACAGTTCTCAAGTAAATCGAATCATCAATTGAGTACACAAGCAAGCAAAACAAACATCAGAAGATCAATCCTAGGAGATAGACATTGTCATCTTTGAACAAATGATCACCACAACGAGGAAGATTGGACTCCTCTTCTTTACAACAAGGAAAATAACCAAGACTCCGGATCTGGAAAAACATATTACTTACTTAGCCTACCTGCTATTTATAGATTTATTTAGTAGCGGTATTACATAAGTGCTCTTGGCAGACACAAATTTGAAATTATTTAACTTCCCGCCATATTGCTTGCACATTGATGGTTCCGGCTCAAACGGGAAATAGCTCAATCAATTTAGAATGTATCAGGATTATTACACCGGTTAAGTCAAGGGTGAGCACAGTATGGAGATTTATTTATACTTGCTGTGTATGCTTTAAATGAGCGGGTGTCGTGTTACCGATTCTATACGCCGATTATCTTATTATATTAGTATTTATGTCCTTTGAGTATTTTATATTTTGAAGTCGCGTCAAGTTGCATTATTGAGTATTTTAATCTTTGATGCAATTACGGGCATGCCACTAGGGGTCTTATAAATAGACCCTTAGAGTCTTGTATAACGAACTAATCAATGAATGGGATATTTTCTTCCAAGTCTCCCTTCTAGGGCTTTCCCTCTTCCCCTAAAATTCTTCTCTTCTTCCTCCACCCTTTAGGGTTTCATCTTCTCTCATCTCCTCCATCATTTCTAGGGCTCAATACCCCTGTATCTCCTCTTCCGCTTCCATCCGACAAACCACCAAAGCGAGCACGTAACAAACTTGGTATCAGAGCCTCTAAGTCCTCTTCCGCCAACGCACGCCAACACTTCCCCGTTCTGTCAAAGTCTCCAGCAAGCCACTCCCCCGCTGCAAGCATCGCATCCATCTACCCCTTCCCCGCTCGTCACCCTACCTCCCTCTACTCACGCTGCAACTCCATTCCAATTGTCGTTCACACAAGCCCCTCCTTCCACAACCTGCAACAGCTCCATCGTCTTCCCCTCCGGCGTCGTAAGTCGTCAACCATTCGAAAGTCTCAGCCCGACCGCTTCTACGTGCATTGACGACTACGATCCCTTACACATCGTCGACTCCACTCCGTACTCACCTCCACACAGCTCTTCCCCGCGCTCTCCTTCATCTTCCCTCGCCGCTCAACCCCGCTCCAGCCGCTGTTTTATCGACGCCAAACTCCAACGCGTCTTCTCCTATCGTCGACCCCTTCCTTCAAACCGCTGCTCCTTTGTGCCACCTTCCATCGAGCCACACACGCCAGCCCCTGCTGTTCCCATAACGCAGCTTTCTCGAGCCCCTCAAGCCAGCACACCTCTTCTAATCGATCTCCTCGAGCATGCTGTCCTCGGACCGCCCAACATCTATCTGTGTTCCTTCCAAGTCCCAACCACCTGCATAAAGGAATCAATAAATAATTAATTAATTTTCAATTAATTAGTTATTTATAAATAATTAATTAATTTACTATTAATTAATTATTTCTATCTATTCCATCATGTCGCTTAGCGCCGCCGACCGCAATGCGCTGTTCGCCCAGCTCGCCGAGTTGGACCGCCGTATTGCTCAGCAGGAAACTTGGCTCGGCCACCTGGATGCTCAGTTCGACCTCAAACTCGTCGCCCTCCGCATGTCCCACGCCTTGATGGTTATTATGTCTCCACCACCACCGTCGCCAGAATCGTCGTCGTTTCCTCCAATGGTGGTGCCGCCACCGCTCTTTGTCGTTAATGACGCTCCGCCGCCACCATCGGAGGTCATTCTTTCACCGCCACCACCATTGATGCAGGCACCTTCTCAGCCAACCCCGACTCCGATTGCCCCCGACCACTTCGCAGTCGAACCCTGCCCCACCGATTTTTCCATCGCCGTCTCCTCGTGGTCCTTCATTACCTCCTCCGTCCGCCGACGCACCATCGCCAACCTTGGTGGTTGTTATCCTGTCTACACTGCCGCCGCCAACACTCCTAGTACAACCGTCGGTATGGTAATCATTTATCCATCACCAACATCGACACCGCTTCTGCCTCAGTCGGCCCCTACTATGCCGTCCTTCCGTTCCCTCTCCTCCGACTGTCTACTCTGCCAACGTTCTCGTCGCTTCTCCTTTGTTGATTATTTTTTGTTTCTCACAGTTCACAGAACGAGGCCACATACTCGTCCAAGTCCATTTGGCCAAGCACTCCAACATACCGACTGAAGGCAATGCGCGCTACCGTTTAAACGGACTCGACGCCGGAAGAAAATTCAATACTTTGAGCGGATTTGAAGCGGCAGATGACAGAAACAGCTGGGAAAATTTCAATATGTTACTTTCGAATGACGCATCTCAAGTAAATGGATTCCCAAGTGAAAAGGATCTGAAAAATGTAACTTTGATTGTAAGTGTGGAGGATACTGGGATAGGAATCCCAATTAATGCCCAGGACCGCGTCTTCACTCCTTTCATGCAGGCTGACAGCTCAACATCGAGGAATTACGGTGGAACTGGTATTGGCCTGAGCATAAGTAAATGCCTGGTTGAACTCATGGGAGGTAGAATAAATTTCAAAAGTAAACAAAATGTTGGGAGTACATTTACATTTACCGCCGTGCTTGAACAATGTACCGAGCGTTCTTGCCGTGATTCTGAGGGACCTCCTTTTGAGAATTTACCGGCCCGTTTTAAAGGAATGAAAGTAGTTTTACTCGACGAAAGACCAGTCCGAAGTGCAGTCACGAATTACCATTTACATAGATTGGGCATAAATGTTGAATTCGCTCAAAATAGCAAGATGGCGCTCAGCATATTATCTCAAAAAAATGGCTGCTCCAGAATAGGGTAGGTTTGTTTGTTCTTCTTCTTTGTAGAACTGCGGTCTTCTTGTTGATCTGTGTTAGCCATTTTCTCTAATTGAGCTTTTAGTCCATCCTGATCTTTTTTGCTTGCATGATTTTTTTTGCCATTTCTATCCTTCATAAACGAAATAACAGATTTTGATCATATGCTGTGTTAGTAGCAGATAAGGTTCATGTATTCTTTAAATTATAGTTTCGTGTTATTTAAGTTTTATTTTGATGGCATCTAGAATTCTCGATGTTGTTTAAATCCATCCGTTACTGGAATGTCACGTGATAGAACCCATTAGAATTACATTACGAGTGATGATAATTTCCAATGAATTCTCTAAATAAACTTCTAGGGTTAATTATCGGGACCTCCCCGAGGTTTCTGCATAATTACAGAGATCTCATACCTTTTGAAATTATCAAAATCTCCCATCTGTGTTTACATTGTCTACTTTTAGTACAATAAATCTCCCTTTGGGAGCGGTGCACGTGTAATGTATGTTAACTCGAAGGGGTGCGCTTGTAACATAGCAAACTCAGAGGGGAGGTTATAATTTCAAAAGTAGAAGAGAGGTACATGTAATTATGCAAATTCCCAGAAAAGGTCCTAGTATTTAACCATACATGTTGTTTAGGTAAGAGAACATTGAACCAAACAAATTACACTCATGGTCTAATAAAATTGTCATCTAATTAACATTTTTTTGTAGCCATACTTCGCCCTAATAACCGTTTAATTATACAGGACAATGCCGAAGATTTTGTTGATTGAAATGGATTGTTTGAGCAATGGCGATGTTTGCTTGCGGAAGCAGTTACTCGAATGGAAGCAAAATGGCCATATTCTCGAAGCTCCTAAAGTTATCCTTTTGGGAACTTCTGAGAGTGATAAAGCCAAGGGCGAATCTCTTGTCGATATTGTCATCATGAAACCTCTTAGAGCTAGCTCAGTGGCAGTATGCCTTCAACAAGTTCTCGAAATGGAAAATCACTCGAGAAAAGAGTTACCCAACAGGCCAGTTTTCCTCGGAAACCTGTTGTCTGGGAAGAATATTTTAGTTGTTGATGATAATAAGGTGAATCTTAGAGTAGCAGCTGCAACGCTCAAGAAGTATGGTGCTAAAGTCGAGTGTGCTGAGAGCGGAAAAGATGCTCTTTCGCTCCTTAAATTTCCCCACAAATTCGATGCCTGCTTCATGGATGTCCAGATGCCAGAGATGGATGGGTATGGCTGACCAATGTTATTATATTTTCAAATTTCTTGCTTTCTATAGTTAGTTTGTCTTTAGTATTTTTATATTTAAGATTATGTATTATTTGCTTTTCATGGTTCTAGTTTTGCATCATAGGTTTTGGAAATTATCAGACATGCTTCTATGACCACAAAATACTATTATTAGCTAACATTTCCAATTTGAGTTCGATTTATCATAAAGAGCGCATTTTATACATTCTCATGTCATATCTATGTGATTTAAAAGGAAAGCCCCTCAACACCATCGAATATGTGAGAGCCGTCCGATTAATATTGAAAGAACTCATTAGATTCTCCACTCGACCATCACGACCTTCCGCCCCTGCTCCCTGCTCCAAAATTGTGCTCTCCACTCGACAATCGTCGAGCTTTGTCTTTCGTTGAGTGGCCGGGCAATCTTCGATCCCGCTCGATCATTGCCGGCCAAATGATCATAGAGCAGCTCTTATAGTTTTTCTCATAAAATAGAAGCAATCGGTTATTTATTAATGTTAATTAAATAACTAAATATCTCTTAGTATTATTAAAGCTAAATTTTGTCTACTTTTTAATAATACATGTAGACTTGCATTGGGTCCCCCGTGCGCCCACTAAACCACACTTCTTATGAGGAACGGGGAGAGAGTTGTATGTAAAGTAGCTAACTTGTTAAAAGTCAACAATTAGTTTTTCTAACAAATTAGGCATAAATAAATTTTTATAGAAATCTTGCATTGCAGCATATTCATGTGCAATTAGCAAAAGAATGCGAAACAGTATTTGATCATCAATCTTGTTTTCTCTTAACAGCATCCCAATTTAATCATAGGTATGCTAGAGGTTGTTTGTATTTCATAATTCTCAGTCCCCAGATAATTAATTTGCACACCATCTTTATATACATCTTCTCTTCAACCTGTTTGACATGAACAAAAGTAGATTATTATGAATTGAGATACAATATATCGAGGAAAGCTCGGTACCTAATCTCTTGAGGGAAGGATCCCTCTAAGAGACTAATTAGACTAAAACTACTATTCAACTAGGGGCTCCTTATATAAGATGGACGTTCCACTACAAGACAAAATATACTAAAAGACAAGATACATAAGAATATGATATTTGTCTATAAAGGTAAATGCGTCTCTAGGAGAATTCACGCAAAGTGAGGTCGGTCGTCCGAACAGGTGCCATTTGTCAGTGAGGGCGTATAGTTATCATTACACCAACCTGAAAATCCACATTATACCCAAGGTCGAGTTCTTAAGGGTCCCATAAGCATGTCGTCAAGACGCGGTAGTCTCTTTTGGCGGGCAGGTCATGTGAAACATTATGACCTTGGATGTGTTGTACTTAGCTAGTTGCAGAGGGGCAAGGGAATTCTGTCTGAAACTAGTGTAGAGTCCTTCATGGCACTGCCCGGAATGTGAAAACGGCCTTGCCCCCAAGGCTTGCAGATGATAAGCTATTGTATGCCTTGAAAATAGAGTGTGGTAGGCCGTGTTGTCCGGGTACTGAATGATGTTGATGGTGGAGAGAATCTGTGTGATGAGGCATGTTGGGAGCGGCATACTGCAGGTCGGTGGGAGAGAAGCGACCAAAGTGTCATGTAAAATAGGAAAAAGTGCTGACAATTGCATTTTTTCGGTTCTTTACTAAATCAAGGCGGAATAATAATTTCGGCAAAGAAAACACGCAAGGAGGTCTTAGCATTGGACACAGGGAATAATAATGTGCATAGACTTGGGTGCAAGAGGGAGACAATGAATGTAAACGGATGATTATTTTGGAAAAAAAATAAATGACTGCCAATTGACATTTAAATGGGCAGCCATTGGAGCAGGCATGTGCAGCAAGGAGAGATTGAGGGTTTGTTTGGAAGAGCTGCAGCTATGACAAAGGGAGTTGTGAGAAATAGAGTTTGTAGATGGAGCTATCTGTGAGGAATGAATGTTGCAGAAATAATGGTTTATAATAAACTCAATTTGCAGTGCTGTTCAGAACAGAGTAATAGTAAACTGTTTGGTAAAACAGAATTGCGACAACATTTTATATTTAAAATGTTGAAATTATTGTACATGTTGAAATATCCCATGTATTTGGCCCATTTGGTGACCCATTTACTCCTCTTCTATATCTCTTTAGTCCCACATTGTGTATAGAATTTCTCTCTCTCATCTCTCTCCTATAAATATGTACTCTCCTTTGTATACAATACAAGAAATATATACAATTGATTGCTCTTTTCTACATGGTATCAGAGCGAGCGATCCATTTTTTCCGGTCTCCCATTTTCTGACCGCCCCCTACCTTTTCCAACCTCTGGCGGTCTCATTTCCTGAGACCGCTCATCCTGCAGCTTCTTCCCGTTTTGCTCCCCGCCTCCCACGTTTCCCTCTGCTGGGCTTTTATAGCCTCCTCCTTCTGCCGCGTGGGTCCCGCCATCATCCTCTCAGTCCAGCGGGCTCGCCAGCCGATCTCCTCTGCGGTCTCCAGCTTCGAGCTCTCCCGCGGCCTCTAGCAGCGATCTCCCTCAAGCGGTCTCCAGCAGCAAGTCATAGCAGCAACCTCCAGCGATCTCTGACCGCCGATCTCCGCAGTCATAGCAATCTCCAGTGCCCTCCTGTGCGATCTCCGATGGTATTCTCGCACGGTCTGCTCGCAGCGAGCTCTCCAGCGCCTCTTCCGCGATCTCTAGCGCCTCTGCGATCTCCAGTCCCGCGACCTCCAGCGCCTCTGCCGATCTCTCAAGCGATCTCCAGCGATATCCCGCGCCTCTGCCGTTCTCCTCCGCAGCAATCTCCAACTCCGCCGATCTCATTACTACCTCCTCGCAGCATTCTCCAGCGGTCTCCCCTGCTAGCCGCACAATCTCCAGCGCGCTCTCACGCGATCTCCAGCGGCCTCCAGCGAGCTCCTGTCCAGCGAGCTCCCTCTTCCGAGCTTCTCCAGCAAACGTGTGCTCACCGTAACCGTGCGGTCTAGCTCTCCCTCCTGCCGTCTTGCTCTCTAATCTTCAGTCTGGCGTTCTCTCTGAGATAATGGGCTCATCTGCGGACTCCTCGTCTTTGCCTACTGAGACCACCCAACAGCACACTCCTAGTGAGCTCCGTGATGAACTGCGAATTACTACTATCTCCCTTTCCGGGAAGAAAAACTTCATTCCTTGGGGGCACTCAATCCGCCGGGTCCTCCACGCCAAGGGTCTTCTCGCTCATCTTACCGATGATCCCCCGGCGACTACTCCTCCCGAGTGGCTCAAGACTGATGGTCGGGTCCAGACCTGGATCCTTAACTCTTTGGAGGGAGAACCATATGAAATGGTCATGTACCTGCCCACGGCCAAAGGGATGTGGGACGAGCTCCACTCTTTATACTCCAACAAGGACAGTCTTCAAAGTCTCTTCGACATTATCTCTGATCTTCAGGCTCTAGACACCAGTGGACCAAACATTACCTCTGTTGTCGCTCGGGTCAAGTCACTCTCCGAAGCTTGGCTTCAACACCAGCCGCCCATCTCTGATCTAGCCACTCAGCGCGCGCAAAGAGAGGCCGTCTGCATTGCTCTGCTAATGGCCCGTGTTCCTCCACATCTTCTGAGTATTCGGGCACAAGTCCTGGCCTCGACTCCCACTCCATCCTTATCGGCTGTCTGCTCCATGCTACTTAAAGTATCACAACCTCCGGAGGCTCCCCCCTCACCGACTCTTCTCCAAAATGTCCCTGCTCCTTCGTTTCCTCCTCCTTCTAGCCGAGGAGGTCGGTCTGCCTACCGTGGAAGGGGCCGTGGTGGACGAGGACGGCCGAAGTGCTCCTTCTGTGGTCGTGATGGCCATTATGAGTCCACCTGCTTTCGGAAGACGGGCAATCCTCCTCCTCCACGACCGACTGCAGCA
Source organism: Dactylorhiza incarnata (assembly GCA_033032865.1). Lineage (NCBI taxonomy): Eukaryota > Viridiplantae > Streptophyta > Magnoliopsida > Asparagales > Orchidaceae > Dactylorhiza > Dactylorhiza incarnata. The sequence continues at coordinate 1,965,455 of JAWHQI010000391.1, forward strand.
GTCGTTGAAGATAGCTCCTCGGTCTGTTGCGCCGATCTTGAGGCACTCCGCCTACAGTTCCAGCAACTCCAAGGGATGATGTCTCCACCTGCCTCAGTCGCCTCCGTATCCAGCCCAGGTATCATTTGTCTCTCCACTAGTCCTCGCTGGATAGTGGATTCGGGTGCCACTCATCATATCACCTCTCTTCCGCCACCAACATATTCAGGTGCTCCTCATCCAAAGTATATCACTGTGGCCAATGGAGCGACTGTCTCTGTGTCCGGCTCGGCTGACCTGTCTCTCAGCCCATCCATTTCTCTCCGCTCGACACTCCATGTTCCGGGCTCCCCGTTTAACTTATTCTCTGTTAGCCGTCTAACTACTGATTTGGATTGCTCGGTCATTTTTTCACGTTCTTCTTTTCTGATACAGGATCGACGGACGGGGACTACCATTGGTAAAGGGCAGCTGCGCAACGGGCTCTACCTTCTTGACAATTCTCCCACCATCCTCGCCTCTGTCTCTTCTGCTGACTGGCATCAGCGTCTCGGCCATGCTCCCCTCCCCATCCTCAAGAAGGCACTACCCGATGTATCTTTTCCTGCATTTCAATGTGAATCATGTATTTTCGGCAAACAGCCGCGTTCATCTTTTCCTGCAAATTGTACTCGGAGCTCCGCTCCTTTTGATCTTATTCATTCAGATATCTGGGGTCTCTATAAAATTTGTAGTATCTCTGGATTCCGTTATTTCATTACTTTTATTGATGATTACTCCCGCACAACATGACTATACTTACTTCACGAACGCTCTGAATTACCTCGTGTGTTTAAGGCATTTATCCTTGAAACCCGCACTCACTTCTCCACCACCGTCAAAACGCTACGCACCGATAATGCTCGCGAATACACCGGCAATGAGTTTTCGAGCTTATGCTCAGAATTCGGGATTATTCATCAAACCTCATGTGCCTACACCCCTCAACAAAACGGTGTGGCCGAACGAAAGAACCGACATCTCCTTAATATGGCCCGCTCGATCATGATTCACATGAACGTTCCGAAGATCTATTGGAACTTTGCGATCTCTACCGCCTGCTTCATTATCAACCGCCTTCCCTCCTCCGTACTCAACAATGCCAGTCCGTTCAGTCTTCTCTTTCCCTCTACTCCTGCCTTCCCTCTCACACCTCGAATCTTCGGGTTTACGTGTTACGTTCACTCCTTGGGACCATCTACGGACAAACTAGATCCCAGAGCGACTAAGCAAATGTTTGTTGGCTACTCCCATACACAGAAAGGCTACGTCTGTTATTCTCCTCTCACTCGGAAAATTTCGGTGTCCGCTGACGTAACCTTCCGGGAAGACCTGCCATTCTTTCCAGCTCCAGCAACACATTCTCCAGCACCTACTCTCCCACAACCTGTCATGCGGCCCATCCTCCCGGTTAACACACCTCCTCCAACACCTCTACCACAACCACTCCCTACTCCGCCTCCTTGTCGGCCACCTCTTATCCAGGTCTATTCCCGTCGCAACTCCCGCCCCGTTGCCCCTGCGCAGTCGTCCTCGTCCTCTGGTGCTCCAAGTCCTGTTGATCCGGTAACAGAGTCCACCGCTCATCCAATGACGAGCTACGTATCACTGCATCGTCTCTCCCCTCCACTTCATACACTGGCCACTTCTTTATCGTCGGTTGCAGTTCCTAACTCTGTGCAGGAGGCTCTTCAACATCCTGGTTGGCGTGCCGCCATGGAAGAAGAAATGACCGCGTTGTGGGCAAACCAGACCTGGCAACTGGTGGATCTTCCCCCTGGCCAGAAAACTGTTGGTTGCAAATGGGTCTTTGTCATCAAGCATGCTGCGGATGAGACCATTGACCGCTTAAAAGCTCGCCTGGTGGCTCGCGGCTACACCCAGCAACAAGGTTTGGACTACGACGAAACCTTCTCTCCCGTCGCCAAACTGAACACAGTACGGGTTCTTCTCTCCGTTGCTGTGCACCGCCAATGGACCTTACATCAACTGGATATTAAGAACGCCTTCTTAAACGGTGATCTCACTGAAACAGTGTACATGCAGCAGCCGCCCGGGTTTGAGACCACGGGGGAGTCTAGGACCCCGAAAGTCTGTCATCTTTTGCGGTCTCTCTATGGTCTCAAACAGTCTCCTCGAGCATGGTTCGACAAGCTCAGCAAGGTCCTTCGTGAAGCAGGGTTTACTCGGAGCTCGGCTGACTTCTCCCTGTTTACTCGCCACCAGGTAACAGGCACTGTTCTCCTTCTTGTCTATGTGGATGATATCATTATCACAGGCAACGACTCAAAAGGTATCCAGGCGATCAAACAACAACTCAGCTCCGTGTTCCAAACAAAAGATCTGGGGAACCTTCATTACTTCCTGGGCCTGGAGGTAGCCAGGCGGCCTGATGGCCTTGTTCTATCTCAGAGAAAGTATTGCCTCGACCTTCTTCATGATGCAGGCTACTCCGGCTGCAAACCCATCAATACTCCAATGGACGCAAATCACAAGATTTGTGCTCAGTCCTCTGACTCTGATCTCTTGCTTCAGAACCCGGAATACTATCGCCGTCTGGTTGGAAAATTGATCTATCTGACTGTTACAAGACCAGATATCTCCTTCGCTGTCGGTATTGTCAGCCGTTACATGCACGCCCCTCGTTCCTCCCATCTTCATGCCGTGGAACGGATTCTCCGATATCTAAAAGCGGCTCCTGGTCAAGGCTTGGTATACAAGACCTCATCCCCAACTCCAACACTGGTGGCATACTCTGATGCTGACTATGCCGGCTCTCTGGATGATCGTCGGTCAACCAGTGGCTTCTGTACGTACTTTGGAGGACGTTTGATTACCTGGCGTAGCAAGAAACAAGCAGTGGTTGCGCGCTCATCAGCAGAAGCAGAATACAGGGCAATGACATCTGTGGTCTCTGAACTTACATGGCTTGAAAGCCTTCTCACGGATCTTGGGGTAAAGCTTCCTGCTCCTGCTCTTCTACTTTGCGACAGTCAGGCTGCGATACATATTGCCAAGAACCCGGTCTTCCACGAAAGAACCAAGCATATCGAGGTCGACTGCCACTTTATCCGGGAGAAAGTACAAATGAAGAAAATCGAGCTAAAACATGTCCCTGGTACTGAACAAGTTGCGGATGTCCTCACAAAGGCACTGTCCAGTACCCTCTTCTATCAATGCTTATCCAAGCTTGGCGCATACGATTTGTACGCTCCAGCTTGCGGGGGAGTGTTGAAATAGCCCATGTATTTGGCCCATTTGGTGGCCCATTTACTCCTCTTCTATATCTCTTTAGTCCCACATTGTGTATAGGATTTCTCTCTCTCATCTCTCTCCTATAAATATGTACTCTCCTTTGTATACAATACAAGAAATATATACAATTGATTGCTCTTTTCTACCGTACACAAAACTATAGATGGTAATTCATAGTGTTCAAAAATTAGAGCTTCAAATTAAAACAACAGCCAAAATATAATTTAGCCCATAGGAAATTATGCCATCAGCTCCACCATTTCGATCCTCTTATTGTGTTTTCCCTAAAACAGTAAACATATAGATATTAGATTTGTTCAACAAAATGTTTATATTAATAGCATGCATATTATCTTCTAGCTTCATTTAATTGCCGAGTTGTGGATATTCAAGTAGTGCAATCATCTCGTCTACACCACCCGTGTATTAGTGCATGTCTCTCGATGCCCTTATATGCCACGATCCTTTGGGTAAACAAAATTATCATCATTATCACTTGCCTTGAAAAGCATGTGATGGATGTTGCGAATATAATTATGTAATACCATTGTGATCACAATGTGATGCAGGACGGGCATCACCACCCGCCTGCCACCCTGGATACCTGGCATCCCACCACGGCCCAGGGGTCCCACCGGGAGTCCACCCGGTGAGCCTTATCAGGTCCCGCGGATCGTACACCCCAACCCATCCCCAGTCCCACCACAGGGCCGATAGGTTGTTGAGGCCGGGGCTCGATCCCCCGACCTCCTTGATAAATAGCTCTCAGGCAAGCTCTCATCACCAACTGAGCCGCGTATCCAGGGTGGGATACCAGGTATCCAGGGTGGCAGGCGGGTGGTGATGCCCGTCCTGCATCACAATGTCTATGCTTTGCAAAATTATATTGCACGATGTCCCAAAGTATTGACCACTTTTTCTTCCACACACTAATGAGTGCGCATGATTGAAAATCTCTTGTTGTCCTTCGACTGAACGACTTCCAAGTGCAAAATCAGGGAGGTGGTACCAACTATTTGAATATGGTTTTATGAAAGCTTTCTGCAAGAAATAACCAGTGTCGGCCAAGTAATCTTTTCCTGTAAAAATGATTATATATAGAGATTCCAAAATTTTGTTGTTGCATTGAAATTATTTATGAATAGATTACCTCAGGGGTTGGGGGGGGGGGGGGCACACAAAACAATAATTGGGATTACTAATTGCACAAGTGAAAATGCAACTTCCATATGCCGATCACTCCCATATAGCCATATGAACGTAAAACACATATTAAGGTCACCCAAGTATAATATTTTGAGGAATTTCATGTCATACAATAAATTGAATTTGATCTTCAACTGAAATACGTGCATTAATGTGTGTTCCATCAATTGCCCCAATATAGTCTTTAAAGAAGATCATATAAACATCTAGTGGAGTAGTACTAATTTGTATGCACTATAATATCTTCGGACAATTTCAAAAGAGCGACAAGACTATTTGTAAAATATCTGCTGATAGTTTCCGTTGAGTGTTAAAAGCACTCATATGTCGCTCTAATAAATTCATTTTGTCATTATATACAATGTGATTGCCAACACCTCTCTTGTTGCGGTCCTTTTTGATTCTCGTAACTCAATTTTCTTCAAGTTTTTGCATGAGATCGAGAAATATTTGTTGCGACATCGTAAGTACATTATGACTGACTAATAGTTGTCCCACCCACTTATCTCTTGTTTGTTTTGATGTCATGCATGGTTTTGGGGAGTTCAAAACATAATTTAGTTCATGCAGTACATATATTGCTGATGTTAAAATTTGACGATAACAAGCACCCTGACGTCTTCTAGCACGCCATAAGTGTCACTAGAATAATCCGTGTTATCATCTGACATTGTGTTGATGCTAATACACATAATGACTTAGGACAAAAAAGACTGTGTGTGTGAAAGTGGAGGTGCCGACACGCTCTAATGCAAACCTACGTGAAAGCGTGGAATGAATGCTATCAAACCCAATCAAATGACGTGTGCATGCTTTCAATTAATCCGGAAATAAGCACTAGTAATTATATTTATATAAGTTAGGCAAACCCACACAATTTGAGTTGTAATTTCAAGCGCACAAACAATATCACAAGTTTTCACTACGCAAAAGAATTTCAACCACGGCTTGCACGGATAATTTTTATAGGATTAAAAGAAAACAAAACAATAGCGCTAGAAATTGTAATACTCAAGCAAACACGAAATGTCATATAATATTTAATACAGAAAATTAAACACAGTACAACTATACTCACGTAGCAATAGAGATCAGGTGGCGAACACGTAATGTTGGATTGCTGTCGTGGCTCCACGAGATGAATGCGGCGGCCGTATGGGAAGGAAGAAAATGCTGGGCCGCTGCAAGTAGAGGATAAACAAAGGGAGATCTGCTTAGGATTATTGTTTGATGGTTGGCACTCAAGCTCCTGAAGGAAGAGGTCAGCAAATGGGTATGTGGAGAAGGGAGCTCGCTGTGGAGGCTTGCTGTGAGGAAGAGGGCTTGCGGTGTGGACTCACGGAATAGGAGAATGCCATTCTCTAATACCTGCGGCTGTTGCAGGCATGGAAGACGATGAACAGTGGCCAAAACGACGAACTCTGGACTTGCGGCTGCAATAGAGCGAGGTGCTTGCGATGGAGTAGGTCGGCGACGGTTTTCTGTCGAGGAAGATGGAAAGGAACAGGAGAGGGAATGACACTGAGGAATGTTTAGCGGTGGAGGGGAGGGAGAAGTGGCAGAGCCGGGGACGTCGACGGGTGTGGGAGTGGGATCGGAGGTGGCTGACGGGACGAAGTCGCTGGACGGGAATCGTGCGATGAAGGGATGAACAGTGGCAGTTTTACAATGGATCGTGGGATAACTGATGGGCTCATGGGAAATTAAGAAGAAAGCAAGCGGGAAATAAAAACTGAAAAATTAACCGAGGCGTCGCACCCCGGGCTCGCGGCGTCACACCACGGAAGATTGCCGATTTCTGGACTCTCTCACAAAACTCAACAATAATCTGAAAATGAGAACATCCTCCTCTATTTATAACGAGAGGGGGCGGTTGGGCACCCGACGTGAACGGCTATGATCGTCTGTTATGCCCGGTGTCCTAAAACAATAAATACAACTCCAAAAAATATAAAAAAAATATATAAAATGAAAGATGGCGCTCCGGATGCGCTTGCGATCCCGGATCGCCGATCCGATCAATATTTCTCCGCCAAATCAGCAAAAATGGGTCCCGCCGAGTGGTGGCCTGATCTCCGATCATGAACATGCGGCCGATCCCCATCACATAATAAAGATAGAATTAAAATACACATGCATAAGAGAAAAAGATACGACAGATAAAATACACATTATTAATACATACCACAAAAAAGAGTACTGAAGAAAGATACAAAAACCACAAACATTTCACAAAAGAGTTCAACAATTATTTGATCTATACGGCCTGAGGACACAGTCGTGACACTTGGCCGTGTCACTAGAAAGTTGTCTTTTTGTTTGGAACCGTCTCCCAACTGTTGCACAGTCATATGACACGCCTTGGTCGATTAGGCTGTGTATCTCTCTATTTTGGGCTTTCAAAAATACTCCAAAAGTTCTCCAATTTTCTCCAAATCACTCGTGATTGCTTCTATGTAACTCAACCACACATTAGTAAAATAATAATAATATTAAACACTTATTTTAACCAAATATTAGCTCATTTCATTTGATGAAATAAAAAAAAATAAAGTGTATATAATTAAACATCATCAAATAACTCCACGCTTAGTTTTTGCTATTCCAGAGCAAAACAAGCAGTGTAAAAGTTTATCAAATTTAAAAGAGATATAGTAAACTGCTTAGGGCTCCACTATACATAGTAAAGTGTCTAGGTGGTGGAGATGCCAACTGCAGTTTGCTGCGATTGAAAGGGAGGTGGTACGCGTAGCAGTGGAATAAAATAGATCTGGTGGCGGGCGTCATGGCGAGGAGGCCAGTTATGGTGGCCGCCATTTGGTTGAAGCGGCGAGGCCACAGTAGTGGACATTGTTGAAGGGAATGAAGGAGCGGCGGGTGGTAAGTCAGACCAATTGATACTAACAACAAAGTAACTTAATATGAATCAGGATGCAATATCTCGAGGCAAGCTCAATACCCAATCTCTTGAGTGCATGATCTCCTTAAAATTCTCTTTTATATGAGAGTCTAACATGATTAAATGATCCCAGATTAAAACTACTCTTCAACTAGGGGGTTCCTTATATATGATGGAGGCCCCAACACAAGACAAAATATACTAAAAGACAAGGCACATAAGAATACAATATTATCCATAAAGGTAAATGCATCTCTCAGAGAACTCTCTCGAACCGAGGCTATTCGTTCGAGCACGCTTCATTTGTCCATCAGGGCGTGTAGGTATCAATGTTCTCCTTTGCTTGCCTTTTTTTCTTAACCACCCTAAAATCCAAAAATCATATTTTAAAATGTGCACTTTTACTCTTGATGATGTTTCATTCATCAATATCACCGTCTCCATAATCAACGAAGAAACTAATAGATATACAACGCATTTCAGAAAACAATTAAAACCTTAGAAGTGGCAGATTTACCCTAATTTGAATCTATACTTGTTCAAATAGCTTGTAATCCAGAGAAACTGAGAGTTCTCTATTAATTAGAGGTATTTTAGTAATTACAGTCCAAAGGCCCCGAAACATTCTGGGTACTCTAGCATGCATCATCATGCTACAAAGACATATCCTTGTCCTCAGTTTCTTGTGATCTTGGACACATCATCTATGACACTTGAGCTTCTCCAGACTATGTTTCAACCCAACTTTTCCGCCTTGTTTCCACATCTCCGACTCTCTTCCGCCCCCCACCGACCCTATAAGCCCCGACCAGCCCTCCCCTTCTCCTTTTCCATTCTCCCCACCCCCACCCCAAGCCTGTCCAGCCCTCCTTCCCTCTTCTAGAGCCCCGACCAGCCCTCCCCTTCTCCTTCCATCTTCCAGAGCCTCCAGCCTCCTTCCCTCTTCCAGAGCCCCCACCGACCCTATAAGATTTTACTTAAATTAATTTGATTATTTATATTTCCAAATGCGTGTATTTCGCATTCGTCATGCGCTTTGAATTCTGATGCACTCCTAATTAATTTGCAATTATCCCTTACTTGCTTAATTTGATTATTTGTGCTTAAATGATATTAAATACATGACTTTTAAAATTAATGTTGTTTAATTAATTGCACGTCGTAAGTAATTACATGATTTGATCATTTGCATGTGCATTGCATTATAGTTTGTGTCGTAAGCCTCTTGTTTGTTGGATTGCCTGCTGTTTGTGTGTTTGTCCTTGTCATGCGTCACTAAACCTTCTAAAGCTCATGTTTATGTCGTATTTTGTCGCCACAATGTCTCATTATTTATCGATTGAAGTAATACACATGTCATTACTTACTTTTGTTGTCAGCACAACGCATTATATCACTTTCCTGTCTTTCCAAGTGTCATTGTAGAAGGCAGTGATGCCCCATTTTGTATCTCATTGCGCAATAAAATCAAATATGCCTCAAGCACGAAATATGTCTCATCTTATGAAGCTTCAATGTAGCCTAATTAGTAGTTCTAATCTATACATCTCGAATTCCTACCATCCTCAAAGGTTAATCGACCAGATATACGACCGCATAGTCCATTTCAAGATATTTAAGCATTGGGTCTTTAATGGAGATAGAGGGGTAGATGCGCCCGAGCCAACGGTCCATGAATCATGGACTATGTTATGTGCTTATTTAGGAGGTTTGTCGGAGGTAGCGGAGAAGGGGGAGATACATGGGGCTAACCCTAGAACAGGGAAGAAGATAAGAAGAGAAACTTGAGGAAGAGAGGATGAGACTAGAGAGAGAAGGAGAAGAGTTAGAGAGATAGTGAAATTGATTTAATTCTTTGATCCCAAATGCATGACCCAAGGGTCCTCTTATATAAGACCCTGATGACATGGACGTAAATATCCAATATAAAGAGATGCGCGAACATTAAACACTATGACTCTAATAAACCGTATCTACGACTCATATCGATTCGACTGATACAACTTGACTTGATACCTAAAGACTCATAGTAATATAATTGCTAGATAACCGATGGCGTGGGACCCATAACTGACTATTGCACTAACAAATAAATCATTATGACAAACTTGCCACTGCGGATACTTTCACATGATATGGCTTGCCTTGCTACATTACGAATAAACTCTATACCGACATCTCGATTGAACCCTCCTACGGGACATAGACACTTCCTTATTCTCCCCTTCTCAGATCTTGCATGGATTTCAAGATTCAAAGGTGTAAAAGTGATGCACCTTTGAATATCCCGCGTCTTTGGAACTTCTCATGCATAACCAAATCTCGAATGTGGTTCAACTTCAACTCATCAGACTACTTGAACTGTTGATGACAGTCTAGGGTTCCAACCCAACTATCATGTAACAAAGATAGGGGACATTAATGCTATGTTTGGCGCGGCGCTGGCGGTCATGAATGCAGTGGTTATGAACCATCGTTCGTGAACACCCGACCTTGTCTGAGGAACTTCATCCACTTTTATATTCAAAACTAGTTTTTTTTCTCGGTGGCGGCCGTAACCATTGTCATGCCAAACATACATTCTATGATGTGGCATTTTTTCCAAACTCACAGGAGCAAAAACACGCTGCCAAACAAAGCCTGAAACTCGAATTTTGTCATCAATCTGAATGTCGATTAAAGTTAATTGATAAATGATCAAAATTGACTTATCGTGCATCTTAGAATGAGTCTTCCTTGCTTTAGTTCATCGCCGAAGGCGGAAACTCTCTGTGCTAGTTTGTCTAATAGCTCTCAATCCTCCTGAGGCATTGTATGAGGCTTTACTCCTAGAAGAGGTGTATGCATTTGATTATGATCTTCTCATTCCCAGAAATTTTCCCACATTTCTCACCGATTTCCGTCTTCTCACAATACACGTCCCTCCCAATGACATACCACATGCTTAGACCAAGCCCACCATCAAATCTATTCATGACCAACAAGGCCGAATTCGGAGGACTGAATTTACGTAACTGCCTGAGGACAATGATTGCTTCCCGGACCCAAAACGGTCATTTGATCGCTGGTCAGATATAAATTCTTTTTGAAAACAATGAAATTCAGTGGTGGTTGTATGCGAATCGTTCAACAAGCGCATGTTCGCCATAGAAGTATTCACATAAAAAAAAGAGCGAAAATAAAATCATCACTTTCTCACATGTTTTCTATCTTCAAAGCACAAATGAGCTCTTACATAACACTAACTTGATGAGGCTTTTCTTAATGAAATTGGTTCTCACCTATGTACTATATCTCCTGCAATAGATCTTCAGTTTCTTGTGATTAGCGTCTTTCAGATTCGAAGCAACAAGACAAATCCGAATGATGGAGAACGAAACCAGGGCGCATGCCAGGATCAAAGCCGCATCGTATCCCAACGGATTCCACAGAGAGGAGGCGCCGCCTGAGCAGCACCTGCCGATCCTCGCCATGACCGCCGACGTTATCCTGGCAACCTACGAAGAGTGCATGAAGTGCGGGATGAATGGCTACGTTTCCAAGCCATTCGACAACGAGCAATTATATCAAGCTGTAGCCAGATTTGTGGCCTCGAAACCTATTGTGGGTTCGTGAATAACTGCGATATTCCAGCAGTATCTCGTAGCAGCACAGCTCAGCGGCTTCCACTATGTAAAATTTTAGATCGAGAAGAGGGGGAATGGAAGGGGAGAGTGGGAAGATTGGCTGCGCTGGACTGTAAATTTTGTGCTGGATAGAGCAGCCTCATGTTATTTCTCCCTCTGCTGTTGCTTCTTTCTGTAGTGCATATTGTTGTTATATTAGATTTTTCTAAATATTTCCTTTTTTTTACAGTCTTCATGAATATACAAGGAATACTCTAGAATGCTCCTATAGTCCTATGAGACTAGCCATTTAACGGCCAAGATTTATTTTTAGAGGATCAAACGGATTAATTAATTTACAACATTGAATAACTGATGATTAATCTTGAACATGAACTAAATAATATGCATTTGTTCCTAATGGAGAGGATCTCCATCCATCTAAATTATTTTGGACTCTTCAGACAGCAAAGGGCATAACTCCGATCATGTAGTCTAGATTAAAAATATCCTCATCCAACAAACCTAGATAAAATGGGAGATTTAGGCTCCGTTTGGCACAGGTGGCGGTCATGAACGCGGTGGTTATGAATTGTTGTTCGTGAACGTCCTACCTCACTTAAGGAACTTAGTCCACTTTTTATGTTCAAAACTAGTTTTCATTTCTAAACTAAAAAAATGAAAGAGAGTGGAGAACCCGTTTGTGATCTCCACGGAGAACTGGGGCGAATCTAGCGGGCTGGGCCCCCCATTGCAAAATAGTTAATTAATTTGAATTTCTCTCGTCGAGACAATGTATTTTGAAAATCGACAAGATAAGAAAGAAATTACTCCTAGAAGAACGAAGAGGTTAAAATCAACATTTTTGATTTCGGAAGGCAAAAAGTTTGCCTATGAGATTACCCAGCAGAAATTAGACTACTATCTTCGACCCAACCTTCTATTTCTCCGGAGCCCTCCCCACCAGGTCCCCGCCGCCATCAAGGTCCGGTTCGCCGATCTCCATCTTCTACGATTTCGGGTGCTTCCCCCGCCTTCCTGTTCCCAGAGAAACCGGGCCTTCGAGTTCACCTCTTTCTCCGCAGCCAGCTACTTTACCCACCTTCTTCGAGATCGCCGACTTTCTCGGAATTTACCTTCTCGGAATTTCTCGATTCCTGAAAAACATAAGATCTCTTCTGGATATCTTTCTAGCCCCGAATGTGTTGACTTACCCTTCTTCTTCATCCGTGAAAGAACTCTCCAGCCCCACCATGGCAGCAGGAACCGGCTACTGGAGATTTATTATTGACTGTCGAAATCCATTTGTGTTTGTAGTTTTTGATGAAGCAGCTGGATTAGGCAGCAACGGGGCTTTCTTGCTTAATGCAAAGGCAAGATGCGGAAGGGCACCCAAATAAATCTAAAGGTTCCTTCTTTTCACACAAACATAATTTCTCTATCTCTCTTTCAGCAATGAAAGTAACCAGAGACGCCATACTTGAGGTTTAGGGTTCTTCCATAATCATTAATCCCTGTCGGCCTTCTGACCGTTTCACAGTCGATTGTCACTTCAAAACATATTTTTTGTTTCTTAAATTTCTGGAATCAGTGGCATTGTCGAACTAAGTACTTGATGCAGTTTATGAAATTTTGATCTTTCAGGCAGCATCTTTATACATCTTATGCTTTCAATTCTTATCCAGATGACGGAGTTCTTCATGCCATGATGCTTTTTGAGGAATGTGCAGGAAATTTTCAACTCTGTTGTTGAACATTTGCATTGGTTCACTGTGCAAGGCCAGGAAGTTGGATAAAGCCGAGTCTGTTGTCGTCGATGGAATACGTCTAGGCTGCCTTCCCGATGTCGTGACATACAACATGCTTATTGCTGCATATTGTCGATTCGCAGACTTAGATCGAGCGTATTTGATTGTTAGCCGAATGAAGGAAGCAGGGGTAAAACCAGATGTGGTCACGTATAATACTCTCATGGCTGGGGCCAGCAGACATAATCTTCCATCCCAATGCCAGCATCTGCTTCAAGATATGCCAAAAAATGGAGTAGAACCAGATGAATGGAGCTACAACACGCTGATGCATTGCTTGTTTAACTGTGGTTACCCAGAGGTTGCCTTCAAGATATTTTCTGATATGAATTCAAGCAGTGTCTCCCCATCTATAATCACTTATAACACATTGATCAATGGCTACTTCAAGTCTGGAAGGGCAGTCAACGCTGTCATGGCTTTCAGGAGGTTACAGAAGTTTGGTTTCTCGCCGGAGCTCGTCACATACAACACAATGCTTCACGGGCTCTTCAAATCTGGTAAGAGAGGTCAGGCTAGAAGAATTTATAAGGAGATGAGAGAATCAGGCATTGCTCCTAATGCTGCAACCTATACCACTGCAATGAAATGCTGGTTTAGGTCTAGAAATTTTGAGGAAGGTCTAGATATATTCTCCGAGATGATGAGCAGGGGATACACCTCGGATGTTTTTGCCTATTGCACGGTTATTAGTGCGCTGGCAAAGAGGGGAAAGACTGAAGACGCTCGTGTTTGCATTCGACAAATGCTTAGAAATGGCGAGGGGATCGATCTGGCGTGCTATAATGCACTAATATACGCATATTGCAAGGAGAAGAACATGAATGATGCATTGCTGCTGCTGAATGAGATCGAAGAAGCTGGTCTGGAGTGTGACGGATACACGTATTCTACGTTAGTGGACGGGTTCTGTAAATTGGGCGATTTTAGTTCTGCGATGAATCAAATGCGTGTAATGGAAACAAGTGGGTTGAATTCGAATTTGGTAGCCTACAACTGTCTTATTGATGGTTTGTGCAAAGCTGGTATGGTGGATCATGCCATGAGTATATTCAAGATGATGAGGAGTAGAGATTCTTTCTCTTACTCGGCTCTTTTGCACGGTCTGTGCAAGGTGGGAAGGTTTCACGTCGCGTCTAAATTCTTATTGATTTGCGCGAGGAAGGGCATCGACGTGCTGAAGTCTGCTCAGCGTGCAGTTCTTCGCGGTCTTCGGTGCTCGGGATTCGGAAGAGATGCGAAGAAACTCAAGGCTGCCATGTGGAAGGCTGGATTCCTGCACTACGAAAAGTATTGAATGCCATTTCATGCCTGGTTCTGTCCAGAGATTTGATGGATATGCTCAATGTTGCATATACAATATCAAAATGTTTGGCAACATAATGATGAATCTCTTTTCATAGTATGACGCCTCGTTGAGAAGAAAACGTGATTAGAGGATTCGGGAACTAGCGATTTGATGAATCTCTTCGGTGCAGCCATTTGTGTGAACAAGATTCAGCATTAGCAGAACTTGAGTTTGAAGATCAAATTAATGGCATGCCCACAGTAGAAGACCTGGCAGCATGATGGTGTCTAGGAAAGGTTGGCGAAGAAATCATTATCACAATCGGTTTGTTATTTCTTCTGCGCGCTCTATCAAGTATATGCCTGCTTGTTTTATGAAATGGATTCTGGTAGGATACAGTAGTTGTTGATAATACCATTGTTGCTCGCACATAAACTGAATAACTGAAATTGCCATATTCATTGTCATTTTGTTACGCACGCGCGACGACTATTCTTTGGAGCATCTTATTTTGTTTTTGATCAGCATGTATTTTCAATTTGTAAGGGCACGTGTCCAAACCATCTTAGTTCAGTTTTTCGCATCTTCTCTGCAATTGGTGCCACTCCTGTATTATCCCCGATACATTCATTCATAGTTTTATCGAGTCTCGTGTGTCCACACATCCACCTAAGCATTCTCATCTCAGCAACTCCCATTTTTTGCTCATGTACACAATTCACTGCCCAACACTCAGTGCCAACAATAGAAATCCAGTCTAAAATTTAGGGTTCCGGCGAGCGGCCCGCCGTTGGCTACATACAAGGCTTTTTAGGCTGCGAATGGAATGCTTGTGCTTAGAAAAAGATTAGAAATATTTTAAGGAGAGGTTGGGTAGAAGTCCACGGCGCAACAACAATGCGACCGGAAGTTTGAATATAAGATCAACTGAACAAAAGATTTGTTGAAATCAGATGGTTAGTTGAAAGTTGCAATCAAAGATAGGATTCTTAGAGCTGCTGAATTTCAATCAAAGATATATGTATATACTATCAAGGCTCCGTTTGGCGCTGTTCTTTTGCTCCGGTGAGTTTGGACAAAAACGCCGCCATCATAGAATGCATGTTTGGCAAGACAATGATTATGACCACCGCCCAAGAAAAGAAAACTAGTTTTGAACATAAAAGTGGATGAAGTTCCTTAGGTGAGGTCAGGCGTTAAAAAACGACAGTTCATCACCACCGTGTCAAACGGAGCCTAAATCACTGAATCATCTTGATTATTTTAGGGCATTGTTATAACTTATAAGTAGACCAACTTTGACTATGTACAAACAAAAAAGTTCAACATTTTTGATCCTCCAAAAAGACTAACCACAAACCAAATAAAACCCTAAAACAAAGACATTTTCCTCCTCCCCCTTCCACGCTCCTGGGAAAGAACTCCCGCGCCCTAGTGAGTCCATTTGTGAATTCTGCCCCGGCGTCGAAACCCCACGCCCGTTTCAGCCACCGCCACGCGAATTTCATTCTCCGACGAAGCCCTCGTCCCGGCGACTTTTCCGGTGATTGAAGACAATACCCGTGCCCTAGATGTCCCGTTGATCTCGTCGATTACTTTCCTGATGGCGAACGAATCGAACAAGGCTGCCGGCGATTCCGTCCCCGATTCCAGCGCCGATACTGGCGTCCACATCGTCTATGTCGATCGCCCGGAGGGGTCGTACCCTAGCATCCGTCGTTGGAAGGTTAGCAGATAGTGGTTGTGTGCTGCACTAAATCATTCCTTGCCTTAGCAGATGGTGCTTCTGTGTTGCTCTTTCATACTAACCATTAATGGATTCAGTAGATTGCCGAGCTGTTGTAGATTGCTTTCCCTATTATCTGCATGTTTGACAAGTTTGAGCTGGTGGTTTCTTCTAGCTCTGATTACTATTTACTAACCTAGAAGCTTATCTTGCACATAAATATGTTCATGTCATATTTACTTTTCAATTGATTTTCACTTGTAATCAGTAGCATTAAAATTAGTTTATAGGGTTAATTACTGGGACCTCCCCTGGGAGTTTGCATAATTACAGGTTGCACCCCTCTATCTTTCGAAATTACATTTACCTCCCCTCCAAGTTTCCCAGGTTTACAAAAATTCCCCTTCCGTTAGAAATATAGATGAAAAATGATATTCAGTTTTACCCTTTGTAATGACTCTACATCGAAAGGTGTGACATTTTCCTTTAGAAATATAGATGAAAAGTGATGAAATATGCAAAATATTTCATGATAGTCCAATTTTACCCTTTGTAATTACTCTACATTGAAAAGAGTGCGTTACATTTTACCCTTTGTAATGAATCTAGAATCGTTATAAAATGATAAAACTGAAATATCATAAAATAATTTGGCTGATTTTATCATTTTTCATCCATATTTCTAACGGAAGGGGCATATTTGTAAACCGGGGAAACTTAGAGGGGAGGTAAATGTAATTTTGAAAGATAGAGAGGTGCAACCTGTAATTATGCAAATTGCCAGGGGCCCTTAGTTTATATGCTTATGCCATCATTTTGTCCCTTCCTAATTTAGGCCTCCATCATTTTATAGCTACTGTTGCCGTAGTTAGTCATTCGCTAATCGTTTAAATTACCTCACCGATCATAGATCAATGATTTCTAAAGAAGAATCTTTAGAAACAAAAATTTACTCAGATTTCCAGCCTACTTTCCTTGTTGAAACTTAAAACAGGTGAAGAAATCTATTTTGTGGTCAAGCATCTTAATTATACTATTTAACATTGAAATTACTTTCAGTGAATGTGGCCATGATTTAAAGTTATTTAAGCCTTTAAGAGCGTTTAATGATTTTTTATTATTATTTTAGAGGCGGGAGAAGAAGTCTGAAGGGTACAATTTGGTTGAATCGGCTCGAAGCATGCACAAGTTCTCGGCGGACGATAAATATCATCCAAGATTCAAGGAAATATATGAATTGCTGGATGGGATTTATATCATTACGAAATTCATTGTTTCAGATTCAGATGCTGACTTGCATGGTGGATTGTCTTGATTGTAGAGATGAATTTGAAGATATTCTATTGGATTGCCTTCATAATATTTCTATAGCTTGAATGATATCATTTTTTTGTAACGTTGACATACTTGTTGTTTCACTAATATAGATTTAGTTGTTTGCACTCTTATTTTTTTTTTAAAATTTTGCATTGGTTTATATATAACAATTATGTCTGCATATAACAAAATTTGTATATAGTAATGATTTGTCTAGCCAAACATGATCTACTTATAGCAACACCCTTATTTTATATGGATGATATAAGGAGGTTGCAGTAGAAATTATATCAAATTACAAGACATTTTCATAACTTAAATCTATTAAAATTAACCTTATTCAACAAAGGAGTTCAAGTGGACAGCACGTGAAAAATGGAGGGGAGGGAGATCATTTTGGCTCTTTAAAATTGCTTTCAAATTTAGATAAATATTCTTCTTAGCTTAAGGTGTGTACAGTACTCTCCTTATTTGTACTCGTACGTTATAAATATTCTTCTTAGTTTAATCATATTGCTGTCTTTGGATCATTTCGCAATTCCACTACAGAAGGTATTTAGCGGGGCTAAGGATGAAGAGAGCAAAGACTACAGTTAAAATAAATTTGAAATAATAATTAATTAAACAATAATATTTTTTATCTTATAATATGAATTTAATTAATTGATATTACTATTTACTAATAAAATTATCTTATAATACCGCTTAAATTAATATTTAGAATAATAATTAAATTAGAAATAATGGTTTAATCTTATAAAACAAGTTTTAACTTTTAATACAAATTAGAAATAATATGTTTCAGTCTCGACTCTCGATACAATAATAAATATTAACCAGAGACGAGCAATATTTGGTTTCAGTTTCAGCATACTCCACACAAGTAGCAGCAGCTTCAAAGTTTAACCGGTTATTTGTTGATGCTGTTTTCATGGTGATGATAAATTAAAAACCGGAGATGCAGGTAAAAACTATCAAATATCATCACCATAAATTTATTAATTGAAGGCACTATTTTTAGTTAAACCTGCATTACCATCAAATACTAATAATATTATTAAATAGAGAGTTTTAAACCCATGCATAAGGACTGATAAATATTCTGAAAATATATTTATAAAATTCGATGACCGTGCTCTCTAAATTTTCATTTTAGGGAGAATAAAAGTAGCTGCACAACACTGTTTGAGTAGGACTAGTTCCACTAAAAAAATAGTGGAGCAAATCAGCAAGTTCATTGGACCAATTACCATTCTACTAATGTCCCAACTGATTGTTTCAATGAAGAAAAAAAAAGACTATGATCATGACAGCAAATGAATAATGTTTTCTTCAGTTTCCACACCAAAAAAAAGAAAAAAAGGGCAGAAGTTCAATTGACAAAAGCGGAGGCCACAAACATTGAAGTGGTCGGCATTCTTCAGATTTCCATAAGAAGAAGGCTATTAGTGAATTTCTGAAGTGCCTGGATGTTTTAAAATGTGAAGGAAGACATAATTTGGTGTTAAAAGATAAAATAAATGGTCATTTGCCGGGATCTCCCTCATAAATTTGCTAAATTACAGGTTGCATCCCCTCTGTCTTTTAAAATTACAAAAATCTTTCTGAGCGGATATTTTTGTGCATACAAATGTAAACTTATTGAGAGGATTTTTGTAATTTCAAAAGACCTATAATTATACTAACTTGTAAAGAAATTTTGGGTAATTAATAGTAAAATAAATAAGGATAAGAGAAATGATTATTGCACAGATGAAAGGATATATTTTCCTCTAGCATGGATTGGTTGAGCAAGAGAAGTGCGTTGTTGTTTATTATCGACCGAACCTGAAGTTCCTTGGCTTCTTCACGCTTCTTTCTCAGCGTGCTACATATCTGCAAAGTTAATTCGTGAATGTAGAACCTTTTTGATTGTCATATCCACGATAGAGTTGAGTCTATGGATCCGTCTGGCACGGCGGTGGCGGTCATGAACGCGATGGTTGTGAACCGTCGTTCGTGAACGCCAGACCTCACCTAAGGAACTTCATCCACTTTTATGCTCGAAACGAGTTTTCTTTTCTTGGTGGTAGTCATAACCATTGTCTAGCCAAACATGCATTCTATGATGGTGACGCTTTTGTTCATACTCATCAGAGAAAAAAAGCCGTGCCAAACGGAGCCTTAAGGAACTCCATCCAGTATTATGTTCTAAATTAGTTTTTTTTTTTCTTGATGGCGTTCACAACCATTGTCGTGTCATGTCATGTCAAACAACGATGACGTTTTTTTGTCCAAACTCACCGAAGCAAAAACGCCGCGCCAAACGAACCCTACATTATCAAATTAACATACCTTATCAAGATCCTTTGTTAATGTTTCAGTCTTCCGTAGATTTTCTTCATCCTCTACATTTGATGGTACTTCAGCAACTAGATTTCTCATCTCAGTGGCAGCAGTTATGGAAGTTCGATTTGCAACAGGTGTAACATCCTTGCAAGTTTCTGTAATTTTGATTTCTGGAACCTAGAGAGTCAAGAGAGGGGAAAATGAATATCATAAATTAGTATGACTGGGATAGAAGGAAACTAAGATATGTAAGCATACCATTTTCATTTTGGTGCTTTGAGATGGTTCAATTGAGATCCTGCGGAAGCACAGTTTATTAGCTGAAGCTCATATGCAGATGAGATAACATTAAATAGGGTAAATTACACCTGGTTCATAAGGTTAAGATTGTGCTTCGCATTGGTACACACTTTTAAAAACGGTATAAATAGGGTCTCTGAGATCAATTTTACACTTCACTTGGAACCTTCAATGATAGAATCGTTAAAAAAAAATCTGAATACAAAAAATGTCCCAACCTTTTTACTTGAGCTCAAGGAACTAACTGATATGAAAGCTGCAGGTATCGGGCTTGGTGCTCCAACTGCACTTCGCCCTAGTTATTTCCAGAGAGGACGTAACTGGTTCTAGTGCTCCGGCCCTCTTTTGTAGGGAAAATCGAAGGTGGGAGTTCAAGACCAAGGCTAAGGAACATTTCATAGGTTTTGCTTTTTCATCGTTGCTTCAGAAGATCAACGTATTTCTTTATGGAGTTTTTGTCAGGCGAACCAGATTTTTTTAGGGAGAAATTGAGTTACAATTTGCACAGTAATATACTTTATTCAGTTTGTTTCCTTTTACGTTCTAGTTAGGACTACAATGAGATTTCTTGTACAGCAGTGATCATGACTGATAAATACATTTCATTCCACTTTCAAAGCTTATACAGAAGAAGCTACTCGTTCTCTTTTGTTCAGCCGTGGCATGACGTTTTCTTCACAAAAATTAAGGACCTACATAAATGATGCAGCGGAGAGAACAAGTAGAACTGTAGAAGCCATATCACAAGGGATCTTCAGATGAACTATGTCTTGACGGCTAGGGTTTCGATACCATAAATAAGTTTAACAATGTTAAGAAAACAGATGCAAGGAGGTATATTTATAGCCCCAAACTATAAAAAAGTAAAATAAATGCAATTAAAGAAAGACAGGCAGACTTGTATCAGGGCTCTGATAGACTCTTGGGGGTCCCGATATAATTAAATCAGCCCATGCCTGATTTCTATGGAATCTATCAGAGTTCCAATAGGTGTTATCAGGACTCTTGATAGTAAAGATCTCGCATTAGATTCCTCCGCTTAAAAATGACTCGACTACGACTATGCAATGCCATACAAACGAACATAAAAAAATTCTCTGGATGTCGTCTCGGTAATGCCAACCTTATGTTACTTTATTCCGTCTTCACACATTCTTTTGGATGATTTAATTGCTATATGATATGTTGTCTTTGCATTATTGTGGATGAATCCTTTGGGGCGTTCGACAAGTCCTATCGGTTCTCCAGTTTGCCGAAGTGGAAATAGTTCCATCAGTTTTTACGATCAAATTACTATTTCAATTGTCCACGAGACTGTTATCTCTTGTAGAGTGAGGGTTTGATCATGAATAATTAATGATTCCTTTGTGACAATGTTACGTAGGGCGGCGTTGACCACTACCAGAGCGAGAATGAAGCAAGCATGTGTGTCGTATAGTGCCTATTTGAAGTAAGACTGAGCATAATATTTGAAGCTCGAAAGTCGCTTTAAAACCACTCAGATATTGAGTTGAGCTGAAATCGGTTACAATTGATTTCAATCGATTCAATTCGACTCGAATCACATTTCGAGTCGATTTCGAGCTTACCCCAAATTGCTTGAAATATGATTCGAATCAGTTCGAATTGATTAAAATATTATGTGCTTATTAATATTTACTATTTAAAAAAAAACTAAAGTCTAAACCTAAACTAAATGATTAATGTCTTAAAAGCCTTTATTTATTCAATTTCGAGCCAACTCAATTTAATTTTAAGGCGACTCGGAATAAAGAGAATTTGCTCAATTTCGAGTCAATTCGATTCCATTTTGAGCCGGCTCGGAATCGAGCCATTTCGAGTCGAGCCAACTCGAAATAATTTTGATTTCGAGCCGAGTTTAACTCGAAAATTTCGATTTCGAGCCGGGTCCAAATCACTCGAACTCAACTCAAAATCATCCCTAATTCGAAGTTGGGATACCGGTGGTTAGGACAGAACCATAGGAGTTGGGTCCTCAGAAGCTTCACCTTTTAATTACATCTTATAATTCCCGCATTTTCATTTTGCATTAATTACTAGTTCACTCATGGGGATCTATTTAAACAAATATTGTGTGAACTAATGTATGCAAGGTTCATTTGGAAATGGAGCTTACGGACAGCCAAAGGAGTTTTCTTGGATTTCTCTTCTACCTCCCCTCTTCTTCCTCGAAACCCTAGAAAATCCCTAAACAGTAATATTGATTTGAACCTTTCGTTTTTGCACGCTCAAATCCACTGGATTGGATGAAGACGAGCACTTCAACAGACCAAGCGCGTGTTTGCCTCACGTGCCAGCCCAAATTTGGCTCATTATCGTCGTGCTCGTATCGACGTCCGAAGCGCCGACATCCACTCCACCGTGCACCTTGCGTGCTCACAGAAGCCTATATTCCCGCACACGAGTGCTTCCATCCGCTTTAGTTACCTACACCTTGCGTCACGACGCATCTGACGTCGGCGCAACACCCTTACCCCAACAAGTCGATCCTTCGCTTAAAGTTTCAGGGCAGCCGACAATGTCATCCGCCGTTTGACACTGTTGTCGCATCGATGCACTGTGTATCTTGCCTTCTTCGCCAAATCTAGGCAACACTCATTTGACCTTCCCTCGTCGTGCATACCCCTCACTCGCGTTGTGGCTGAAGCCGGTTTGGACATAGTTGAAAGCCGCCTTGAGGAACACTAAGTATCCTCGCCTTCATGCACGTCATCTTGCAACACATTGAAGCTTAGGATGCTCGCGTGGAACACCACTCAGATCCACAAGCCTCACCTGACGACCCCTTCTCCATCCTTGGTCAACTGCCTAACCCACATACAGATGTCCTCAAGGCGGCCTACGTCGCCGCCTATGCTCCTCACGCGCTATAGATACCTACTTAAATGGCTCTGGTCCAATGAAATGAATAGCCAAGTGGAACAATTTTTTGACATGCGACACATGAAGGGGATACAAAAAATGTCGATTGTCCTCCTTGGAATGGATTGCTCCGCTCTGTATTGGGTACAATGGCTTCGTATCACCAATCCAGGCCTCACATGCTGGAACTCAAGCAGGCTCTTATCAAGTGATATGATCATAGCTACTCGGGCAATGCAGTGGAAAGCCTTTGTGACCTCCGTCGCAAGACCACAAATTACTGCAGTATTGACAAGTTCGTTGAGTTCGTCAATCATGTACCCGACTCTGGATCACTACCTCAGATTCTTCATGCAATGTCTACAACCACACATCTGCTTCTGTATTCGAACTCATCAACCAACAAACATTTTCAATGCCACGAAAATCACTTGGGTGGTCGAAGTGGATTTCACCGTAAAGACCCAGAGCACTTCTGATTCCCCGCCCCTCCACTCCATCTAGCCACTGCCCAGGCTACAACCACCCCTATACATCCAATGTACCTGCCAACGATACAAACACCACCTGAAACCAACACCCGCCCCCTTAAACAGCCATTCCCCAACCAATCACCCAACCACCATCGATCCACAACCTTTCCAACCAGGAATATCAAGATCTTCATAGCAAGGAGCTCAACTTTCGTTGTAAGAAACATACCCCCACACTCATGATTGCCCCATGAAAAAGCTGTGTGCAATTATTGGAGATGGTGAATCGGAGTTCATCCATGCCGCCTTTGAGGCCATAGAGGTCCAAGACACCGACCATACCACCGCACTTGGGGGCAGTTTTATCGACACGACCTTGCAACTGTTGACACTCACGGGGGAACCTCCTCCTACAGCCACCACCATCATCAAGTCACTCCAGTCCGATGACTCTCTTCGGGGGTTTTTGTGCCACCCTTTGGCGTCGCATCGAAGCCTACACTCGAAACTCTACCCACAGTCTTAGAAGCTTTGCCTTGGAGACAAGACAATTTTTTCAACAGGGAAAATTCTTACGAAGGATGGCGTCAGCATCGACCACCACTTGAGAGAGGTTGACTCTGTTAGGAAAATGTGTATTCAACTATAATACTCAACAATAGTGTGACAAGGCCTGGAAGAGAGGATAGACCCGGAGGAGGAAGCATGTATACCTCCTGCTGAAGATCACCGTGAAGAAAGACATTCTTCACGTCGAGCTATGACAGGGACCAGTGGCGAACAACGACAACAGCAATAAGAGTCCGCACTGTAGTCATGTGAGCAACTGGAGCAAAAGTCTCGTCATAGTCTCTCCCCTGCTCCTGCTGAAAACCACGAGCAACAAGTCGAGCCTTGTACCTCTCCACAGAACCATCGGAGCGAGTCTTGACCTTAAAGACCCACTTGCAAGTAATAGAAACAGCACCAGGGGGAAGAGGAACAAGCTCCCATGTACGAGTGTGCTCAAGCGCCTCCAACTCAGCAGACATAGCAACCTGCCACTCAGGTATCTGGGCAGCCTCACGATAGGAAGTCGGCTCTGGAGTACTGCAGATAGTGGCAGGAAGGGCAGGTAGATCCAGCGGTAGGGTAGCAAGGCTAAGACGGTCGGGAGGACGCCTCTCACGAGGTGGGTTGCGGCGCACGGGAGGATCAACCATAGGACACCCGCTGGAGGATGTAGGCACTGAGTCTGGGAGCACTGGAGGCGAGGAGATAGGAGGACGACGAGTATAGTGATAGGGAAGAGGAGAGACACGATCCCTAGTGGAGAGCTCATCAGAGGGAGAGAAAGTAGACTGAGGCGTGGGAGACGAAGTAGACTGCGGCAAGGGAGAAGGAGGTGACGGAGTAGACTGTGGCAAGGGAAGAGGAGGGGGACATACCGAAGGAGAGGATACATGGGGCGGAGAGATGGGAAGAGTGAGAAACTGCACGTCAGAGGGAGTAACAGATGAGTGTGAGGTCGAAGAAACATGGGACACAAAGAAAGGATGAGACTCATCAAAGGTGACATCACGTGAAATGCGAAGTCGATGTGCAACAGGGTCATAGCATCGATAACCTTTGTGCTCAATACTGTACCCAAGAAAGGCACAAGGGACAGACTGAGCAGAGAGCTTAGTACGCTCACGTGGAGAGAGAAGAACATAACATCGACAACCAAAAACACGAAGATGAGTGTAACATGGGTGACGCAGGGCAGGCCGTGTAACTCGGGTGTGCTGACTCTAATGCGAACCTAAGTGGATGTGACGCGGATGGACTCAAATAAATGTGACCTGAATGAAATGCAAATGAATTTTAAAACTTTTATCCGAAAAGAAAATTTTGCAGTGTTGGTTTTATAAGCAAGACAAATTACCCAACTTGAATAAAATAATTTTCCGGCGCACAAGCTAATCATGTTGACATTCACACGAAATACTTTTACGACAACTTCCCCGATTAAGCTTTGTAGAAACAAAGAAAATAAGAAACAATTACACTGATGAATCGAACTACCCAAACACATACGAAAAGTTCTCCAATATTCAATAAAGAGAAAATAAGCACCGTACAATAATACTCACGTAGCAAAGAAGATCCGGTAACGGCGGCGATCGTGGCTCCACGAGTTGATGGGGCACGGCTTTGTCTGATTCGGGAAATAGGGGCAGTTGTTGTTGGTCTCAGAATATGGAGGTGTGGCTGTTGTTGGCTTGGGCTGTGGTTCCACGACAGTGAAATGGAAGGAGGAAGAAGAAGCACGAGGGCTGGAGGGGGAGGTGGATGTGCGGTGGTTCCACGACAGAGAGAATAACGGGAAGAACTCGGTGCCGAGCTCTGCAGGAGGGGGTCGATGGGACCGATGGGTTGGATGCTGGGTGGTCATCGATAGGGGCAGGCGACGAGGAATGGAGGTGCAATTCTGCTTGTCAATGGAGGAGGAGATGGATATGTGCGGTGGTTCCACGACAGAGAGGATGACGGGAAGAACTCGGTGCCGAGCTCTGCAGGAGGGGGTCGACGGGACCGATGGATTGGATGCTGGCTGGCTGTCGATAGGGGCAGGCGATGAGGAATGGAGGTGTTATTCTTCTCGTCGATGGAGGAGGAGATGGATGTGTGCAGTTATGGCGAGAGGAAGACTCAACTGGAGGCGCACGATGTTTCTGTCGAGGAAGGAGATGTACAGTGGCGCTGAGCGGTTTTCTCCTTCCTATAACTGGGAGTCGTGGGTTAGAGGGGAAACAATGATGATCACGGGGAAATCCAAATAACTGAAATGGAAAAAAATTCGGAAAATGGAAATAGGAGCCGGGCCGTCGCACCCCGGGATCGCGGCGTCGCACCACGAAGATTGCCGGAATTCTGGATTCTCTCACAAACTCAACAATAATCATAAACTGCAGCACCCGCCTCTATTTATAACAAGAAGGGGCGGTTGGGCACCGAGCGTGTACGACTATGATTGACCGTTACGCCCGAGGCCCCTAAATACTAAAACAAATCCAATAAAATAAAATAAAATACATAAAAATAATAGCGCGACGAGCCAGACGCGCTCGCGGTCTCAGATCGCCGATCCGATCATCACCTCCTGCGTGAATATACAAAAGTGGGCCCTGCCGACTGGCGACCCATAGTCTGATGACGATCCCCATCAATGGGGGTCGAGAGTACAGACACTCACCTGGACACTGGCCTTGAAGGAAAGTGGAGGGTTGCAGATTAATGAGATAGACAAAAGTGGAAACAGCCTCAGCCCAGAAGTGAGGAGGAACGCGAGAGGAGATAAGAAAGGTGCGAGCTGTCTCAATAATATGACGATGCTTCCTTCCAGCGGTGCCATTCTGAGCATGGGCACCGGGACAGGCAAGCTGAGGGAAATTGCCGTGAGTAGCTAGCAAATCTCGAAAGGCATGAGAGAGATACTCCCCCCCTGAGTCAGAACGGAAAATGCGTATGGAAGCAGAAAACTGTGTGCGCACCATAGCAGAAAAAGTAACATAGATCTGTAAAAATTCAGATCGAGAACGCATGAAATAAACCCAACAATAACGAGAGTAGTCATCAACGAAAAGAACATAGTACCGGTGTCCACCCTTGGATACAAAAGGTGCGGGTCCCCAGACATCCGAATGAACTAGATCAAAGGGACGCTGAGACCTGGACATGAGTGAGACCGATCAATAGAAACACAACCAAAGAAACCATGACTAATGAGAGAAGATAGACGTGAACCACTGGGATGACCAAGACGGTGGTGCCACTGAGAGAAACCCACCGAAGGAAGACAAAGGGAGGAAGTTGCAGGTGACCATGAAGTGGATGGAAGGTGGAGACGATCAAGGACGTACACCCCGCAACGACGACGACCAGCCCCAAGGAGTGCCCCAGTCAGACGATCCCGCACACGACATGTGAACTCATCAAAGGTAACCAGACAACCATGGGATGTGAGCTGGCTGGCGGATATAAGGTTCATGGATAACTCAGGTATGTAGGCAACATCGGGAATATGAAAATGGGTGGTGTGAAGGAAGCCACGACTGGTGATGGGGTGAATGGTGCCATCTGCTACCATGATACTGAGGGCAGGAATAATGGGCTGACATGACAAAAGGCAAGTAACATCATAGGTCATGTGAAAAGAGGCTCCAGAGTCAAGCAACCAGTCAGAGGTGGAGATACCTGCAGGGGCGGAGGCAGCCGGCTGAGAGACAGAGGCGGAAGAGCAGACCAGAGAAGACTGCGCTGGAGCCGAGAAATGAGCGGAAGGAACACTAGGAGCACGCTGCTGACCAGGCTGTTGAGTCCTCTGAAACTTGCGACACCCAGATTGAACGTGTCCAAGGCACTGACAATAGTGACAGCAGACCGACTGGCGACGACTA
Source organism: Dactylorhiza incarnata (assembly GCA_033032865.1). Classification (NCBI taxonomy): domain Eukaryota; kingdom Viridiplantae; phylum Streptophyta; class Magnoliopsida; order Asparagales; family Orchidaceae; genus Dactylorhiza; species Dactylorhiza incarnata. The sequence continues at coordinate 1,992,982 of JAWHQI010000391.1, forward strand.
CGAGGAGCACCGAACTGAGTAGTAGAGGGCGCAAGAGAAAGATGAACAGGGCGCACCGGAGCATTATAACCTGGCTGGGGAGCAGCCATCGAACCAATGGGGGACGAAGGTGGCTGCCTAGGGCAAATGTCCGCTCGACGGAGGAGACCGACGAAATCCGGTGGGTTGCAGGAGGCAACAGAGATCAGCGGGCTTCGGGCTGCAGAGGGCAGCGGAAATCAGCGGGCTTAGGGCTGCAGAAGGCAACAGAGATCAACGGGCTTCGGGCTGCAGAAGGCAGTGGAGATCGGCGGGTTGCGGATGGGGCGGAGGAGGAGTACGGGGCTGCGGAAATAGCCAGAGGAGGAGAGATACGAGTAATAAGCAGGTGTCGAAGACCTGGAGCAGAGGCGTCAAAGATCTGCAGGTATCGATCGAAAGCAGGAGATCGATCGATCGACGAGATCGGCGGTAGCAGCAGGGATCGACGGAAGCAGCAGGGATCGACGGAAGCAGCAGGGATCGACGAAAGCAGCGATCGATCGGCGAGATCGGCGGTAGCAGCAGGGATCGATCAGCGAAAGCAGCGATCGGCGGTAGCAGGAGGGATCGGCGAGATCGATCAATCGATCGGCAGAAACAGCAGGGATCAGGATGATCGATCTGGCGGGTAGTTGTAGACGGGCGGAATCGGGAGAAAGCAGGACGAGCATGGGAAACCCTAACCTCGCTCTGACACCATGTTAGGAAAATGTGTATTCAACTATAATACTCAACAATAGTGTCTACATATATATACATGAGATGAGCCTAAGCAATATCTACCATATACAAAATTACAACATATCTAACAGATTCGGCCATAAGGAGTGTCTATTCAAGATAGGAGACACTCGGTTAAAATAGAACCATAAGGAATCCTAGCATATTACATCTTTTAATTTTCGCATATTCATTCCTCATTAATTACCAGCTCACCACTGAGGACATACATAAGTGTTGTGTGAACATTTGTATGTTGAGATCATTTGGAAATTGAGCTTAGGGCCGGACATAGGTTTCTCTCCTACATCTCCTTCTCTCCTTCCTATTCTTCCTCGGAACCCTAGGAAGTCCCAAAGGGTAACAAATGACCTGACAGACCACACATATGTTGCTCATCACTAGGAATCCTTGTACAATCCAGGATAGTTAAAATGTAGTCGATTTGTTGGAGAGAGATTGGCTCTGGACTTGAGGGTAGTAGTTATTGTTGTCATAGAAGGAATTGTCATTGATCCTGTCTGGCAGAGTCCGAAGATTGACCTTTTCTCCAAGAGGTCCTACCCGAGGAATTGCCTAAGATCTAAAACTTAACCCAACTTGCACAACCATCAATGCTCATTTGGGCATGTCGAAGTCAAGACTCCTCACACAGATGTCGCATCACCTCTTGCATCATTAAAAGGGTCTGAACGAGTACCGTTCTACCATGAGGGATATTTTGATGAACTGTGTTTTGGCGGCTAGGGTTTCAATATCGGAAATAAGTTGAACAAAAGTTAAGAAGAGAGATACAACAGGGGGTATCTACAACCACAAACGCTAAAAATGTAAAAAATACAAATAAAGAAAGAAAGGACGACTCCTATTGGAGCTCTGATAGGTTTTCGAGGTTTCACTATAATTAAATAAGCTCATGCTTGATTTTTCTAGAATCTATCACCGCCCCAATAGGTACTATCACTTGAAAGGGACCTCGATAGTAAAGCTCTTGCATCTAAGAGATAAGAAATTCAATGACTTCGAATAAAATGAGTAGAAGTCGTTTTACTGTTTTACATGCTAAAAAGACTTTTTTGGAGGATGAAAAAAACTAAAGTTCGATAAAGGTCATATGTAAACAACAATTTTTAATAAAATTTGGAAGTTATGTGCCAAATTGAAAGTGGAAACTAACTAATGGATCTAAGTAAAACGCAAAATCAACATCAGACACCAATTTATAGAATTGTTAAAAAAGCGAACCAAAGTGCAGCTCACCCTAACTTCAAGGATCCAAGTGTACATGCAATATTCAGTAGAGGCAAATAACCTTTTGTTAGCAGTGGAATCTTTGACACATTTCAAGGGACTTGAAGTCTGCAGATCAGTAACTGATTCCTAAAAGAACATATACAGAGCATTTAACAAGCTTACATGGACTGAACATATTGTGGACAACAAAAAGTTGAAACGTAGGAATTGATCATCTGTGGAACAGCAGCAACACTAAAATTAATAAAATGCATGGGCATAAAACTAATGATTTTAGGTTCTAAACAAACTGATGTTTGCAGTTGCATGAACACAGACATGGTGTAGGGATCAGCTTGGCTAAATACAGAATTGGAAAGAATAGTTTTAAGCATACTGAAACCTTCAATTTCGTTAAATATCAAGTATCTCAACTCAATACTGTTCCAAGATAGGAATCGAGACAACTAGTGAGACAAAAGTAACAAAACAACTAGTCATGCACACAACAAATCATCATTCCTCTGACTTCCGCTTCCTCCATATTCTCCAATTCTGACATCCAAATAAGATGGAAGTGCAAATTGAAGTATTTGTAATGCGAGTGGAAAAGCTGGAGAAGTGGATGCTAATGACAAAAAGGCTTTAGATCTTTGATGTGAGGTAGAAAAATCTTTTGATCAGACTTTGGAAGATTAAAAGGCTTAATGATCCTTTTATTCATTTTTTAAATATATAAAAAATATTTATAATATGTTATAATTAATATAATTTAAGTAATTTTATATTGTTTTTTTACATACAAGGCAATTCATTTTATAAGACTTCCGCTGGACGATATCGGTGATGAGGTTGGAGATAAAGCGGCTCGGCATGAAGTCATTGGGGAGGTAAATGGTGTGGTTGGAGAGTGGTTCGAACAAGCTTTTTATTAAAATAATCAAGATGAGGAAGTGCAAAAAAAATGTTGCAACTTTTTTTAAAATAGGCTGTGATTTATTTTGTGCTGTTTTTCTAAAGGGAAAAACGAAAAAAAACTGGCAGTTTTTTTATTTAAAGCAGCCGGCAGTTTTTTTTGGGAAAGGGTGTCTTTTCTCCTCCATTAAAATATTATAACTGCTGTCCAAAAAAAGTGAAGTGCCGAGTGGTTTATTCTTCCCAGTTTTTTGAAACCGGCGTGACCTTTCTTCCTTCCCTGTTCGTGAAAGAATCCAGGAAACTTTTTCTGCCCAGTTTTTCTCTTTGCTGTTTTAGTGATAGAACTTAGAAGGGCTGCCATTAAAAAGTGTCCAGAAAAAAAAGGCAGTCTTATCCACGGTTTGACGCCTAGTTTTTGCTTCCCAGTTATTTTGCCTCCTCCACGGTGAAAGTGCAGCCATCATTTTAGCATATCTCGCTATGGTGAATCACGGCGCGTGATTATTTCTCTCTCAGTTTTTGTTGTTGTTTCTCTTCAGTTGCAAACAAACTTTAAACTTTGTTTTTAAATTTGATTTGCGTGGAGTTGATCCCGGTTGGGCTTATCATTGTTGGATTTCATTGCGATTGAGAATGAATTTTGTGCAAGTGGTGAAGTGTTCTTGGGCACATAAATTTCTACATGGTATCAGAGCTACGAAAGTTTTAGCGGGGCTAAGTTCTTTTGTATTGCAAATATCCAGATTTCTCATCAATGGAAGGCAGTGGTAGTTCCCGAGGTTTGGGGATCGATATGCTCACGCACACAAATTTCAAGAAGTGGAAGTCATGCTTGAAGAGTTACTTGTTGGGAGAAGATTTATGGGACGTTGTTGGTGGAGATGCACAGACAGAGGTAGTGGCGACCGCAACGAATGCTCGAGAAGTCAGGACCTGGAAGAAGATGAATGCGAAAGCAGAGTTCACCCTGAAAAGAGCTATCTCACCGGACTTGTTTGATTACATTATAGGGTGCAAATCGGCGTCGGAGATTTGGGCTGCCCTTGATGGTCTGTTCAACATGAAGAATGTGGCAAGATTGCAGTTTCTGGAAAACGAGTTGGCGAAAGCAAATCAGGGAGAGCATTCCATCTCGGTTTATTTCCGGAAGATGAAGAATCTATGTGCAGAGATTACTGCATTGGATCTGGAAGAGCCAATTTCTGAGGCGAAGTTGAAGAGACACATCATCAGGGGGTTGCGGAAGGAGTATTTATCTTTTGTCACTGCAGTGCAAGGATGAGCTACTCAACCCTCTCTGATGGAGTTGGAGAATCTCTCGACGTCTCAGGATAGTTTAGCTACACAAATGGCGGGGGTGTCTATCTCTACTCTCTAGTGAAAGGAGCGATGTTTTGTACACCGGGAAGAAGAAAAACTGGGATAAGAAGAAGCAGAATGACGGAGAAAGTTCTTTTACCTCATCTAGGGAGGGTGGTGCTCGTTTCCCTCCCAGGAATGAAGGAGGAAAGAAGAATGTCAGGTGCTTCAGATGCAACAAGGTTGGACACTACAAGCGTGATTGTAGAGTCAGCCTCACACCGGGTCATGCAGCAGAGAAGGATGAAGGTACAAAGGAAGTCGAAGGTTGGGGAAGGTGTTGCCTTGCGGAGAAAGTCTCCAATGTGGACGCCTTGGCCTCGGTGAACTTCGAAGACGATTGGATCGTCGATTCCGGATGTGGACATCACCTTACTGGTGACGAGTCCAAGTTCTCATCTCTGCGGAAGTATGATGGATGTGATGTTATCGTGACGGCGGATAACACAGTTCATCCGGTGGAGCAAGAGGGGACTGTGACAGTTGGCAGTGATATGAGTGCACTCACGCTGAAGAGTGTGCATCATGTGCCGGGTATGAAGAAGAACCTGTTTTCAATGACGAATGCAGTTGATGTTGGGTACCACGTGTTATTTGGGCCAAAGGAGGTGAAGTTCCTACGGAACTTTGATTCGGTGAAGGCGGAGGTGACTCACACTGGAAGGCGGGTTCGTGATCTGTATGTTCTCTCCACAACATCTTATGTGGACAAGATGAAGGCCAACGATAGTGCTGTGATTTGGCATGAAAGGTTGGGGCATGTCGGCATGGAGAAGCTGAGAGCGATGGTGGCGAAGAGTCTTGTTAGAGACTTACCTCGCCTGTCTTCTTTTGGTAATGGACATGTATGTGAGGGATGTCAGTTTGGAAAGGCACATCACCTTCTATTTGACACGTCTCTCTCGAGGTGCACGAGACCACTGGAGTGCATTCATAGCGATGTGATGGGGCCGACTGCTACCCCAAGTTTTTCAAGAAAAAGGTACATGTTGTTGTTCGTGGATGACTTCTCACGCTACAGGTGGGTGTATTTTTTGAAGGAGAAGCCAGAGGTGTTTGGCAAGTTCCTAGAGTTCAAGGAGCGAGTTGAAGGAGTGTTGAATCTGCGGATCAAAAAGTTGAGGACAAACAATGGAGGGGAATTTACTTCCACGGAGTTCTATTCTTTCTGTAGGAAGAATGAGATCATGAGAGAGTTGTCATGTGCTTATACACCGCAGCAGAACGGAGTTGCCGAGAGGAAGATCCAGTATATTTCTGAGACTTCCAGGTGTTGGTTGCTTGCTAAAAGTATTCCTAAGGCCTTATGGGCGGAGGGAATGATGTGTGCAACTTATGTGATCAACAGGTTGCCATTGATCCCGAACAACCAAAAGTCTCCATATGAACTCATGTTTGGAGAGGTATCGAGTGTGAAGCACTTGAGAGTGTTTGGAGCAGTTTGCTATGTTCATGTTCCAGATGCACGAAGGACGAAGCTTGATGCCAAAGCTATGAAGTGTGTCTTCATAGGCTATGATGAGGGCAAAAAGGGTTGGAAGTGTATGGACCCTCACACTCGAAGGTTCATCGTTTCTCGGGATGTTGTGTTTGACGAGTTGACATCTTATGGTGGAGGTCCTAACACAGTATTGGAAGAGAACGTGGGAGTAGCAAGCCATGAAGAAGAAACTGATGAAAGATCAGTTGAATTACCTATGTCTCCAGGAGCTCCATGCTCTTCGGGTTCGACGTCGGTGGAGACGGAGTCACGAAGAAGGGGGAGCAGTGCTTCAAGTCATGGTGATGGGGGAGCATGTGCGGAGACAAGGGTCGGAGAGATGGAGAGCATTTCTTCTTTTAGAAGATCGAAGAGGACCATCATGCCACCGACTCGCTATAAGGAAGGTAATATGGTAAACATGGTTTCATGTTACTTTGCAGGTTCACTTGATGAGCGGGAGCCGTCATGCTATGACGAAGCCGCAGGCGTGGAGTGGGAAAATATCATGAATGAGGAGATGAGTGCCCTAAAAAAGAACGAGACTTGAGATCTTGTACCCAAGGTGGATGGTGTTACTCCAGTCACATGCAAGTGGGTTTACAAAATCAAGAAGAAAGCAGATGACAGTGTGGAGCGGTACAAGGCTCGTCTTGTAGCTCGAGGTTTTTCACAGCAGTACGGGGAGGACTACGATGAGACGTTCAGTCCCGTGGCGAAAATGACTTCAGTACGGATGGTGATTGCATTGGCGGCTTGCCAAGGTTGGAGGTTGTGGCAGCTCGACGTGAAGAACGCTTTTCTTTATGGCGAGATTGACAAGGACATTTTTATGGTGCAACCACCGGGGTACGTATCTGAATCTCATCCTAATTATGTTTACAAATTGAAGAAAGCTTTGTATGGCTTGAAGCAAGCACCTCGGGCTTGGTATGAAAAGATTGCGGAGTATTTACAATTTTGTGGGTACTATGCATCTGACTCGAACTCGAGTTTATTTGTGAAGAAGAAGGGTAGTCTACATGTCCTCGTATTGTTGTATGTCGACGATATGATTGTGATAAGAAACGATAACGAAGAGGTAGCAATGCTTAGAGCGGAGCTATCTATTCGTTTCGAGATGAAGGATTTGGGAGAGTTACACCATTTCCTTGGTTTGGAGGTGGAGAGGAAGAAGAACGGGTTGCTTGTATCCCAGAAGTCATATGCAGAGCGAATCGTTGATAGATTCAGCATGAAGGAAGGGAAGAGTAGTTCTACTCCACTTGAAGTTGGGTTGAAGCTTCGTCGAGATGAGGGTAGGGTCCTCTCGGATCCTAAGCTTTTTCGGGCTCTGGTGGGAAGTTTGATATATTTGACGATTACAATGCCGGATATCTCATATGCGGTTAGCCGAGTAAGTCGTTATATGCATGAATCGAGGAAGCCTCATCTGGAGGCGGCGAAGGGAATTCTAAAATATGTTCGAGCGACCTTGGACATGGGGTTGTTGTATGGATTCACAGATGCTGATTATGGTGGAGATTCCGATGATCGGAGGTCGACGTCGGGGTATGTCTTCATGTGTGGTTCAACATCAGTGTCGTGGTGTAGCAAGAAGCAGGACTCGGTGTCCCTTTCCACTACCGAAGCATAGTATAAAGCGTCATCTTTGGCGGCTCAGGAGTGTATATGGTTTCGTAGACTAGTGGAGAATGTGTTTTTGAAAATTGGAAAGGCTACAATGTTTCGCGGCGACAACGAGAGTGCTTTGAAGCTCATGTCGAATCCGGTGTTTCATGCTCGGACGAAACACATAGAAATTGAGCACCATTTCATTCGGGAGAAAGTGCTTGACGGTGCTATCGTGATGGATTTTGTTCGTAGCCATGATAATGTGGCGGATATTTTCACTAAGCCTGTACCAAAAGGATCATTCGAGCGTCTTTGTGGTTTGCTCGGAATGGTATCGGTAACTCATCTTGAAGGGGAGTATTAAAATAATCAAGATGAGGAAGTGCAAAAAAAATGTTGCAACCTTTTTTAAAATAGGTTGTGACTTATTTTGTGATGTTTTTCTAAAGGGAAAAACGAAAAAAAGTTTTTTTATTTAAAGCAGCCGACAGTTTTTTTTTGGAAAGGGTGCATTTTCTCCTCTATTAAAATATTATAACTGCTGTCCAAAAAAAGTGAAGTGCTGAGTGGTTTTTTCTTCCCTGTTTTTTGAAACCGGCGTGACCTTTCTTCCTTCCCTGTTCGTGAAAGAGTGCAGGAAACTTTTTCTGCCAAGTTTTTTCTCTTTGCTGTTTTAGTGATAGAAGGGCTGCCATTAAAAAGTGTCCAGAAAAAAAAAAAAAGCATTGTCTTCTCCACGGTTTGGCGCCTAGTTTTTGCTTCCCAATTTTTTGCCTCCACGGTGAAAGTGCATCCATCATTTTCTTTGTTGTCCGTGAAGTGTTATTTTAAAAAAAAAAAAATTCCCAGCCACAATTTTTTTTTCCTCGCTTTCCTCGCCTTATTGTCGCCTAGGCGCCCGCCTTATCGCCTAAGCGTCCAGGCGCCCGACGCTCGCCTTGGTTCGCCTTGACGCCGTGACAAGAATGGGTTTATCATTGTTGGATTTCATTGCGATTGAGAACGGATTTTGTGCAAGTGTGAAGTGTTCTTGGGCACATAAATTTCTACACTTTGCTAGGCATGAACTATGGTGGATTGGGTAAGTTGAGCTAAGCGATGCGGTGGTCTATATATAAGAGGAGTTTACTCGTGTCTCGAGTGACATATAAAGGCGTCAGGCAATGAAAATTACTTGTTTATGTGCATCTACTGCAACCAAGCAGGGTGGGGCCGTCCATTGAGAAGGAGGTGATGGTGAGGCAATGTTATTCTTGGATGTGATGGAAGGAGAAGAGGCGGGTAGCTATGAAGATTCAAACTAACGATTCAGTGCCATAAGCGGGGAAATCAAGGCAGGCTGGGTGGGCATGTACATATTGATTGCAGTCATTGTAGCGGTGTGGGCTTCAATGGAGTGGAGTTCTCGTCATTGTGTTCATTGATGGGATGAAGTAGGCGATGGGTTTGTTATGTTCAGTTCCTGAGAGACCAAGGAATAATCACAAGCAATTGACAGTTCTCAAGTAAATCGAATCATCAATTGAGTACACAAGCAAGCAAAACAAACATCAGAAGATCAATCCTAGGAGATAGACATTGTCATCTTTGAACAAATGATCACCACAACGAGGAAGATTGGACTCCTCTTCTTTACAACAAGGAAAATAACCAAGACTCCGGATCTGGAAAAACATATTACTTACTTAGCCTACCTGCTATTTATAGATTTATTTAGTAGCGGTATTACATAAGTGCTCTTGGCAGACACAAATTTGAAATTATTTAACTTCCCGCCATATTGCTTGCACATTGATGGTTCCGGCTCAAACGGGAAATAGCTCAATCAATTTAGAATGTATCAGGATTATTACACCGGTTAAGTCAAGGGTGAGCACAGTATGGAGATTTATTTATACTTGCTGTGTATGCTTTAAATGAGCGGGTGTCGTGTTACCGATTCTATACGCCGATTATCTTATTATATTAGTATTTATGTCCTTTGAGTATTTTATATTTTGAAGTCGCGTCAAGTTGCATTATTGAGTATTTTAATCTTTGATGCAATTACGGGCATGCCACTAGGGGTCTTATAAATAGACCCTTAGAGTCTTGTATAACGAACTAATCAATGAATGGGATATTTTCTTCCAAGTCTCCCTTCTAGGGCTTTCCCTCTTCCCCTAAAATTCTTCTCTTCTTCCTCCACCCTTTAGGGTTTCATCTTCTCTCATCTCCTCCATCATTTCTAGGGCTCAATACCCCTGTATCTCCTCTTCCGCTTCCATCCGACAAACCACCAAAGCGAGCACGTAACAAACTTGGTATCAGAGCCTCTAAGTCCTCTTCCGCCAACGCACGCCAACACTTCCCCGTTCTGTCAAAGTCTCCAGCAAGCCACTCCCCCGCTGCAAGCATCGCATCCATCTACCCCTTCCCCGCTCGTCACCCTACCTCCCTCTACTCACGCTGCAACTCCATTCCAATTGTCGTTCACACAAGCCCCTCCTTCCACAACCTGCAACAGCTCCATCGTCTTCCCCTCCGGCGTCGTAAGTCGTCAACCATTCGAAAGTCTCAGCCCGACCGCTTCTACGTGCATTGACGACTACGATCCCTTACACATCGTCGACTCCACTCCGTACTCACCTCCACACAGCTCTTCCCCGCGCTCTCCTTCATCTTCCCTCGCCGCTCAACCCCGCTCCAGCCGCTGTTTTATCGACGCCAAACTCCAACGCGTCTTCTCCTATCGTCGACCCCTTCCTTCAAACCGCTGCTCCTTTGTGCCACCTTCCATCGAGCCACACACGCCAGCCCCTGCTGTTCCCATAACGCAGCTTTCTCGAGCCCCTCAAGCCAGCACACCTCTTCTAATCGATCTCCTCGAGCATGCTGTCCTCGGACCGCCCAACATCTATCTGTGTTCCTTCCAAGTCCCAACCACCTGCATAAAGGAATCAATAAATAATTAATTAATTTTCAATTAATTAGTTATTTATAAATAATTAATTAATTTACTATTAATTAATTATTTCTATCTATTCCATCATGTCGCTTAGCGCCGCCGACCGCAATGCGCTGTTCGCCCAGCTCGCCGAGTTGGACCGCCGTATTGCTCAGCAGGAAACTTGGCTCGGCCACCTGGATGCTCAGTTCGACCTCAAACTCGTCGCCCTCCGCATGTCCCACGCCTTGATGGTTATTATGTCTCCACCACCACCGTCGCCAGAATCGTCGTCGTTTCCTCCAATGGTGGTGCCGCCACCGCTCTTTGTCGTTAATGACGCTCCGCCGCCACCATCGGAGGTCATTCTTTCACCGCCACCACCATTGATGCAGGCACCTTCTCAGCCAACCCCGACTCCGATTGCCCCCGACCACTTCGCAGTCGAACCCTGCCCCACCGATTTTTCCATCGCCGTCTCCTCGTGGTCCTTCATTACCTCCTCCGTCCGCCGACGCACCATCGCCAACCTTGGTGGTTGTTATCCTGTCTACACTGCCGCCGCCAACACTCCTAGTACAACCGTCGGTATGGTAATCATTTATCCATCACCAACATCGACACCGCTTCTGCCTCAGTCGGCCCCTACTATGCCGTCCTTCCGTTCCCTCTCCTCCGACTGTCTACTCTGCCAACGTTCTCGTCGCTTCTCCTCCGGCCCCTTATTTGGTCGGCCACCTCACCGCCTCCGACCACCTCACTGCCTACGGCCACCTTGCCTCTGCTTCTACCGCGCGAGATCCCTCCGACCACCTTGTCAGGGCTCCTCACCACCACACCGCCGGACCCGTTCCTGCCGCCGCTATTACTACTCCAGGGACCTTGCCGCTACTGACTGTCGCCGATCCGCCAAAACTGCTGGACCCCTTTCTGCCACCAGTTCTACCAGCCGAGATCCCTTCATCCATCTTGTTGTTGCTGCCCTCCAACGCTCTGCCAGCACCACCGGACCCAGTTCTTCCGGCGCCAGTCTTTTCGTCAGCGCCACCACTGCTCGCCGATGCCCCCTCCGCCGCGACACGATATTGTAAACTATTCTGGCGCGAAATCAAGGTGCCAGATGATCTGGCCACCCAAGTGCAGTTTGAGCTTGAGGGAAAGCTCGATTTCGGGGACGTATGAGATGTTACGGATCCTAAGCAGTTATCTTATTAGAATTATTTGTCTTTTGAGGCATATTTTGAAGTCGCGTCTTTTATTATCGCGTATTTTACTCAGAGCGGCGGGTTGTTGCCACTGGGGCTCGATCCCCAGACCTCCTTGATAAGAACCTCTCCTAACAGACCTTATCACCAACTGACCCCAACCCGTCTCTCGTCTCCGCGCCTGTTCTCAGCGCGGCGGGTTGTTGAGGCTGCGGCTCGATCCCCAGACCTCCTTGATAAGAACCTCTCCTAACAGGCCTTATCACCAACTGACCTGCAGGTCAGTTGGTGATAAAGCCTGTTAGGAGAGGTTCTTATCAAGGAGGTCTGGGGATCGAGCCGCAGCCTCAACAACCCGCCGCGCTGAGAACAGGCGCGGAGACGAGAGACGGGTTGGGGTGCCTGGACTGCAGTCCTTCTGGAAGGCGTGCTTGGCCGTGGTCCGCTAGCTGGTGTGATGCCACGGGGTGCGGCGGGGCCCCGGCGTCCTGCATCAAAAAAGTGCAGAACGTCGGGGCCCCGCCGCACCCCGTGGCATCACACCAGCTAGCGGACCACGACCAAGCACGCCTGCCAGAAGGACTTCAGTCCAGACACCCCAACCCGTCTCTCGTCTCCGCGCCTGTTCTCAGCACGGCGGGTTGTTGAGGCTGGGGCTCGATCCCCAGACCTCCTTGATAAGAACCTCTCCTAACAAGCCTGCAGGTCAGGCGTGCTTGGCCGTGATCCTCTAGCTGGTGTGATGACACGGGGTGCGGCGGGGCCCCGACGTCCTGCATCAGTTACATAGGAAAATGTGATAATAAAAAAATGATAGAAGTTGTTGTGCAAAGTCTATGCTAAATATCCATTTATAAAAGTGGCGTGCTAATCGTTAAATAAATAAAACAGATATTAAAAACCTCATCTATCTTCCGCTTCAAAGGTGCATGCAAAGATACATGCTTCTCCATGTTGGCTGAATTGACTGCATTTAAAGGGCATTCCATCTTTTTCTCCAGAAAATGCACTGATTTTGTTTCTCTTGGTTTTGAAGAATTCGTTTTGTTATTGTTCACTTCTATTGTTCTGGAGTCAAAAGAGCAGTGTAATTGTCAAACAAAATGAATATGACAAAACTGATCACAGCAATAAGATAATCATTCATACTTTGCAATAGCTGAGTTAAGAATACCACGATGATTGTTATCACCCAAAGAGGTATCCTTATCAGTGCTTATGTTCTGGGAACCAAGCCTTGTGCTGGAAACAAGTTTTGGCTTGGAATTCTCTGCTTAGGAAAATAATTCAATAATACAATGATCATAGAATACTAAAATCTTACAAACAGAAACTTCAACTTTGCTACCTTTAATAGAAGTCATGTTATAACCAGCAGGTGAGACTTTGGGGTCAACAGTAGCATCAGTACTGAGTTTCTGAAGGGTAGACCCTACTATGCTTTTAGCAACAATTGAAGGTTGGTGGGATTCACTTGAAGTTTTAAATTGTAAACTGAGACAAATTCATATTAGGGAACTCTTTACAAGATATACATAAGCTCCCAAAATCAAATAACATGGAAGAAAAGTATGTTTTACATCTATCAATAATCTAATCAACGCCAATAGATTTATATCCAAAAAGATTATTTTGTTTTCCTTTTTTTCCTTGGTAAAAGCTGCAATTCATGTCTTCGACAATTTGAAATATGTGAAAAATAAAGCCTGGCGCAAGAAGCATATTAGAGTTCCAAACACCGCAGCAACTACCATAATATTAAGATGCTAATGTAGTTTGTTATGTCCATTGAAGTTAAATGGTTTGTTATCTCCATTAAAGTTAACTGGTTTGTTATCTCCATTGAAGTTAAATGGCAACCGTGTCATGCTTCTAGATCTCCTAGCTAAGTTTGCCTTGTTAAAATATGTATTTAGCATCATAACATCACGTTAGTCCCACATTGTATATTGCCATATTGGTGCACTTTTATGATGCAGGACATGCGTCACACCTGCCTGCCACCCTGGAGTCCCACCAGGGGGCCCACCTTGGCGTTGCACCAAGGCTGCTTTATCAGGCCCACGGGCCGTACACCCCAACCCATCCCCGGCTCCACCACATAGTCGATAGGTTGTTGAGGTTGGGGCTCGATCCCCCGACCTCCTTGATAAAGAGTCTTCAGGCAGACTCTCATCACCAACCCATCCGCGGCTCAGTTGGTGATGAGAGTCTGACTGAAGACTCTTTATCAAGGAGGTCGGGGGATCGAGCCCCAGCCTCAACAACCTATCGGCTCTGTGGTGGAGCTGGGGATGGGTTGGGGTGTATGGCCCGCAGGCCTGATAAAGCAGCCTTGGTGCGACGCCAAGGTGGGCCCCCTGGTGGGACTCCAGGGTGGCAGACAGGTGTGACGCCTGTCCTGCATCAGTTAAAATATGTATTTAGCATCATAACATCACGTTAGTCCCACATTGTATATTGCCATATTGGTGTATCTATTTATTTTGTCTTATTTATGGCCATTTTTGGGAAGAATAGAATCACATTATTCATTCATTTCTCCTCCTACACTCCATTGCTAATTGTATCCTCAACCTAGAAGTCTTACGCTTCTCCCACCATGAGCTCCTCAATTCTGCTTCCAGAGCCTTGTTGAATGTATTTGTCAGTTGCCCACAGCCGCAAAATCCTCACATTAGTCGCCCACAACTACCGGCAACACATATCATCGAGGCTCATCAACATCCGCTGCCAGCGCAGTCGCTGCTCGCAACCTCAGGTTCGAATGTTCGATAAAAACAAGTCACAGTTCGTATCCTTTGACAGTCTCTGACATTTACTACTAGCGCGTCGTTCTCTGCTTCCATGGCATCCTTAGATCCTGTCCAGTGGCTAACCTGAACTAGTGATCTACATTAATTTAGATCTGGTCTCTTGTGCTGCTTCAAATTTGGTCCTGTTTCTTAGATCTACCCCTCCGCTGCTTCCTCGAACTCCATAGATTCCAAACTATGCCAGACATTGTCACCAGAACCGAGTCTCCTCTTCGTGTTCATGGAGGCTCCAGACAACCACATTTGGAGACTTGTAGTAAAAAATCACTTAAGTTAATATCTACGGGTCACATCGATGGTACTACTTCACGGCCTTATCCTGCCTCTGCAAAAAGGCCTCAGCCTTTGACTTCAATATGGACTTACGATGAGCATCTGGCAAATGATGTAATTTTTCAATCTGTCTCTTATATTATCATGCTCCAGCAGAAGTCTTAATGTCTTATAACACTTCAACTAATATGTTGACACATCTGAGACAGTATTTCACTCAGACCGGCAACACCTACGAGTTCCAACATTTACAGATTATTCGGTCTACTTGTCAGGGAGATCACAATTGTTAGATAGTTTCATGCCTACATGATGGAGCAATGGAGTCAGCTCACTATCATGGAGCATTTTCCTGAGCCAGGTGTCACAACCTCCTATTATCAATATCTTGTTTTACGTGACTGCAGAAGTTTGCTACAAATCCTCATCCATTTATGCCCTGAATTTCATGTTTTTGCTGGAATTCCTTTATAATGCTCACCAGCCTCATCTTTGGACATAGCTGTAAATGAGCTGACAGCTGAGGAGAATCGCCGCATTGCACATGAACAATCCTCTGCCACTCCTAAGAGATCTGTTGTTGTGGCCCATCCTATACAGACTGTAGTACAATCCAGATCAATTGGACCTCGCTAACCCGTCCCAATCAGAAATGGTGCGCGTCACACAAACGTCATAACGCCCACATTACTCAAGAGTGTTAAGCTCTTATTCAGCGCAAGGCATACGAGGTCTCATTTGGGAGACTACATGTGCACCCCCAGTTTAGACAAACAGCGATAGCAGATACCAGACATACTTGACATATATGATAGCTTGTCTTCACTCCGGATCAAATTCAATAGTTCATAAGCATGCTATAGATGACGACTCAGCCTTATGATTATGTAAGCTCCTCATTTGCTAGCTCCGCAGGTATATTTTCTTCCTCATGGATTAGAGTGTTATGGGCCACGTGTTATTATTATCTAGGTGTCTAATTGTTATCTTTATGTGTGTGTGTGGGGGGGGGCTCGAGCTCCGTGTCTAGTATTAGGTGTCATTATTATTGTTTTGTCTTATCTTTATGTAAAGGCCTCGAGCTCTGTGTCTACTATTATGTGTCATTGTTATTGTTTTGTCTTTTTATATGTTGTAGCCTATATAAAGGCATTGGATGTGTGGTATGAAGGAAGCAAGAAAGAATTCTAGCTCCCATCTTTTGAATGCGAGATCTTGGTGGCTCTCTCCTCTAACGAGCAACCCCGCTTAGGCAGCCGCGGTTCCGGCTCCACGGTATCCTCCACCACCGCCATCTTCTCCACCTCCGGCCTCTCCTCCGGCAACATTCTTAGACCCATAACAACTTGGTATCCGAGCTACTCGGTCCTATTCCGCCAAGGCAACTCCATTCCAGACAACCGCAGCTTCAACCTACGACTGCAGTTTCAACGTCCTTCTCGGTCGTCTTCCTCAACTTCATTGCACGTGCATCTCCCTCATTTGCCCGTTCTTCTCGGCCAAATCTCCGGTCTTCCCAAACCGCAGCTCCTTCGACAGCCAGCACCAGAGGTCTCCTCCCTCTTCCATTGCAACCATCGTAGCCAAGCTTCCTGCTCGGCTTCCTCAACGACGGAGACTCATGGAAGGCTCCTCTTAAGTCTTCCTCACCGTGACGCAAGTTCCCCCGCGCGAATCATCGACGGTCTTCCTGCGTTTCCGCGTCTCTTGCCGTCGTCGTGCTCGACGACATCCTTGTCGCGTGCTCGTCTCTTTCCGGCGGTGCCCCGGGCGCAACTATCTGGCGCGCAACTTTCTGTCGAGCCAGGTCTCTTCCGCAGAGGCCGATTATTCCGTCTCCCACCCTGTCGTCTTGAGCCCCACGCCTCGCAGCTCCATAAACGCCTGTTTTTATTTCTCGAGCCCACCAAAAATCAAGCTCACGCCTCTGATACCATCAAGCCACATCAGCTATCTGTTTTATTTTATTAAAAACCTGACGCCACCGCCTCTCCGTGCCCCTCTTCTTTTCTTGAGCCCAACGCCTGCCGTAACTCAACAGCCCACGTTTTCACTTTTCTGCCATAGCCGCACCTATTCTTGTCTCAATATTGGGCGGCGACGCGGCTCCTGCGACAACTCCCAATCAGCTGCATCGAAGGATTTTACTCGTCCCATCACCCGCTCTCTCTCGCGTGCTACTTCCGGCCTCATGATGACTGACGCTTCAGACTTCATGGCGGCTCTCCAAGATTTCAGGACCTCCATCGAGACCAGCTTTCGGGATGCTGAAAGACGCCATCTGGACAATGAAAAACGTCATTGGGACAATATTGCCTCCCTCACCCTCAAGCTTAATGAGTTGACCGCCGCACTCCCCATGATCACCACCCCACCTACGGAACACGCCAGCTCCAGTCAGGCGCCTCCGCCTCCACCTCCGCCGCTTATCCGCCACGAGCCGCGGGCCTTCCTTCAACAAGACGTGGCTATGCAGTCGCGCTAGACCAGGCTGGACTTCCCCACCTATGACGATAAAACTGATCCATTGGCCTGGCTCACCAGGTGTGAGCAATTCTTCGGCCACCAACAAATTCCAGCCGCTGATCGACTTCCTCTCGCCTCCTTTCACCTACTCGATTTAGCTCTGCTTTGGGCCACTCGTCTCCTCACCGACCAACCAGGCCTGACATGGGACGACTTCAAGTGGTATTGCAACCTACGTTTCGGCCCTCCCATCCGCAACAACCCCCTCGGTGCCCTTACGACACTCCGTCAAACGGGCGCAGTGGATGATTACCTGGAGTAGTTTCAACTCCTCCTGGCACACGTCACACTTTCCCCAGTAATGCAAGTCTCCATCTTCACAGCTGGACTCCAAGTTCGCCTCCAACTGGATGTCGAATTTGAGGCCCCGCCAGACTTAGTGACTGCTATGATTCTAACCCGTCTATGCGACCGCCGCCTCCAGTTGGCCCGGGGGGCCTACTTACCCACCGACCTCGGCACTCCACAAGGACGTCTCGAGGGTCCTCCCACTGCGTTGGTCCGTCGGTTATCTCGGACCGAGATGTTGGACCGCCGCGCTCAGGGTTTATGTTTTAAATGCGACGAGCAGTACACTCGCGGACACAGATGCAAAAAGCTTTTCTACCTAGGCGTCGAGGACTCGGACGAGGAAGGCATCAGATGACGCTCGTCTTCTCGGGATTTCCCTCGAGCTTGGAGACAAGCTCTTTCTGGACGGCGGGAGTGATGTTATGGGCCACGTATAATTATTATCTAGGTGCCTAGTTGTTATCTTTATGTAGGGGGGCCTCGAGCTCCATGTCTAGTATTAGGTGTCATTATTATTGTTTTGTCTTATCTTTATGTAGGGGCCTCGAGCTCCGTGTCTACTATTAGGTGTCATTGTTATTATTTTGTCTTTTTATATGTTGTAGCCTATATAAAGACATTAGATGTGTGTTATGAAGGAAGCAAGAAAGAATTCTAGTTCCCATCTTTTGAATGCGAGATCTTGGTGGCTCTCTCCTCTAATGAGCAACCCCGCTTAGGCAGTCGCGGTTCCGGCTCCACGGTATCCTCCACCACCATCATCTTCTCTACCTCCGGCCTCTCCTCCGGCAACATTCTTAGACTGGTAACATAGAGAGACCCCTTTCTTTTGGGGAAGCTCTAGGTGATTGATCAACATCTGAAGCGTTTACCTTCTTAACTTCTGCTCCAAACTCCTAATTGTTCCCGTCATGAGTTTGAGAGGGTGGGTGTTAAAATATGTATTTAGTATGATACTATCACTTCAGTTCCACATTGTATATTGATATATCTTATATTTATTTCCTTATTTATGCACCTTATCGGGAAGAATAGAATCACACCATTCAATCATTTCTCCTCCTACTTCCAGCATACCTTTGAAGGTAAGATTTATCAGAGAAGGTTATTGTAATATTGATCTCTTGTTTCTTACTTCTCAACAATAATTTAATAAACATATCCCTAGGAAAGGTAAACAGGTTGTTAAAGCCCAAATAGCAAAAACTCATATTTGGGCACATGTTCTCTTCTCTTTCTTTTTATTTGTCTAGCATCGTTTGAGGGTCCTTCCCTCTTGTATAAATATACATGTAAAGTTGTAAACTGTAAATTTGTTTTAAAGTGAAATAAAAGTTTCTTCACTCAGTATTTTACATGATATAAGAGCAGGTTTCTTTTGGCTGCTCTCATCCATATCAGAGCAGGTTTATTTAACCTGCTCTCATCTGCACGCGGTCGCCTAACTACAGGCCTGCTCTATGTAGCCACCTGAAAAGTGCTCTCCGCCAAACACGGTCATTTGACAACCCACTTGCCTCTGCTAGTTAAAAAAAACTCTCTGTGTCTTTGTATAGTGATCTCTGCGCTCTCGATTTCTGCCCGAGCTCACTGCGACCATTCACATCTTGTTCCTCCTCGAGCGATCTTTGGTCGAGCGATCTCTGGTTGAGCTCCTTCCAGGCGTGAACGAACTTGCTCGAGCGACATCTCACTGAAGACGATTTGAAGTCAAGGGATTTCTCAAGCTCTCTTTCTCCTCACGAGTAGCTCAAACGACTTCTTCTTCCTTGTGAACGACTCGATGTGTCTCTGCCAAGTGATCTCTGGACAAGCTTCTGATTTCTAGTCGAGTTCATTGTGACCATTCAGACGTGAAATAACTTGCTCAAGGGACATCTTGTTAAAATTGATTCGAAGCCGAGCAATTTCTCAAACTCTGGCGAGAACGAAGTTTGGTCTCAACTCGAGCGATTTCAGGCAAGTTTGATCTCAGCCTGAGTGTTTTTGGCTACTAGATATTGTGTGTTTTAAGAGTTTACTGCCACAAGCCGTGTGTTTCACACACTTGCTCTCACATAATCTAGTACTCGCCTTATTACTTGTTGGTCAGATCTTCATCTTTCCAGGATATGTGGGCTCGCTACTGCAAGCCACTTCCGTTATACTGGATTGGACGAACTATCTTGTCTTGTCGTGATCACTACTATAGAAGAAATATATATGTAAAAGCCCGATGTAAATGCCCACTTCTTTAGCCCATTAGAAGATCTCTCTCATGTATAGATTAATCCCACACCGTGGTTTTGGATAAGGTGTTACTCCTCCCACCTATATGTGTGTGTGTATATATATATTGATATATGTATATATATGTATGAATATGTATGTATATGCATATATATGTATGTATATATGTATATATATCTATGTGTATGTATATATATATGGGTATCTATATATATATATGTGTGTATCTATATATATATATATATATGTGTGTATATATATATATATATGCGTGAGTATGTCTTGCCGGTGGCCGGGTACTATCGCGCTTGGTCGGGGGCGGGCGCCCGCGCGAATCCCGGCGGGGGCGGGTAAAGCCCGCCGTCGCCGGCCGGGTACTGTCGTCGTCGGTCGAGTACTGTCATCGCCGGCCGGGCGAATACCTACGTTTAGGGATAGGAGGGAGAGCGGGACAGAAGAGAAAGGGAGGGAGAAATTGATTTTTTAGGTAAAAATTTACATTTTCTTACAAAATAAAATTAGAAATATTGATTCATATTTTTACCGTCATTTTAAGTACTCATATGTATGTGTTTTGAATAAAAGGTTAGTGCTCATAAGCGGGCGCAACCCACTTATAAGTGGGCGCAGCCCGCTTGAACGCGGGAGCAACCCGCTCGAACGCGGGGGCAGCCCGCTAAGAGTCAGCGAGCACGGGCGAAGCCCGTGCGGAGCTGCTCGTAATATAATATATATATATATCTGTGTGTGTGTATCTCTCTCTCTCTATATATATATGTGTGTGTGTGTGTATCTATATATATATATGTGTGTGTGTGTGTACGTGTGTGTGTGTGTGTCTCTATATATATATATATATGGGAGAAATCGTATGCGAATAAGCATGTGCGAAAGAGGTGCGAACAAGTGATCTGGGCCGTTCGTCCTGTTCGCGTGATTTGCTACAGTGCGAATGCGTCATCCTCCATCCCATTGGACTCACAGCGTGTAACATCCCCCAGACAGCTAGACCCCCCAGGTGAATCTGTCCTGACAAGGTCATGACAAGGCCTTGGTAGTGTAGAAATCCCTTTGACTTAGGCAAGATTAGGGTTGAAAGTGCCTTGGACTGCAAATAGCAATTTCCAGTGACCAAGCTTAGGGTTGGACTTTAGGGCCTCAACTTGACCATTTGGCCCCACCATGGTATCCCTAACCCTTTAGGGGTCCCCTTAGGGCACCAAGGACCCATTGGGGTCAACCAAAGAGGCCAAATTGACCAAAGTCAACCCTAACCCTAAATTGGTCAAAGTAGCCTAATTAGGGTCAATTAACCCTCACCATGCCAAATTGACCACTCATCTAGGTCTAGAATATCATGAGAGACCTAGTGGACCCAAAAGCCCCATCATGGGACCCCCAATGGTGCAAATTGACCAAAATGCCCCTTTAGGTCAAAAATGGCAATTCTTCATTAAAAGCCCTAATTGACCATCACCATAGTAAATTGACCTTACCCATAGTGTTATCATATCATAGGGGACCCAGTGGACCAAAAATCCCCTTGACTGGGTCAACCCTAGGGCTCAATTTGACAAAAGTCAACTTAGCCTGTTTTGGTCAAATCAACTTGAATTGGGTCAACCAAGACTCATGTGACCAAATTGACCCCACCAATAGTTTCTAAACCTAATTTGGAATCCAAGGGACCCAAAATCCCCATCCTAGGGTCACCCAATTGTTCAATTTGACCAAAAGTCAAACTTGCCCAAATTAGGTCAAATCTCTTAAACCTAGCCCAATCCCTTTGGGCTAAGCCCAAATTGACCTCTTGACCAGCCTAGTAGACTGATATTAAACATGAGAGAGAGGTAAAAATCGGCCATGATGAGTAGGAGAGAGAAAAACCCAATTTTGGAGGAGAGAGAAGGTGGTGTTCATGGCCATTAAGAGGATACACCCCTTGGAATCCCCATTGATGTCCCATTTCATCTCCCCTGATGAATGTGGAGGGAATTCCAGGAGTTTTCTGGAGGAATTGAAGGCAAGGGGGATGCATTAGGGTGGCCGGCCATGGGGGAGTGGAGGGGTCACATGGTGATCTCTTGATGGAGCCCTCCTCCCATTAAATTGAGGCCTCCATTAGCTTCATAAGGGGGAGAGGAGTTGAAACCCCCATTTTCCCGACCCTATCAGTGCTCAGAGGATGGCTTTTCCATGGCACCCAAAGCTCCAAGGAGGAACAATGGCGGCCGGCAATCGGAGCCACGATTCACACCAAATGAGGTCCGATCCTCCTCCTCCTTACTCGTGCTAGTATCTTAGATCGAATTAGGTGAGAAATCGGGCTCAAAAGAGCCCGATCGGAGAGTTGAAAATTCGGAATTTTCATGGAAATTCACCCTCTTGAGTTCGCCGGAAACCGCCCCTCCGGCGGCCGTGTCGCCGCCCGGCGATAGCCCCCACCTCAACGAAGGTGGTGGCGGTGGTGGCCGGCCAGGGAGGTGGCCGGGTGGCCGGGAAATGGCCCTGGAAAAGCTGTCGGAAATGGCGTTTTTCTGGACTGTTTTCGGGCAATGGAAGAAGATGAACAGTGCCATTGTTTTATTAATTGATATTATGTGATTTAATTGGCATTATTTATAGCAGAACTTGATTTTAATTACTAAAAATACTAGATGCCCTCTACAGAAAAAGTGCCCAACATGAAAGTTGTAGGTCTTGACCCCTAGGATCATACAAAATTGAGTTCACCCAATTTGGAGTCCTGGTTTGACCTCAGCACCCATTTTAGTGCAAAGTTTGTCTGAACTTTGAAAGGGTGCCCACACCAAACCACTAGTCCAAATGACTTGAAATTTGGACTGGTAGTGAATCATACCTAGGGTTATAACATATCCAAAAATGAGAATTTTTGGAGGACTTTTTCCTAAAGTTTTTGTAGAAATTTAATAATCCTTACATAAATTATTTGGAGGGTCAAATGACCTCCAATCACCACCAAATTTTGGTGGGGTGTTTTTAGGGTCATGACAAACCCCTGGTTTAAATCTCAACTCATTTGGAGTTCTTTTGGTTAGGTAATCACTAGGCCAAAGTTTTGTCCATTTAGGGGAAAATTTGTGGATAAGGGCTATTTGGGATTTTCATGATAAACCATCTCCAAAAGGAGTGGATCCTTGTCCACTGCCCTAATATCACCCAAATCACCCCCAAGAGAGTTATGGGGTCATGGGGAGTTGGGATGCCCTAGGGCATGGAGTAGGAGTACCTTGGGGTGCAAATAGCCAAGTAGAGAATCTTTGGCCAATAAGGTCTTTTGAGACTTGATACTTCTTAGGAAGATCAGTGGGATGAAGTTGAGACCCCATGAAGGGTTTGGTGAGCATTGGAGTTGTTTTGCTCAAGGTCATAGGGTTGACCCCTATGGAGTGGAATTTGGGGTTGTGAAGGACATATGGGAGTTTGTCCTTGGAGAGGGGTGTATTGGACTCCTCTGACTTTTATAAATGATAGGATACCCTCACAAGAAGTTTGGGTGGATTTGGAGAAGTTTAGACCCTAACCCTAGGTTAAACCCTAATGGGGTGCAATTAGAGGTCAATGAAGGGAGTGGGGTCAAACATTATTGGTTTGACCTAAGATTTTGTATGGTAGGTCCTAGTGACCAGAGGAGCCTCCCTTGTGAATTTGAAGAGGTTTGGAGTTGTCAAACCTAGGTAATAGACCCTTGGGTAGATTTGTAAATAATTAGGGTTTTGGGTTTTAGGGAGAAATATTACTTAATGGTTTACCATTTTCTGTCACAAACTTGGTTTTAATGCTATTGATCTCTGGAAGAATCTGTTAGACCATGAGAAGACTTTTTGGGGTTCAAAGTGTAATATTTCACATTGTAGACAATTTTTGGGAGGATCAATTTTAGGGTGTTAAATTACTGTAATTGCATGAAACTTTGCAGGATGTCTTTTCATACCAATATGTACCCACTGTAATTTTCTCATAATTTATGGATCATTATTTTTGGTATCTCTAGTTCATTTTGGAATTATTTACAAATATATCCATTGAGGAAATTACAAATGTAACCTCTGTTTTATGTGGTCAAACTTGGTAGACCTCAATATTTTAGTATGATTCACCACTGTATGAATTTGCATAAGGTTGGGAGTCCATATGAGTGTGCCTCCTTTGGAATTTATTGGAAATAAATGAGTTTTGGAATTTTTAAAAATAGTAAATCTTGCTGGTCTTTCCTACAAGTTTATACCTACTGATATCTAGGTACTCATGATTTATGTAAAAATTGGAGTAGGCACTGGGAGCCAGAAAAGTGCACTTGTAGTTCAAACTTGAGAAAATTGCCCTTTGAGAAATTGTTTAAAAATATTAATATTATGGGGAAAATTAGGAAACCCTGGATTTGATCTGATTTAAGTAGCATGGACTCCCAATAAATCCAGTAGGTCATGGAGTTGAGTATTTAGAGTACCTCCCTTCATGAGGATCAAAACGTTAAGGGTGGTCTGCGTTTAGTAAATTGACAGTTTTGGAGTTACAGGCCAATTTGCAATACATTGTTTGGAGATGTGGGAATTGAATGGTGATTGTATGGTATGAAAGGACCCTTGTAGAGATTTAAGGTTGATGAGTTCTGGGATGGTGGGGTGCCTCCCATGGGGTAGGTCATCTTGGGATTTGGCGAAAGATCGTCTTTTCCCCTAAGTGTCTTAAAGCACTTAGGTTTAGACCAGGTGAAATGTTAAGAGGGTTTCTTAAGGGTAGTAACTAATAAAATTAAGTGTCTTGGGAGTGGGAACCTTGGGGTGTCATCCCATAGTGGTTCCTAGTACCGTAGCGAGCCCCTCACAGGGTAACCCTCGGGAAGTCCAAGACTAACCCTAACTCATAGGAGTAAGACATTGTACAAGATTAACTAATAATACACTCATCCATACCCTGTGGTTTCGGAAGTTTAGTTGGATTGGTTGTCCGAGCGGTGGGCTCGGTGGCTGTTGCAGCAGACTAGTTAGCCCGGGGAGCTTTTGGCTCGGAAGGTTATTGATGGCGGGCGGGTTAGCCCGGGGAACTCATGGCTCAGAGATAGGAAGTAGAACATGTTGCATGTGCACTGAAGGTGGTGGGTCTTCGGTATTGGACGGTCGTTCACACCGACGTCAATACGTTGACTCGGCGAGTGTGGTTTTACACTTAGCCTTGATAGTCTGGCGGTCCAGTCAGCAAGAGTACGCAGACGCTCCGCGGGTATAGTGGAGGCGTACAATAGGTCTAGGTTGGGTAGTGTGAATACCAACCTAGAGGTGGGCGGGGCCCAACCCACCGCTTCCGTTTGCCACTACGGGAGTATCCTGGGAGTCTAGCTCGCTCCAAAAAGGGGGAACTAAAGGTCTATGCGCATAGAGTCGTGGTGGGTGAGTTGCACTTGTATGAACATAGCATAACAGCATACCCTGCATGTCATAGCATAAACATTGCATTCAACCTACCCCTAACGTATAAGTCGGTTATAGGACTTCTTATACGGTAGGCCCTGCTAAACGACCCCTTGGTCTATAGGTTTGTATGGGCATTCCTATAAATCAATGGTTACCGTTATATTTACTTTACTTGCCAATTATATATACTGCTTACTGTTCTTTACTGTGCTTACTTAATGCTTCATATATATATGCACCTGTGTAGTTCTAGTTCCGCTGTCACCTGCTTGTTTCCACTCTGCCTTTGGTCCTCCTTTTCACTCCTCCCCGCTCGGTGCCTAGGAGCCACGGGTTTAGGGGCGGGGGATTGTTGACTTAGTCTTTTTGACTAACGGTCGGTGGACCATATCATTTTAGGAAATCGAGGAGACGCAGCAGCACCAGAGGCCGGAGCAGTCGGAGGCGGGCCAGTCTAGTACAGGAGCACAGGATTCAGAATCTGTGAGTGACTAGTAGTTAGCTTCCGCGAGTGATCTTGTAGTGAGGAAATGATGTACAGGGCAAGAGCCCCTTTTATTATTTGTAACCCTTGTCTCTTTATTCAGTTAATATATGTGGACATTTATAATTCATGTGATTTTGTGGACTTGTCTTACTCTTTACTGTACTTTTCTTCGTGATCGATTTGGCCGGCAGGATCGGCGTTTTGTGGTGGCGACCTTCCCGAGCGAAGGTGTCACCGCAAAACGACGGTTCTGGGCCTAAGACCCGGTGGTTTTTAAAAGAAAAAAAAATGGGGTCTTACAAGTGGTATCAGAGCGCCTCGATCCGAAGAAAAGAAGTCCACAAACCCTGGGCCACCCCGCGCAAGTTTAGTTTGAGGACAAACTAAGCAGCGGAAGCAGTGGTGTGCCCATATGGGAATCACATTGAAAAAGGTCCACTTTTAACTGAATCTTCTTAGTCAAATCTCTTTACGAGCGTTAAGTTTTCTTTTGTAGCCTGCGGCGAACCCTGCCCCCAGCAGAGAATACCTCCGGCTACAAAGATCTTTTTAGATAATACCTTAGTTAATGAGTTAGACTCAACCCCACTAGGACACGTGACTTACTAGGACAATTTATACCATGACCTAGTCTGAAATAGACCGTAGGTGTAGCTTTTGGTGAAAGTACGAGGCTACCCCAAAGAGGCTAGAGAAAAAGAAATTGACACATAAGCAGAATGGTAAGAGATAGGCTCAATCATCGTATTTGTGACAAGATTATATTAAGACAACCACTGTGACGAACATCGAGGGTCGGATAAGAGTTCAAGTACAATAAGAAACCTGTTAGGGATTGGATGACATTTTGACCCTGATAAGGTTGTCGTAGAAGGTACCTAGAAGAGTCTAAAGTGTGGAGTACACCATTAAGCCCCAAGATAGAACCCCAAGTCTAAGGTTGTATGCCCTAAGAATTGTTTGCATGTTTGGGATAAATATAACTTGGTGATATTGGAGACACTTCGCCCAAAGATAGATAGAGGCTAATCTTTTGTTTATTGGGGGCTTGTCCTTTGTTTATTGGGGCTTACCTTTTGTTTATTGGGCAAATTAGTGACGGACTTAGATTTCCCTTAGAATTTTTTTTTATGTCATGAACACTATGATTTTGAAGTCGATCTTACTCGATGTTACTTGGAAGAAGGTGAGATGGTGTAACAATATGTTTGGAATGATGATCAGTAGGAATTACCAGGACAATGGTTAGACATCATTTGGGTCGGACAACAACTTGCCCTTAGTTGAATCATTGGAAATGTAAAGTCGCCAGGATTAATCATTTAAGGATGTCGATGTCCTAGGATAGAAGTTAAGGGCGGAGATTATATCTTACAAGTTGTAGTTGAAGTTCTTGTGACTTCAAGCTTTCGGAAGTGGTTAACTCATGTCTTGTTAAAAATCATGCCCCGACATGGTTGAAAAATTTTGTCTACAATAATAATGCTTAGACCTTGGGAGCTTTGATGATAAATAACCAGAGATCTTAGACGATGACTTGTTAGATTTGGAATATAATGTTTGATTTCACTATGGTAAGAATGATCTAAGTTTATCTCGCTTTAGACCATTTGAGAGTGATCAAGACTAGCATAAGTGGAAGTGACAGGACTTTGGAGAAAGGAACGTGATAATATTTCCTTGATAAAATTGAATTGTGAAAAACCCCAAGGTGTCAAAATTTTGTCGTTATGAATAGAATTTCATGAAGAAAGCGATTGAGAGTCATCTTATCATCGTGATTGGTTAGCATATACTCATAAAAGTTCACAGGTGCACCCCCATTAATATTTAAGGATGGGATTGGGACGCTAAACGATTTGATTAGACCCGTCAATAGTAAGAACTAGAAAAGTTGTAAATTGGAAATGATTGGTTATGCGGACGTACCTGAAAGAGTAAGAATGTGAATGCGAGAAGAAAACTTTAGAGGCATAAGAGTCTGCCCAGGTTAGAGTGGAAGTTCGAGGATAGATTGACCAAGGTATCTAGGTCACCCCGGTCAGGATAGATGATACGACGGTGCGAGTCTTGCGGCGCAAGAAGATTACAGAGGTTAAGACATGTGGTTATTTAAGGTCAGGAGGAGCACAACTTGGAGCCACCAGAGATGGTGTGGCATAGATAGTCGGTGCCCTTCGAGCCAGGAATAACTTTGATTCTTAGGGGGATGTTACGTTAAGTCACACTCGGTGAAAACCCCGCAAGCCTAACCTGAATTTCGAGGACGAAATTATTTTTTTTGTTTATTGGGATTTGTAACATCCCCCAGACAGCTAGACCCCCCAGGTGAATCTGTCCTGACAAGGTCATGACAAGGCCTTGGTAGTGTAGAAATCCCTTTGACTTAGGCAAGATTAGGGTTGAAAGTGCCTTGGACTGCAAATAGCAATTTCCAGTGACCAAGCTTAGGGTTGGACTTTAGGGCCTCAACTTGACCATTTGGCCCCACCATGGTATCCCTAACCCTTTAGGGGTCCCCTTAGGGCACCAAGGACCCATTGGGGTCAACCAAAGAGGCCAAATTGACCAAAGTCAACCCTAACCCTAAATTGGTCAAAGTAGCCTAATTAGGGTCAATTAACCCTCACCATGCCAAATTGACCACTCATCTAGGTCTAGAATATCATGAGAGACCTAGTGGACCCAAAAGCCCCATCATGGGACCCCCAATGGTGCAAATTGACCAAAATGCCCCTTTAGGTCAAAAATGGCAATTCT
The DNA here is from genome assembly GCA_033032865.1 of Dactylorhiza incarnata. Lineage (NCBI taxonomy): Eukaryota > Viridiplantae > Streptophyta > Magnoliopsida > Asparagales > Orchidaceae > Dactylorhiza > Dactylorhiza incarnata. Next base: position 2,021,275 of record JAWHQI010000391.1, read on the forward strand.
TCATTAAAAGCCCTAATTGACCATCACCATAGTAAATTGACCTTACCCATAGTGTTATCATATCATAGGGGACCCAGTGGACCAAAAATCCCCTTGACTGGGTCAACCCTAGGGCTCAATTTGACAAAAGTCAACTTAGCCTGTTTTGGTCAAATCAACTTGAATTGGGTCAACCAAGACTCATGTGACCAAATTGACCCCACCAATAGTTTCTAAACCTAATTTGGAATCCAAGGGACCCAAAATCCCCATCCTAGGGTCACCCAATTGTTCAATTTGACCAAAAGTCAAACTTGCCCAAATTAGGTCAAATCTCTTAAACCTAGCCCAATCCCTTTGGGCTAAGCCCAAATTGACCTCTTGACCAGCCTAGTAGACTGATATTAAACATGAGAGAGAGGTAAAAATCGGCCATGATGAGTAGGAGAGAGAAAAACCCAATTTTGGAGGAGAGAGAAGGTGGTGTTCATGGCCATTAAGAGGATACACCCCTTGGAATCCCCATTGATGTCCCATTTCATCTCCCCTGATGAATGTGGAGGGAATTCCAGGAGTTTTCTGGAGGAATTGAAGGCAAGGGGGATGCATTAGGGTGGCCGGCCATGGGGGAGTGGAGGGGTCACATGGTGATCTCTTGATGGAGCCCTCCTCCCATTAAATTGAGGCCTCCATTAGCTTCATAAGGGGGAGAGGAGTTGAAACCCCCATTTTCCCGACCCTATCAGTGCTCAGAGGATGGCTTTTCCATGGCACCCAAAGCTCCAAGGAGGAACAATGGCGGCCGGCAATCGGAGCCACGATTCACACCAAATGAGGTCCGATCCTCCTCCTCCTTACTCGTGCTAGTATCTTAGATCGAATTAGGTGAGAAATCGGGCTCAAAAGAGCCCGATCGGAGAGTTGAAAATTCGGAATTTTCATGGAAATTCACCCTCTTGAGTTCGCCGGAAACCGCCCCTCCGGCGGCCGTGTCGCCGCCCGGCGATAGCCCCCACCTCAACGAAGGTGGTGGCGGTGGTGGCCGGCCAGGGAGGTGGCCGGGTGGCCGGGAAATGGCCCTGGAAAAGCTGTCGGAAATGGCGTTTTTCTGGACTGTTTTCGGGCAATGGAAGAAGATGAACAGTGCCATTGTTTTATTAATTGATATTATGTGATTTAATTGGCATTATTTATAGCAGAACTTGATTTTAATTACTAAAAATACTAGATGCCCTCTACAGAAAAAGTGCCCAACATGAAAGTTGTAGGTCTTGACCCCTAGGATCATACAAAATTGAGTTCACCCAATTTGGAGTCCTGGTTTGACCTCAGCACCCATTTTAGTGCAAAGTTTGTCTGAACTTTGAAAGGGTGCCCACACCAAACCACTAGTCCAAATGACTTGAAATTTGGACTGGTAGTGAATCATACCTAGGGTTATAACATATCCAAAAATGAGAATTTTTGGAGGACTTTTTCCTAAAGTTTTTGTAGAAATTTAATAATCCTTACATAAATTATTTGGAGGGTCAAATGACCTCCAATCACCACCAAATTTTGGTGGGGTGTTTTTAGGGTCATGACAAACCCCTGGTTTAAATCTCAACTCATTTGGAGTTCTTTTGGTTAGGTAATCACTAGGCCAAAGTTTTGTCCATTTAGGGGAAAATTTGTGGATAAGGGCTATTTGGGATTTTCATGATAAACCATCTCCAAAAGGAGTGGATCCTTGTCCACTGCCCTAATATCACCCAAATCACCCCCAAGAGAGTTATGGGGTCATGGGGAGTTGGGATGCCCTAGGGCATGGAGTAGGAGTACCTTGGGGTGCAAATAGCCAAGTAGAGAATCTTTGGCCAATAAGGTCTTTTGAGACTTGATACTTCTTAGGAAGATCAGTGGGATGAAGTTGAGACCCCATGAAGGGTTTGGTGAGCATTGGAGTTGTTTTGCTCAAGGTCATAGGGTTGACCCCTATGGAGTGGAATTTGGGGTTGTGAAGGACATATGGGAGTTTGTCCTTGGAGAGGGGTGTATTGGACTCCTCTGACTTTTATAAATGATAGGATACCCTCACAAGAAGTTTGGGTGGATTTGGAGAAGTTTAGACCCTAACCCTAGGTTAAACCCTAATGGGGTGCAATTAGAGGTCAATGAAGGGAGTGGGGTCAAACATTATTGGTTTGACCTAAGATTTTGTATGGTAGGTCCTAGTGACCAGAGGAGCCTCCCTTGTGAATTTGAAGAGGTTTGGAGTTGTCAAACCTAGGTAATAGACCCTTGGGTAGATTTGTAAATAATTAGGGTTTTGGGTTTTAGGGAGAAATATTACTTAATGGTTTACCATTTTCTGTCACAAACTTGGTTTTAATGCTATTGATCTCTGGAAGAATCTGTTAGACCATGAGAAGACTTTTTGGGGTTCAAAGTGTAATATTTCACATTGTAGACAATTTTTGGGAGGATCAATTTTAGGGTGTTAAATTACTGTAATTGCATGAAACTTTGCAGGATGTCTTTTCATACCAATATGTACCCACTGTAATTTTCTCATAATTTATGGATCATTATTTTTGGTATCTCTAGTTCATTTTGGAATTATTTACAAATATATCCATTGAGGAAATTACAAATGTAACCTCTGTTTTATGTGGTCAAACTTGGTAGACCTCAATATTTTAGTATGATTCACCACTGTATGAATTTGCATAAGGTTGGGAGTCCATATGAGTGTGCCTCCTTTGGAATTTATTGGAAATAAATGAGTTTTGGAATTTTTAAAAATAGTAAATCTTGCTGGTCTTTCCTACAAGTTTATACCTACTGATATCTAGGTACTCATGATTTATGTAAAAATTGGAGTAGGCACTGGGAGCCAGAAAAGTGCACTTGTAGTTCAAACTTGAGAAAATTGCCCTTTGAGAAATTGTTTAAAAATATTAATATTATGGGGAAAATTAGGAAACCCTGGATTTGATCTGATTTAAGTAGCATGGACTCCCAATAAATCCAGTAGGTCATGGAGTTGAGTATTTAGAGTACCTCCCTTCATGAGGATCAAAACGTTAAGGGTGGTCTGCGTTTAGTAAATTGACAGTTTTGGAGTTACAGGCCAATTTGCAATACATTGTTTGGAGATGTGGGAATTGAATGGTGATTGTATGGTATGAAAGGACCCTTGTAGAGATTTAAGGTTGATGAGTTCTGGGATGGTGGGGTGCCTCCCATGGGGTAGGTCATCTTGGGATTTGGCGAAAGATCGTCTTTTCCCCTAAGTGTCTTAAAGCACTTAGGTTTAGACCAGGTGAAATGTTAAGAGGGTTTCTTAAGGGTAGTAACTAATAAAATTAAGTGTCTTGGGAGTGGGAACCTTGGGGTGTCATCCCATAGTGGTTCCTAGTACCGTAGCGAGCCCCTCACAGGGTAACCCTCGGGAAGTCCAAGACTAACCCTAACTCATAGGAGTAAGACATTGTACAAGATTAACTAATAATACACTCATCCATACCCTGTGGTTTCGGAAGTTTAGTTGGATTGGTTGTCCGAGCGGTGGGCTCGGTGGCTGTTGCAGCAGACTAGTTAGCCCGGGGAGCTTTTGGCTCGGAAGGTTATTGATGGCGGGCGGGTTAGCCCGGGGAACTCATGGCTCAGAGATAGGAAGTAGAACATGTTGCATGTGCACTGAAGGTGGTGGGTCTTCGGTATTGGACGGTCGTTCACACCGACGTCAATACGTTGACTCGGCGAGTGTGGTTTTACACTTAGCCTTGATAGTCTGGCGGTCCAGTCAGCAAGAGTACGCAGACGCTCCGCGGGTATAGTGGAGGCGTACAATAGGTCTAGGTTGGGTAGTGTGAATACCAACCTAGAGGTGGGCGGGGCCCAACCCACCGCTTCCGTTTGCCACTACGGGAGTATCCTGGGAGTCTAGCTCGCTCCAAAAAGGGGGAACTAAAGGTCTATGCGCATAGAGTCGTGGTGGGTGAGTTGCACTTGTATGAACATAGCATAACAGCATACCCTGCATGTCATAGCATAAACATTGCATTCAACCTACCCCTAACGTATAAGTCGGTTATGGGACTTCTTATACGGTAGGCCCTGCTAAACGACCCCTTGGTCTATAGGTTTGTATGGGCATTCCTATAAATCAATGGTTACCGTTATATTTACTTTACTTGCCAATTATATATACTGCTTACTGTTCTTTACTGTGCTTACTTAATGCTTCATATATATATGCACCTGTGTAGTTCTAGTTCCGCTGTCACCTGCTTGTTTCCACTCTGCCTTTGGTCCTCCTTTTCACTCCTCCCCGCTCGGTGCCTAGGAGCCACGGGTTTAGGGGCGGGGGATTGTTGACTTAGTCTTTTTGACTAACGGTCGGTGGACCATATCATTTTAGGAAATCGAGGAGACGCAGCAGCACCAGAGGCCGGAGCAGTCGGAGGCGGGCCAGTCTAGTACAGGAGCACAGGATTCAGAATCTGTGAGTGACTAGTAGTTAGCTTCCGCGAGTGATCTTGTAGTGAGGAAATGATGTACAGGGCAAGAGCCCCTTTTATTATTTGTAACCCTTGTCTCTTTATTCAGTTAATATATGTGGACATTTATAATTCATGTGATTTTGTGGACTTGTCTTACTCTTTACTGTACTTTTCTTCGTGATCGATTTGGCCGGCAGGATCGGCGTTTTGTGGTGGCGACCTTCCCGAGCGAAGGTGTCACCGCAAAACGACGGTTCTGGGCCTAAGACCCGGTGGTTTTTAAAAGAAAAAAAAAATGGGGTCTTACACAGCGCGGCGGCCGGCAGCTGCGGGCTCGCCGGCCACGCCGACGAACCCAGGGCGGCCGGTGTCCGGAGAGCCCACAGCCGCTGGCCGCCGCGCTGTGAATCCGCTGTGTGAATTTTTTTCCCAGGCGCGGCAGCTTGCGACTGCGGGCTCGCCGGCCACCGGCTGCCCGGGGTTTGTCGGCGTGAACGCCGAGGAACCCCGGGCGGCCGGTGAGCCCGCCGCCGCCGGCCGCCGCGCTGTGAAGTCGATGCTGTGAACCTTCTTCCCAACAGCGGCAGCCGATGGCCGGCGAGCCCGCAGCCGCCGACTGTCACTGTTGGGTTCGTTGGTCGGCATATAAGCACTGTAGCAAATCGCGAATCGCGATGATGAACGGCGGGGATCATTTGTCCGCATCTTCGCACGGAAGGTTTATTCGCACTCGATCACTCCCCTATATATATGTGTGTGTGTGTCTATACATGAACTTGTATTTGAAATGAAAGTGGAGTAATAAAATTACTGCGCTTCATATTCTGCACCTCCACATGGTATCAGAGCCAGATTATTTATGAAGTAGAACTCTCGACGATTGAGCCCCCCGCTCTCGCCGACTGAGCTCACTTCCGCTCCCAGCGTAATCAACTCGCCTCGCAAACTACAATACTTGCCAACAGTGCTCCTGAGCTCCCAAATTTCGGTCTTTGATGTCATCCAAAATAATCCCACTCCATACTGCCTTTTATATACTCACGTCTGGTGTAGGACTCGTCAGTCCTCCTTTTGCTGCAGAACTTGCCACCCCTCCCTCCTTCCAAAGCTCGTTGGCTTCCTCCATCCAGAGTTTGTAGGCATCGACGCTCGCCAATTTGTTTCCAGGGCTTGCTGCTTCCAGAACACGCTGAATCCGTGTTTCTAGTGCTCGCCGACTCCCTTCTTCCCGAGCTCGCCAATCTCAAGGCTTGAGCTCGCCAATCTCAAGGCTTGAGCTTGCCAACAACTTAAGCTCATCTAACCCTACTTCCGGAGCTCGCCGATCTGCTTCCAGAGCTCGTTAGTCCCTGCTTCCATAACTCGTTGATCCTGCTTCCAGGGCTCGCTGAATCCCCGCTTCCAGAGCTCGTCGATCCCTGCTTACAGAGCTCGCAGAACCTGCGCACTCGTGCTCGCTGACATCTTGGTTTGAGCTCGCCGAACTCTTGACTTGAGCTCTCCAAACTTGTGCACTCGTGCTCGCCGACCTCTAAGTTTGAGCTCTGCGACTCCTTCCTGCATCTTGAGCTTGCCCTTGTCGCCAAGACTCGATGTTTGTATTCGCATCTCCCACTTGTCCTTCCGTCTATTTATAACATGGGAACGAATGTTGCGTCCGCCTCGTCAACCATTCTGGCCACACTCGCTCTTGTTCCCATCTATGAAGTCTGTGGCGACTGAAAATTGCCATTATATCCCTCAATGAGAAGAAAAATTTTGTTGAGTGGGTCCACTCAGTTCACCGAGTACTCCAGACTAAGGGTCTTCTTACTTATCTGACTTGTGACCCGCCTGTTGAGCCTACCGAGCAAAGGCTTCGGGATTAATGGCGAGTTCAGTTATGGATTTTGAATTCCATGGATAATGAGCCATAAGGCATGGTTATGCACCTGAGACTGCAAAGGCCATGTGAGATGAACTGAAGTCCCTATACTCTGGGAAAGATAGCCTTCAACATTTGATTGATCTCTTTAGAGACCTCCAGACCATTGAACTGGGCTCGGAGGAAATCTGGTCCAAGACATTTGTGAATTACTCTAGGTCTAGTCTCTTCTGAAAGAATTTGGGCAATTTACTTCCATTGTCCTTCCTCTATACTGTGATAATTGTGCTACTATATTCATTGTCAGCAATACAATTTTCACGAACATACAAAGCATATTGAAGTAGATTATCATTTCGTTAGAGATACGGTTCATTCGCAAGAGATTCACACTTCATTAATAAAATCTAAAATCAAGTTACCGACCTCCTCACCAAAGCTCTTAATGGGAAGAAAACTCAATACTTATGTCAAGCTGGATATGATTGATATATATGCTCCAACTTGAGGGGAAGAGTTAAAACCCAAATAACAGAAGTATATATTTGGGCATATATTTCCTCCTTTTTATTTGTCCCACATCTCCTATGGAGTGTTTGAGAGTCCTTCTCTCATGTATAAATGTACATATAAACTGTACTTTTGTTTTGAAGTGAAATAAAAGATTTTTCACTCAGTATTTTAAACAGACTAATAAGGAACACAGATTTTAATTTAATGGACCTTGAAGATTTAACAGTATATTTATGTTAAAACATTAAACATCACAATAAAAATTAAGTGCATTTTAAAATAAAAGCAACAATATGAGAATGAAATAAAGAAAGCTTGATAAATACAAGAAAAGCTCATGGCTGAAAATCTAATAATTTTCCTTTCAACTATAGTTTCAATTATCTCTTCTGCAGCATTTTCTAAGTTCATTAAAAAACTTCTTTCAGAAGTTCACGAGAAAATATTATGCTTAATATCGAAAAAGAAGAGCAAGTTGAAGTATGGTCTATAACAAGATCGAATTCTATTTCCATATGCATGAATTAGAAATTCACTGTACAAAAACCACACCTACCAAGCTCCAATGAATACAGTGAGCATGTAAAATAAAATAAGAAGCAAAAAAATCTATTTTGAGCACATGACTAGACGGATTAGAAATAAGGTTCACAAGTCAACTTATCTTCAAGCATCCTCGCAGAAAAAGTAGAACATCTATGTTTAAACCATTTAAGCTTAAATAAAAAAAAAGATATGATATGTATAGTATAATCACTACACATTTCACTTTTTACATCCAGAATTCCAGATAAAAGGGATCAAAGTTCAAAATAACCTGCTGTCATTGCTGGTGGAAGCATGAGTGCTCTTTGTTCTGGCCCCGAACATGGAGTCCAATGGCTTTGACATAAATGCTGGAGATTGCTGAGGAATAATACTTCCCAACTTGCTGATGTTATTCAAATGAAAGCCAGTGTTCATTAATCCAGACAGCTTTGAGGAACCCCCCAATGTAAACTCCCTGTGTAAAGCATGTAATTCATTTCATCTAAAATGATGCATCTAATTTCCAATAAAGCTCTATTTGATTCTCCATGTATGTTGCAGTGGAGTTTTTGACTCGTTACACCGGAGAAATTGAAGTAATTGGGTAGCCTGTCTTTTGGAGCTCCGGTGCGGTGAGAGAACAAAAACTCTATTTTGCGTTCTATTTTGCATCGAAGGATGAGAGCTCTATTTCTCACCAAAGCTCCATTTCCACCGGAGTCACAGACACCACTCTCCCAAATGAATCCTAAATCTAATCAAGCCATCCTATTTACCTGCATCAGATTCTGCTTACTCTACAAGTAACATGCATACGTTTCAAATCACTGTTCAATTCTACAAATGAAAGTCGCAGAAAATCATAATCACTTCAACCCTAGACTTCAGTGATTTGACTTTCAAAATCTTTTATAGAAAAAACTTCAATATATAGAAAAACATGGAAATTTAATTTACTACCTCTTAACTGATGGTCTCATAAGATTTTGGGGTGAACTCTTTTTATTTGGTGATATAAGATTTTTGCATGGGTACTGCTTCTCATCCATATCCTTGACTCCCTCAACAAATCTCTTTGTACCAGTGGAATCGTGGACCTCCTTTCTGATTTGGAATGAATCAGTGAGACTTCCACATATCCTGGTTAATGGGTCTCGGCTCTGAAGTTTCTGAATCTCATTGCCAGGATTTGGTAATTCTTTCCCACTTGGTTTGGTCCGGTATCCTGAATTGTAGGAATATACAGGTCTGGAGCTCCCGGAAGGTGAACTGCTGTTTAGATGCATAGCATCGGTCCTTTCCATTTTTGTTCTTAACTTGGCAACATCCAAAGTAGCATTATCAGTTTGAATTCCAAGCAGAGCGACATCTGCGGAACCATCAGAAGAAGAAGTTTGAAGGCAGACATCTTGGTCGTTATCAGAATTTTCTGTCGGCAAGTACTTTTCATGGGATGCCAAAGTAACATTAGTTTCCTTCTCATTATCTTCTGCAATAACATTTCGCTTGCCTAAACATACTTCTGTCTTCCGAGCAAAATCAGAATGCCGATCTAAAGAAGGTGGAAAGTCATAACAGTTTCCAACATTAGGGACAATCTAATGAAAGAATTTCAATGGTCGTAAATTTAAACGTGATAATTGTTTTTTGAGTTTCTAAACCTCTTGATATGTTGGTATTTATGGAGATATTACCGGTTGACACTTGATTTGTTTCAAGCTTAGAAGAATGCTCTTGTACTTTTTTGTCAGATAAATTGCTAGATCTTTCCTCCGGTGATTTTGAAGCAATATCAAAACTATGCCAGCAGAATCAAATTCAGTAAAAATGTGTGAATTTTGACATGCAGTTTTGTCTAATGAAAATACTTGATATCAGCAATAAAATAAGTGTACTTGTTGAAATCAAAATCAAAAGAGAATTTGTTCTCTTTTGATTCCTTTTTTCCTGTAACAGATTCTTTGGAAGACTTCTCATGTGTCTTCTCATTTTTCTTAGACAGGACAGGGAAATCAAGATCAGGCACATCCAACTTGAAGGAGGAGAGTTTGTCAAAGTTCCCGCTAAGCTCGAAATTGTCACTGGAGAAAAGGCATAAATATGATTATTAGGTTCTTTCTTATATGAAACTGCTACTCTGATATAATCCTTGAAGGAAAGCAAAATAAGATGATTTTATCCAAAAAAAAACTTGTGAGAGATCATAAGTGATTTCATTCAATGCCTACAGAAAATAAGAAAAAACAACAACTCGTGAGCAAACTACTTACAGTTCATCAAATTTAAAGGAAGCTTTTTTATTCTTTGGGACGGTTTCCATGTCAAAATCCATTGATTCATTTCCCAGTTTTTCTGATTTCCATGAATCGAAGAAATCCTTCCCAAAATCATCATCTAGGCATAGGAAAAATCAGATGCACATTTAGATTTAGATCAAATATTTTATCACTGCTACAAAGTGTGGATTAGCAACAGTAGAAGATTTGTCAATAATTATTTAGACAAGGTTCTATGCCCTCTTTACTTCAAAATCACAAATAATTCAATTAGATAAAAAGTTACTTATTGCTTTAAGCCGATGGAAACTTACCTGGAGTTGCGCTCTTTTTCAATTCAGTATTTGAAGCTCCTTTCTGCATGTCTTCCACTTGCAATCTATTAACAGAAAAAGAATGAAACGGAGTACCAAAAAGAATTGTAAATAAAAAGACGTTCACTTGTAAAAATGAACAAACAACAACAACAACAACAGAACCCATATAGTCCCCAATCATTGGGGGTATGGGCGGGGGAAGATTGGAAACAGACCTAACCTTTGGCACTATGCACAAAGTGGCTTCTCTCAGAGGAGAAAGACCTAACCTTTGACAATAAATGCACAAAGTGGCTGCTCACAGAGTACCACTGAAATAGTGGCCCCCTATACAGTTGCGTTTGCTGCGGAATCATGCCCTCAAATCAAAGCCAAAGACATCAGAGAGGGCAGACCCAAGAATCCATTTTGATTTATGTGCACATACCCATGCTTCCTTCATTCAGCATCCAGAGCATTGGTGAAGCACAACAGTAAAATGAACAAAAACGAATAAAAATGAAAAGGGACACATGTCATTCTCAGATACGAATGTACATTTCTGTTAACTGGAGGGTGTCGCACCTTTTCTGAAACGCAAGTAAGTTGACATTTAGCAAATGAAATTTCCATTGCTTCTTTTACCATATTAACGAAACAGTTCATTCATCTGATGATGCAGGTCACTCTTAGAGCTGGAAGATGACCATGACTCTCATCATCAAACTTAATGTCAACTTGCAGCTCTATGAAGTATATTGCATCCAATCATAAAATGAACTAAGATTTGTATCAATTTGCCTATCTAGTGAAAAAAAAAATACATTTCAAATTAAAATATGTTCAATTTAAAAATAAGATTAATTAGAATGCTAAATATTCACGGACTATGGCATAAACTTAATAAATCAGGCTAATCATTTCCCCAAACTTCTCCTCTCGGATTAGCAACTTCTATCATTAATTTATAAGGCCAAATTGGAGTCGAAGTTCAATCTCAACAAGTATAGCATGAGTAGATATCTCAAGAACTAAAGAATACTCCAAACCATCAACAAAAAGGCACATAAAATTTAAATTTGTGAACCTTTAAATTTGTTCTTAGGATGTAAGTTATCCTGAGTACCCTTTATAGTTACTTTGCATTATATAGCATTGAAGTCCACATTCTCATTTAAGAGAATATACAAATGAAAGACTCCTAAAGTACAAGAGGGAACATATGAAGTGTGGAAAAGCAAGAAAAACTTATATATACAAATGAAAGACTCCTAAAGTACAAGAGGGAACATATGATCTTGTTGATGCATGATCTCTGAACTGTGTAGAGTTCATGTTTGTGTTGAATATATATATATACATATTAGTGAAATGGCACGGGGCTCCGCCCCTATGTGAGTGCAACGGCGGGCTTCGCCCGCACATGCAAGCGGGTTGCGCCCGCATGCACGGTGTTTCGCCTCTATTCTAACTATATACGACAATATATATCAGGAAGAGAAAAAGATCATTATATCTAATGTTCTGAGTGTTGAAAACATGGAAAAATAATATAAATCAATTTCTGAACGTGAGTATAAATATGAAAATATATATAGATGAGGACTTACGAACTCAAATTATTGTAAAGCTCCATTGGAATTTTGCAAAGAAATACTGAGTTCAATCAGTGAACCGAATGCAAGATGAAGGTGAAGACATTGAAGTTATGAATGTAATTATAGGCGACATGATCATAATATTCTGCAATTTTTGTAAGTGGCAGGCATGCACATAGATTTAGTTTATTTGAATGCCACAAATTTGTGATTCTAATTTGCTGATTTTGTAAAGAAATTAGCATTTCTTTTAAAGGTTTGTTGGAGTTCAGATTTCAACCGGTGAACATAGTGGCGACATCCTTAAGTTGAGCGGTTTTATAATGGTTAATTTTTTTTGTAATTAAAATGATAAGAGTTGCATGGTTGAATGGTTAATTAAAAGAATAATTAAATTTGTTGGACAGAATTGATGCGGTATGTTAAAACTCGTTCAATTAAATGCATCTTCCCCTCAAACAACTCAGTTTTAATTGGCTCTTGCATTCATTATTGTAATATAAATTGTTGGACAGAATTGATGTCTTGTGCATAAAATGGGTTCAATTAAATGTTTCTTCTAAGAAAAAAACTCAAGTTTGGCTGTGTATGAATGTGACTAAACGGTGATGTGTTTCAGTTGAACAGTAAGATAATTATTCAGGGTTTCAATTGAACTTACCCATGTATTATCATGAACCCGCATATTTAATTCCAAATCTCTTGGAAGCCTGCACTTTGAAATCAAATTACCTTCTCATGTAGCTGGAGAAATCATTCACTTGGAAGTCAGTATTGATGGAGCCAAGGATCGCATCAAGGGATCCAGGAATGAATGGCATTGCTGCAGCACGCAGCGGGCTACCCCCATGGTTTCTGGCCAAGACAGAATCCACTGTAGCATTTTCACAAACACTTGAACTGCAGTTTTCAGCACTTGCATTTTTTTTGTTCACCAGGCTGTTGAGGAATATCCATCTGAAGCGAGCTTCCAGATTTTGACAATTCATCAGCAGGGCAAGTGCTCGATGAAGAGCTGCCCGACGCGATTCCGATTGTTGAGAACAGTCGTCAGAATCTACCCGACCTGGGGGTAACAGGGCTGACATGCAAGTTGCTGGTGGCTCCATGCAGATAACAGGTTTTTTTCTACCCATTCTCAACCAATCTCTGGCAAGCAAAACCAAAGAAACCTCATGAAATTACCAAAAAAGAAACGCATTCTACGGGAGATGGTCGCTCCCGCACGCCACCCACTGGCCGAAGCTCCAAGCATGAATCCTCACGATGATGGCCAACCGGTCCGCCCAGCTTCAAGCTCCCACCAATCTCTCTCCAAAGTCGAGGGTTTCAATGAGGCAGAAATGGGGACTGCAAATAGGTCTCCGTCGGAGAAGAAGGAGACCTCTAGACTCTAGTTGCACCTCCAGTTATGCTCCATCAACAACGATCCTTGAACTTAGCAGGAAATATAGTAGATCTCCGTGCATCCTGATTGCATCACCTTCCTCACTTGGTTGAATGTGTGCAACCATCACAGATTGGTTTTAACACCAAAATCGCTGGGAAAGGCAAAATCAGATGTGAATGATGGCCAAGGGTTGGATTTAATCTTATGTGGTTGCGCCGGTGGGGAGTTGAAGAGGAGGCGTGCAGTTTCATGAGGGTTGCCGAGGAGGAGGAGCGAGGGTTGCGATGAGGGCAGGAGATTCCGTCCAGGAGGGGTTTCGATTGAGGCGAGCAGAGAGGGCTCTGCTTGGAGAAGAAGAGGAGCGGGAGAAATAGGGCTGGAGTGCGAGCGGGAATGCGACCGAGAAGAAGATGAGGCAGTGACGGTGGAGCTGCATCACGTCAAACGCAAGATAGAAGATTGAGAAATATCGGGAATGAGGAGAGAGATTACGGGTTCTTTATAAAAAAAGGAACGGACGGTTTGTATATTTTGAAGTCATATCCTACGGTCAATTTTTTTTGTTGGATTTTTTATCTCATGCTAATCGCAGACCACTATATTTCTTTTTAATATAGTATAGATATCCAAAAATCATATATTAGAATAAGTATTTGTACACTTATATAGGAAAAGAGAGAGAAGAGGAAATCTCATTCTAAGATGTGGGACTACAAGAACTACAAAGAGAAAGGGTCTAGCTGGACCTTCATTATTGAGCATTTTTACATGTTTTCTTTAACACTCCCCCGTAAGCTAGAACAAACAGATCGTAGACACCAAGCTTGGACAAGAACTGATAATATAGTGGACGCGATAGAGCCTTTGTGAGAATATCATTAACTTGTCCGGCAGCAGGAACATGTTTCAACTCCAGTTTCCTCAGTTGTACCTTCTCCCGAATGAAGTGGCAGTCGACTTTGATGTGTTTGGTACGTTCATGAAAAACAGGATTTTTGGCAATATGTATAACAACTTGTCTGTCACAATAGAGAGTGACTGGTGAGGGAAGTTTTACACCAAGGTCAATGAGAAGTCTTTCTAACCAGGTGAGCTCGGACACAACAAAGACCATTGCCCAATACTCAGCTTCGGCGGACAAGCGAGCAACCACAATCTGCTTCTTGCTACGCCAGGTGATAAGGTGTCCACCAAAATATGTACAATATCCACTTGTGGAACGACGATCATCTAATAAGCCAGCATAATCAGCATTAGAGTATGCAGTGAGAGATAAGGTTGATGAAAAAGGCTTGTATACAAGTCCTTGTCCAGGAACTGTCTTTAAGTATCGAAGGATGCGCTCAACCGCCTAAAGATGAGAGATGCGTGGAGCATGCATAAATCGACTGACAACACCAACAACAAATGATATATCAGGCCTTGTAACAGTGAGATTTATCAGTTTCCCTACAAGGCGTCGATAGTACTCCGAATTTGGAAGCAGAAGATTGGAGTCTGAGATATGAGCACAGAGCTTTTGATTGACATCCATAAGAGTGTTAGCAGGCTTGCAACCAGAGTAGCCAGCATCACGAAGTAAATCAAGGCAGTATTTTCGTTGGGACAGAGTAAGACCATCATGACGCTGATACCAAGGAAGTACCGAAGGTTTCCCATGTCTTTAGTTTGAAAAACCGAGGCCAAATGTTGCTTGATCTCATGTATTCCATGAAGATCATCTCCTGTTATCAAAATATCATCAACATATACCAGGAAGATCACAGTGTATGTTGGTCTATATTGAGTGAATAGAGAGAAGTCAGCCGAGTTTCGAGTGAACCCAACATCACGAACAACCTGACTGAACTTGTCAAACCATGCTCGGGGAGACTGTTTGAGACCATAAAGAGACTACTTTAGACGACATACAAGAGACTCCCCCGTGGTCTCAAATCAGGGAGGTTGTTGCATGTAGACTATTTCCTGTGAATCGTTATTGAGCGAAGCATTCTTAACATCCAATTGATGCAGCGACCAGTGTCGATGAACTGCAAGAGAGATTATCACACGAACAGTGTTCAGCTTGGCGACATGAGAGAAAGTTTCATCATAATCCAATCCTTATTGCTGAGTAAAGCCACGAGAAACAAGACGAGCCTTGAGACGTTGAATTGACCCATCAGGACCATGCTTGATGACAAAGACCCACTTACATCCCACACAAGTCTGACCAGGAGGAAGAGGGACAAAATTCCAAGTGTGATTTGCCCAAAGAGCCGACATTTTCTCATCCATGGCTGCCCGCCATCCTGAATGTTGAAGAGACTCCTGCAAAGAGTTAGGGTGGGGGGGGGGGGGGGGGGGGGGAGATAGAAGATAGAGAAGTTGCAAATTCGCGGAGCTCCGGAGAGAGACGATGTAAGGATACATGGTTTACCAGGGGGTGAGCTGCAGAAGCAGGTGTCGGATCTTCGGGCCGCAAGGTATCATTGGTAGAGGGTGCCTGTTTTAGAGCATCCGACGTAGGAGAGCAACGAGTGTAGACACGAAGAAGAGGTGGTGATGGGGATGGTGTGGGTAGTAATGGTGGTAGTTAAAACGTAACTGGAACAGTAGGACGAGGGATGGTGGGAGGTGTTGGAAGAATAGTAGGTGTAGAGTGATAGGGTTGCTCTTCGAGGAAAGTCACATCGGCAGAAGTAACAACCTTCCGATCAATAGGAGAATAACAGACATAACCTTTCTGAGTGCGAGAGTAACCGACAAACATATATTTGATAGCACGAGGAGCAAACTTGTTTGTGGATGGTCCAAGATTGTGAACATAGCAAGTGCAGCCAAAGACACGAGGTGTCATAATAAAGGGAGGCATGGAGGGAAACAAAAGGCTAAAGGGGGTTGCAAAGTTGAGAAGAGAAGAGGGCATACGGTTGATGAGGTAACATGTTGTAGACACCGCAAAATGCCAATAAGCTTTGGGAACCTGCATTTGAAACATCATGGAGCGAGCGACCTCAAGGAGGTGACGATTTTTTCGTTCAGCTACCCCATTTTGTTGTGGGGTATACGCACATGAGGTTTGGTGGATAATCTCAAACTCAACACATAGATCAGTAAACATGTTTCCTGTGTACTCTCGCGCATTGTCGGTTCTTATAGTTTTAACAGTGGTGGAGAATTGGTTGCGGGTTTCAGTAATAAAGGCACGAAATAGACGAGTTATGTCAGAACGATCATGAAGTAAATATAATCATGTCATGCGAGAGTAATCATCAATAAATATAATGAAATAATGACACCCAGGGCTACTAGTTACTTTATAAGGTCCCCAAATGTTTGAATGGACTAACATAAAAGGAGCATCGCTCCGAGTACAACGACGAGAAAAGGAAGAGCGATGTTGTTTGCCGAAGATGCAGGAATCGCAGGTGAAGTCGTTGAGGGAGAGATCTGGAAGAGCTTTCTTGAGTATTGAAAGAGGGGCATGTCCAAGGCGCCGATGCCAGTCAATAGTACTAACAGAAGAGAGAAGCGTAGGGGGAAGTTCCAGAGTGTATAGCCCATTCGCCAGTTTCCCTTTACCAATGATAGTATGCGTCCTTCGATCCTGCACAACAAAAGAAGAGAATGAAAAAGTTACATAGTAATCAAGATCTTGAGTGAGCAGACTAATAGAGAGAAGATTAAACGGAGAGCCATGGACATGTAGAATCGAGCGAAGAGAGATAGAGGGAGTAAGAGGCACGTCGGCTGATCCAGAAACCGGACCGGCGTCCCCATTTGCCACAGTAATGTACTTCGGATGTTCTGAGTTCGAGTAGTGAGACGGCTGCTTCGGGGTAATATGGTGAGTTGCTCCGGAATCCATAATCCAAGTTGAACTATGGGAGAGACAGGAGATACCTTCATCGGAAACAGAGGCCACAGAACCGGAGGAACGACTGAG
Organism: Dactylorhiza incarnata; assembly: GCA_033032865.1. Classification (NCBI taxonomy): domain Eukaryota; kingdom Viridiplantae; phylum Streptophyta; class Magnoliopsida; order Asparagales; family Orchidaceae; genus Dactylorhiza; species Dactylorhiza incarnata. The sequence continues at coordinate 2,038,134 of JAWHQI010000391.1, forward strand.
CATTCCTTGAATTTGCTGGAGTTGGGTGCGCAAGGCATCAATGTCGGTTTGAGTGTTGGTGGGAGCATTGACGGCAATAGAGGCCTGGGGAGGTTGTGGCAAACCATGCTTACGATAACACGTGGCCTCGAGGTGACCATCCCGGCAACAGTAGGTACACTTAAAGGGAGTACGATTGTTGCAACCCTTACTCCGAGAAGAGGTCTGACCCCCACGAGAGGATGGAGGAGTAAAGGTAGGTGGAGAAGACTTCTGGAACAGAGTCGGAGAGGGGTTCCCGGGAGCATCAGGAGGTGGGGTGACCTTTAGCAACATGGAGCACACATCTGACAAAGATGGAATGGTGGAGGAGGAGATGATTTGAGCTCGGATGTTGTGAAGGTAAGGTGGAACACATGCCATCATCATGGCAATGCCAACTGTCTCTTTCTGAGTACGTTGAGCAGCGAGATCGGGAGTAGGAGGCTGATGTTAAAGCCAGGATTCTACTAGAGTTTTGGATCACGCAACAAACGAAGTGAGATCGCCAGTCACCCCTGGGTCAAGAGACTGAAGGTCCGTGATGATGTCAAAGAGATGTTGTAAGTTGTCCTTGCCCGAATAAAGGGAGTGCAGTTCCTCTCTGTTGAAACCAGAGAACCGGTCTCGACGTTCGCAACGGGTATGCAACTGACCCTTACTTGACCTGAGCTAGAACACTTGACTAGTAGCTGAGAGCCGAAGGACCTTGCACCGAAGAAGACTTGGAACTTGAAACAGACCCCTTGAGCTGCAGCGAAGAGGTCCCACCACAAACCCGGAAGTTCAAAGAGAGCTTCCCCTCCCAAGCCAATGTTGAGCCTGGGCACCTTGGAGGGCACTAAGGATCACCTTACCGTCAACCTTAACTGACAGGGGGGGAGTGCTTGCTCTCAAGTCACACGCGAGGGAGAGGAGAGACCAACCCCTCCCAAGGTGCCCATGGGGATCTATTTATAGACTTTTCAAAATTGGGTTGCGAATAGCCAAAATCTCCTATCCGCAGCTCAACTACAAACCCAGGCGATCGAGACAGGAGAGGGGTCGAGTGGAAGTCGCGACGTCCACTCCCCCCTTGCCGAAGGCTAAAAAAGTGGACCGAGGTCCACCACCTGAACTGGGCGAGTGGACCTCATAGTCCACTCAGCCAACCGGGCGAGTGGACCCAGCACATTGGTCCACTCGCCCAAAGCCTTGGGCGAGTGGACCATGGTCCACTCGCCCAAGTTGGGAAGCCTCCTCCCGGGCCTTTTTTCTTGGTTCGGTCAGTCTCGATTGTCTCCAACTAGTTGCCTCACTTGTCACGGTCACTTCCGTTATCCACCCCGGTCTCGACGAATTACGGGTTATACACTCCCACATAGATTTGTCCGTCTCATGATACATAGTCATACGATATAGTTCACTGTCCATCGAATTTAGAATCCAGGATTGAACACGACCGTCATCACGTTGTCATTCCTCGGTGGGCTCAAATGGAGTAGCCTTTGTCAGATGATGGAGGAGACCTTTTGTCTGGAGAACACGGCGGACGGAGTGCATCCATTCAACAAAATTCTTCTTCCCACTAAGGGAGATAGTGGTGATCCAAAGCTCATCACGAACTTCAGGAAGAGGAGCCGCAACACGGGTCGGAAGAGACGAAGCATTGTTCTCGGCCATTGAAGAGCACGACATCGGTCACGAGAGCACAGCAGTTGAGAAACCAGCGAGCAGAAGAGATCGCGGTGATCGGAACGGATCGCGGGCAGCTCGCTGTTAAAAAAACTTGCAGCGGTCAGACAAGCTCGCGGGCAGGAGAACTCCCGGCGGTCTGGAGGAGCTCACAGACAGGAGAAATCGCTGCAAACAGAAGAGCACGCGGGCAGAGGAGCTCGCTGTGAACAGAAGAGCACGCGGGCAAAGGAGCTCGATGCGGTCAGACGAGCTTGCGGGCAGGAGAGCTCCCGGCGATCTGGAAGAGCTCGCGGGCAGGAGAGATCGCTGCGAACAGAAGAGCACGCGGGAAGAGAAGCACGCTGGCAGAGGAGCTCGCAGTGGTCAAACGGCTCGCGGGACCAAAGAGTTCGTAGGAGAACAGGAGAACTCGCAGGAGAGCTTGCGGTCCTGGCAAGCGAGACAGAGCGGTCTCGGACATAGAACGGAAGACAGAGCCGCAGTCAGAATAGTAGACCGTAGGAAAGGTGCGAATAGCGGACCAGCTGTGGGACCCAGTTGATAGAGAGGAGGTTATAAAAGGAGGAGGAGGATAAAGCCAACTTCAGAAGGAGGGAGCATAGGTTGCGGTCACACGAAATTGAGACCGCAAGAGGAAGAAGCAGAGGTTGCGGTCTTAAGAAGAAGCAGAGGTTGCAGTCACAAGAAATGGAGACCGCAGGAAAGGACAACCGCAGGAAAGCCAGGAAGGCAGGCTACTCGCGGAAATTTTTAGGACCGATTTTTCTGCTTTGATACCATGTGGAAAAGCAAGAAAAACTTATATATATATATCCAAAAATCATATATTACAACAAGTATTTGTACACTTATATAGGAAAAGAGAGAGGAGGGAAAATCCCATTCTAAGATGTGGGACTAAAAGAACTAAAAAGAGAAAGGGCCTAGTTGGGCCTTCATTATTTGGCCTTTTTACATGTTTTCTTTAACATGAGGTAATATATGGAAACAATCCTTTGACATTTTGGATTTCATTCTTATGTCTAATCAATAAAAAAGAGCATTCTAAATACAAATTAAAAAATGCCAATAAAGGATTAAAAAACAACAAAAATGATATCAAATTCGGAACTAGAATACAGAACAAAAAACATGTCGGATAGGCGAAATTCTTGTATACGCGCCCCGGACAAAGTCCGGAACCAATAGGATTGCAAGGTTGCGTGGGACCCACGGCGCACAGGTTCACTGTGCACCGCGGGGCCCACCGCGCACAGGTTCATTGTGCACCGCAGGGCCCACCGCCGACTAAGCAATCATGTATTGCAATTGGTCCCGGACGCCAGCTGACATTTACTTGAATTATAATCTTGGGATAGAATAATCTGTAATCTTTAGCTCCAATTTACTTTTTTACTTGAATTACTATCTGAAGAAGCATTTACTCCGCATACATTGAACTATAATCTTGCTTTAATAAATCTAGCATCAGTTTTTTACTTGAATTATCTAAAGACGGATTTACCATTTGTACATATTAAACTACTACTTGTTTGAATAAATCTGGCATCCTTAGGGGACACTACCGATGGAAGACTTAAATGCAATATCAAGAACAGAATTATGCAGCGTGGTTAAGAACCAACTGATTGTGGTTTTACTCTCACACTCCACAATCCAAGCACATTCATATTTAGAGGCATTAAAACAGGGGGAAAACAGCTAATAATAAAGGAAAATGAAGTTAACTAGTGTTGGATAATCTATTAATGGGCATCCCAGTTAAATCACTTTCCTTGCACAACGTATGGAGAAAAACGAAGGGAAATCTTAGAACACGTTCCTCGAATGATCTGTAATGATATTTTCGAAATTAAACAGTTCACAGGCCAACACTAACTTCGACAGAGATTGCCTAGCGATATTCATGACTTAGAAGGGTGGATATCAAGATCCTAAAAGCAATCGTACATCTATTCATCCAACTGAAGCTTTCGTCCAATGGTTTCTAATTTGATTTTCTATAAATCAAGACCAGATCTAGGTGAATCCTTCAGATTGCACAATCTAACAAAATCTCTTGATTCAGAGAAGCAATTGCGCAAAATCACATATACAGAACAAGCTAACTTCACATTCTAAAAAAAATCAGATTAACGTGCTGGGAAGGGGGAAGAAGAAAGGCTAGAAAAGGTAACCTGCAACCGAAAAAGCTCGAGATGGAGATGGAGCTGGAGAAGAATGAAAATGAACGTGAGCGACTGGGGGAATTAGATCGAGAGATAGCGAGATTGCTAGGGTTTGTTTGCTTGCGATCCAACACGCTTGCTACCTGAGATTCCAGATACTCCCAACTTGGAGGCTGGGGAGATAGAAGGGCTCGAGAGAGCAGTGGATGATGCAGGCCGTCTTCGCGAGTTCGCGACTCCGGCCTCTGAATTTATAGGCTCACGAGCTACGCTCGATTACAGAAGTTGCCTTCGAGCGGGAAACAGATTGGTACACCGTACACTGTAAAATGGGAAAAGATATAGAAAAAAAATTTGGTGGCCCGAGGGCATCATGCTCTATGTGCCCCAATAAATAGGAAGCGATGTCTAGCCGGGACCACCCTCTTATTTTTTTGGAAACCAAAAAACTATGATTGCCGCGCCGCGCCCCGTCTTTTCCTCTTCCCCTTCCTCCCGAAGTTTCTTCAGGCAGGATTTTTAGGTTTTTCAAATACGCCGACAGTGAACTTCCGGCGGCCACCCTTGACATCGCAGGGGGAGTCGTCTGTGGTGGAAGAAGGACGGACTCCAAGTACGATGTCGAACAGTTTCACGGCAGCGGATGGAAGAGATGGTATCCGTATTTTTCTAATTAATTCGTTTTGAAACCATATGCTAGGTTACTATGCTAGGTTCCGGTTGTAAAATTTCAGCAATGAGTACATTACGACTGTAAAGTATTGATTTTTATACTCTGTTATAAACGTATTCTTAGTTTCTAGTTTTTTGTGCATTTCGCCTCACGTTACGGTCGTAAAATGACCGTAAATACTAAATTACGACTGTAATTACTGTATTAAATGCAGTAATTTGTTGTATGTTTCTGTAAATTACAACCGTAGCTGTAAGTTCCGGCATTTTACAACTGTAATGGGCTGCATTGTTTGGTAGCTGTATACTAAATTACAACCGTAAGTGCGATTATAGACCTGCATGTAAATTATATTGTAAGGATTTTTTCATTCAAGTTTTGGTCTCATCTAAATTATGCAGATGCAATCAAGAACTAATCTATATAGTCGTTTTGATGTCTCAACATTTACAAAGAATGCACAATGTTTGGTGAATGTTCTTTCAAATGAATCGAAAATCGAACTTAAAGAAGCAGGGTTGTTACCATTGTTCCAGGCTCACAGTATTCCACAAAACATTCCATTGTTGCATTTCTTATTGATGTCATACTCTATGTCGAAGAAAGCATTTTTACTTGGAAAATACTATGTTAAGTTTACTGTTAACCAAGTAGCATTGATTTTGGGGTTACCAAATCAAGGTCTAGAATTTCCATTCAAGAGACTACCACTTGCCAATGTTTTGATTAAAGACTTGGTCAAGGAAATGGAAGATCTTGCAATTGAAGAATGGTCAGCAACCCTGGAGAGCAGAAGAATGGATACATTGGTTAAATATGTTCTTGTTGTTTTCTTTTTCCCTTTAAAAGGTTTGAAAATATCTGAATGTGTTAAGAGATTTCAAGGCCTGGAGGATTTTAAAAAGTATAACTGGGCGAAGACAATCCATTCTTTTTTGCATTCCCAATTAGATAAATTTAGCAAAGTTGCTGTGAAAAATGAGTCCCACCTTGGCTACATTGAAGGATGCTCCGTCTTACTAGCTGTAAGAAACTATAGAACTAAATTCATATTTCAATTTCAATTAATTTGTAATCTATCAACATTTGTCACAGATTTGGTTCTTCGAGCACACAACCTTACAAGTTCCCTATGAGGATGTTGCCAGACCCTGTTTGCTTCGGTGGTCTAACAAGAATAGCTTTAGTGGAAAAGCCTGATTGGATTTATCGTATCTCTTGGGCTCAAACGATACAGTAAGCTTTTCAACCCTTTGTGTACTTAAATATTTTATAAAATTGTTCGAACATTCCATTTAATGTTCATGAAAAACTTCTACTTACGCAGTTGCGAAAAATGTTTGCTTCTGTTATGCCGGAGGAGAAACGTTTCTTAGGTGAAAATGTAGATGAAGGTTGTTGTTACATTAGAAGGTCCAAAAAGGATGTAAGGAGAGAGCAGAAGAATGAAAATAAAAAGATGGATAGGGAGAATGATAACAACGTAGATGAAAAAGAGAGGGTCCAGAAGCGAAGAAGAAAAAACAAATTAAAAGGTGAGGGGGAAGACGGTGAGGGAAAAGAGGAGGAAGATGTTAAGGAAGATGAGTTTCAAGATGAGAACAGGACAATGCACAGGACGAAGAAATTGGGTGGGAGGAAGAAGAGGGAGAGAAGAGGAGGAAGAAAGAAAAGAAAATGAAGAATAACCAAAAATACGAGACTCTCTTAAGTGAAGTTCGAGACCTGAAAGTTCTTTGGCAAGATAAATTTAAAAATATGGATATTGCAATTAAAGAAGGTTTTGAATCTTTGCAAACTTTACTAAAAAAGAGTCATGCACCCACCTCCCCCCCAAATAATCCACATACTCCTCCATCACCACCCTGTAGTGCTATAGTTTCATACAAGACTCCAGCGGCTAATACGGAGTTAAAAGAAAATGATCCCGAGCTTGTAAAAACAGATATTTATGGTAATACTCGAAGTATGGTAAAGAATATAAAAACAAGACGAGAAAGGAAGAAGAAGGTCGTTGTTAAAGGGATACTCGGAGCCACAATACATGAGCATGCTTACCCAGGACGCAAAAAAATTCTTGCCGCTCATAGAGATATGATAGACCTTGTCTTGACACGGTTTCCTGATGAGTACGTTCAACAATTTACAAGTTTCCCTTTTTAATGAAGTTGCATCTTCACATTGGCTGGTTATTTTTTTGCTTTTCAGTGATTCAATTATTTTTCATAATGGAAACATTCAAATGTCCCGTGAGGGAATCGTAGATCTACTTCGTGAAGGATGGGTGACTGATACACCTCTAAATGCTTTTGCATACGAGCTCAATTTTAGAAAAGCAAAATCACCAAGAAGCATGAAAAATTTTCTTTACATACCTCCTGATCATGCGGTAAATAGATTACTTAAATTGTTTGACCAATACAATTATATTTTCTTTTATAATGTTTGCTTCTTATGTTCTACTTGTGCAGTACTTTAAAAGGAATAAGATTGCAAATAGCAAAGTTTTGATTGAACATGTAACCGCACAGTCGATTGCTGATGTCGACCATATTTTGATGCCATGTCACCTAGGTAGCCATTGGGTGCTTATGGCCTGCAATTTTATTACGGAGACATGGCAGTTCTACGACTCTCTACCAAACCCTATGCACTTGTCGACAATGCGTGAGCTGGTATCTATTGTTCATTCATACATATTTCAAGAACTTTTACTTACTTATAATTGATTGATGAATAATGGTTTGTACAGTTAGGTTTTCTAAAAGAAGATGCATTAAATTCCATGCCGGCGGATATTGCTTCATGGACAATAAATAAAGTGGAGAATATACCGACACAGACAAATAGCCATGACTGCAGAGTTTTTGTCATGAGGTACATGGAGACCCTGCTAAGGAAAACAGAAGTTGATTGGAATGAGCTTAAAGGATGGCAAAAAGAAATGCCCAAGTATAGGGCTGAAGTAGCTAGTAAAATAATACAAGCCTTCTGGAATGACATAATGAAAAACTGTCCAATTTGATATATTTTTGTATGAATGAGGTCGATAAGTACCAATGAAAAACAATTATGGGTTAATAGGAATTCTTAATTCCGGCCCAGAACTGCATTTTTGTTAAAATTATATGTATATTTTGTTTTTCACTGCAGTATTTATGGTACAGTTTCGACTACATTATTTCAATTATTGTCGTAATTCCACAGATATTGCCACAATTACGACTGCATTATTTCAATTACTGTCGTAATTCCACAGATATTGCCACAATTACGATTGCATTATTTCAATTATTGTCGTAATTCCACTGATATTGTCGCCATTTTAAAAAAACAATCGTAAACAAATTGCAATGTAGTACTGTTCGCAGAACCAATCACCCTTTATACAATATCTGGAATGCTTGAGAAACTTGACGACACATCTAAACGAAAATCAAAATTTATATCTGATGCTGGAGTAGTTGTAGCAGATCTTGGATTTGTCTCTGGATTCACACATAAGGTATCCATTAAATTGATCTCCATATGCTGGGAAGAAACGACACCGTCAGTAGGATGTTTTCTCTTTGAATCATTTCTTTTCCCTACATATGCAAAAAGTTTTATGTTAATATACAAATACATTAAAAGAAAAAAGAAAAATGATAAGTGTAAGTGTCATACTGGGTTTCTTGGTTGTTTTCTCCCAATGATTTTTTATTCGTGCATTTGAATGACCTTTGGGTCGCATCGAAGGAGGATCTTTCAATCCTTTGTTGTGTTGGTTTTCATCAATATCATGCATTTTAAGATTTTCTTTAGAGACGGCCAACTCTTCTACTTTCTTGTCAAGATTTTTCAGGCCTGATAGAACAAATTCCCTTGCTATATGACTGTCCTCAACCCGACGAGCTAAATCGTAGATGAACCTGATCATATGATTCCTAAATACTACATTGGAATCATATTCATTAAAACTTGTAGTATCGGTGAGATACAATTCTTTCTTAGTGTTCAAGGTATATCTATTTAAAATATATTTAGGAGGAATTTCTGAAACATTTCTCATATTGTAAACTCGCAAGATGTGTTTGCATAAAATTTCCTTTGTTTCAAATCCTTTGCACGAACAATTAGCATCAAGTGTGGTAGAGTCAAATGTAACATACCATTGCTTCTGGTCTCCATTGGGTTCTTGGCAGCTGTATAAGAAATGATCATCACTAAGTGGTCTCCAATCTACAATAGTAACACCAACAGCCCCATCCATGTAAATACTTTCGAATCTAGAAAACATTTTTCTAGTGTACTTCTTAGAAACTTGTTTCAGAATCGAGGAATTTCTGAATTTCAAGGTTACGCGACCATTTTTGCATCTAAAGTCTTCGTCATGCTCATTTCTACGCCAAGCTGAAGTCATATTCTCCAAACCTGTGAAACATTCCACAATCGAACTTGTCGATTTAGAGTATTCATGTATAACATGGTTTGTGAATTCACTCCTTTGTGTGGACAAAATGCCAAGATCTAAAATATCTTTATTGAAAGCAGACGACCATTTTATTCGTACATAATATAAATCTTGCAACCATCGATTGGCCTCCAAATTTCCTTTCACAATCATAGCACTCCAACAATCATTAAACTCATCTTCACTGTCACATTTGCTCATACAATGGTAAAATAAAGACCTTACATTACTGTCATGGTTGAATGTTGGTACCTTGGACGGTGCTTTTTTTTAAATGTGCCACTGACACAGACGATGCCGGGTTTTTGTAAGTACTCTCTCAATGGCAACAGACATAGCCTGATTTTGGTCTGTGAATATCGTTGTTGGTTGCTTGCCGCCGACAAACCTTAACAAGGTCTCAAATAGCCAACAAAATGAGTCGATAGTTTCATTTGCTATGAATGCCCCTCCAACAAATGTATTCTGCCAATGATGATTGACTGCGATAAGCGGTGCACAAGCCAAGTTATATTTGTTAAGTCTATAAGTTGTATCAAAGATTATGACATCACCAAAACAATCATAATCTATTTTACTACGACCATCAATCCCAAAAAAACTAATAAGCCTGTTTTGCTCATCCGTTTGTACATCATATGAAAACATATCGTCATTCAATTGTCGTTCTTGTAACATTTTTAACAAACTAAAAGCATCTCCACATTCTATTAAGGCTCTCCTCTCTCTTTGAACAAAGTTATACGCATCAGTCTTACTAAAACCAATGTTTTCAACACCTCCAACTTCTTTGGCTAAAAAATTGAATGCATCAACAGTCCTAATTCCAGCTCCCGTCATGTTCTTTATCAAGCTTGCTTGCACGTTAGAAATCTGGCGATGCGACCTTAATAGATGGTTGTCATTTCGGGAGGCTAATGGGTGATTATGTTCTTCCACAAATCTTGACACAACCCAATTTCCACCATTTTCATCTGCAGTAAAGTATATGAATGCCAAACAACCCGTTCGCGTATCCAACTTATGATACTTTTTGATCACCATTTCTGAACTACAATTTTTTTTATGACCAGCCTTCGAACAACAATAACTTCTGCCTTTAATAATATTAGTGTGTCCAAAACAAAATGTTCTTTTTTCGTACACTAAATCCCAAGTTATGTGCATAATTGCAATACATTGTGTATGCCTCCATCTCTGTTTGTACAATTGGAAAAGAAGGAACAATCTGTTGGAATACCATAAAAAATGTATGTATTAAGTTCAGTTACTGTATTAATTACGACCAACAATTTAACATTACGACAGTAATGCGACATTACGACTGTAAGGCCGAAAAGTACTAATTACGATCGTAAAATTAACATTACGACCGTAAAATAAACATTACGACTGAAAATGATTTTTTACAACACAATACTGTTCTTCACTTACATTGGGATGTTCTCTGGAATTTTCGGTAGGGGCAACATTATTTGTTGATTTATCCACTCCAGTCTGTAGATTGAAGAAAAATACGACAGTATGTTTTGGAGAAATAATTACCTACAACAAATTAAACTGGAAATATGCAATAACGATGTGTCTCTTACAACTTCGGGATCAATGAGAGATATTTCATCATCTGCCATAGTAGTTGCAGGTCGCGCTTGAAAAGTGGCGTAAATGGAAGAAATCAGGTATTCAAAAACCTGGATTCAGCCGACGGATGAAATCTTCGGGCACCTCCACGTCCTGGAAGACGAAGCTTTTGCGATTTTAATGGATTCAACCGACGTATAATTCTGAAACCCTAAATGAAGGTCTAGGCGAAAAGGAGTGTGTACGGTGCTTCTGGCGGAGGCTCTGGCGAAGCGGCTGTTGGTTCCCGGCGGCAGCGTGCTTCTGGATGGTGAGAGGGGGATTTCGGCCCACCTCTCCCCTGCGGCAAAGGGGGGACGGAGGTTTTTTCTCTGGTCGACGTGGGGATTCCGGCGGTGGATGGCCGACTAGGGGTGATGTGGGTGACGGTCGCTGTGGGTTTTCTGCTGTGGATCGGGAGGCGGCAGTTCTTGGAGGCGGTCGTGGCGGTGCTGTCACCGGATTTCGCGGTTTTCAGTCGAGCAGCCCCCGTTTCGTCCACGGTGCTGGTGAGCCTTCGGCTCCCTTTCTTGACCAGCGGCCAGTGCCGTCTTTTGGAGCTAGCTTCCCACCTGTAGAGGGGCGTCAGCGGGATCGTTCGCCTGTGCCGGGCAGCGGCGCTTCACGGCATTCTTGGGCGGACGAGATGGAGCCCGACCGGCTATGTCGGGATGCGAATGATCGGGGTTCGCCCAGTGCTGCGCGGGATTTAGGCCCGGCTGCCCAGGTTGAGCTGCCGTCGAGCGACGAGATTGGCTCAGGTATGCTCGATACTTCACTTTCTGCTGCAGCGGATGTTTGTATGGAGCCCAGGGCGGCCGCCCTGGGTTCTAGGCTCGGGTTGCTTGAGTGCCCACCAGATGTTTGTCCAAATGCCAAGGCAAACTTTGAGGTTGAGTTGGCGCTGCACTCTCGTGCGGATGATGCCCGGACTAGGCATGGGGACCTTGCTGGACTTCATGACCCTTCTTTACATGTCCGGAATAGCGGACATGCTCCGCCCGTTGCCCGCACTGCAGGTGTTTGGGCTACTGCCGGATTGGGTTCTGGTTCCAGTGTCGACCCGGGTGCCCCTCCTTCGGCATGGGCTCGAAAGGGTACGGTCACCCTCAGTGATGTGCAAGGGCTTGAGGATATTGAGCCGGATGGATCATCGGTTGCTATGATTGAAGAGGTTACCGCCCGGACGATGGCGCATTTCTCCTACTCGGTCGTTGGCAAAGTCCTGGGCCGGCGACTACCTTCTCATGTTATTGAAAGCAAGCTGCGCAAACGCTGGGAGCAATATGGGGACTTTCGGTTCCTCCAGTTACGGGCGGATTGTTTTTTATGTATTTTCAACTCTGACGAGGCCTGCTCCAGTGTGCTCCAAGGGGGACCGTGGTTCATCAATGGGTTCATCGTAGGATTGGATGTTTGGACGCCCGAGTTTGATCCTGCGTCATTCAAAGGACTGTCCTCGCCTATTTGGATTCGCTTGCCACATCTTCCTCTCTTATTTTGGGATAAGGCCAACATAGCCCGCATTGCGGCCCGGGTTGGGAAGCCAATTTGGATCGACTCGACCACTCATGATTGGGGCCGGATGGAGTATGCCCGGGTATGCGTGCGGGTGGATCTCTCAAGACCGCTTTGCGCCGGCGTTCCGGTCACCAGTTCGCAAATGAATTTTTTCCAGAAAGTGGAATATGAAGGTATTGCTTCCTTATGCTCTTGTTGTGGTTGCATTGGGCATGCAGACGGTAGCTGCCTGCCTCCTGCGGCCGATCCGCCTCGGCGGCTTCCCACCCGGACTCGCGCCCCCCCTCCGGCCCCTGCCGGCCCCCGACCTGGACCACCAGCCCATGCTCCGGTTCTGCCTGAGGATGTTGTATGGGGCCCGGGGCCGTGGAATGTTGTGCAAAAGAGGAGACGTCGGCGACGTGCGGGCAAGGCCGCCCAGCAGCCCCCTCCTTCGGTTGCTTCACATGGTACCAGACCACACTTCCCTCCCCCTTCTGCACGGGAAGCCTGCTCTCGGCCTGCGCGGTTTGTTCCCGAACCACCATTGCCGCCCGTCCCTGATGGTTCTGCTTCGGTGAGGCTGGGTGATGAGTTGCGAGGATCAGGATTGGACATGGATGGCGTCCAACCTATTGAAGGTGTTGTGGGGAAGGAATTGGCTCTCTACCCTCTTGATCCATCGCGGGTGATTGGGCACTCTGGTTCTCTTTCGCACAAGCGTCGAAAGGGTGATTTATCGAGCGACGACGGGGACGCGTCCTCTTCAAGGGGTCCATGACGAGCCTCATTCTGTGGAATTGTAGGGGGGCTCGAAAGCCGGCTGTTGGGCATATTCTCCGTGATCTTATTTTGCGGTGGGGGGTTCCCCTAGTTGGTCTGTCTGAGATGATGGTGGAGGATCTATCCCTGCGTGATGTGGATCGGCTGGCGGGCCGAAATTGGGATTTTGTACATCAACCGTCGGCTGGCAAGTCGGGGGGTATTGCGGTGCTGTGGCGGAGTGATGTTATGCAGTTTGTGCCGGTCTCTTTCTCGCGGCAATGCATTATTGGGGACGTTACTTTCCCTAATAAGCGGTGTTGGCGGGTGGTGTTCGTTTATGCGAACAAGGATGCTTCTATTCGGAGGCAGCTGTGGTCTTTGCTGGAGCAGTTTGCGACCCCGGATCTCCCGATGATAGTGGGGGGTGACTTTAATTGCCTTCTGCGGCCGGAGGAGCGGCAAGGTAGGCGGCCCTTTGTGTATTCTCAGGGGTCTTTGGAGATGGATGCAGCTATGGCGGAGCTGGATTTGCAGGAGCTGGGGTTCACGGGCCCGACCTTTACTTGGTGTAACAATCAGCCCAGGCTTGGGCGTGTGCTGGGGCGTTTGGATCGGGTTTTTGTGAACTCGGTGGGTATGGAGGTTATTCCCCTGGGCACTGTGCGACATCTACCCCGGGTTGGCTCTGACCACTGTCCTATCCTCGTTGCTTTGGGGGAGGTGCAGGCTGCTAGGCCAACCAGGTGGATCAGGTTTGAGGATACCTGGCTCTCGTACCCGATGGTGCGGAAGTTGGTATCTCGATCTTGGTTAAAGGCCGATGTCGGTGGCAGTGTGGAGGTTCTGCAGCAGAAGTGTCGCCGCACGCTTCGGACCCTTTTCTTTTGGAGTAGGAACAAGCTCAAGGATCTGGGTACTCGGAAGGAGACTCTGGAAGCGGAGATTGTGGAGCTCCAGCGGTTGGAGAGCTTGGATGGTGGCATCTCGGAGGAGCAGACCCGGGCTCTTATTGCGGCGGTTAAGGAGCTCGTGAGCACCCATGCTAGGTTGGCCACTTGGTGGAGGCAGCGGGCCAAGGTGCAGTGGGTCACTGAGGGTGATGCGAACACCCACTATTTTCACTCCATTGCTACTGCCCATCGGCGTGGCAATCAGATTTCTCAGGTAGAGCTTGAGGATGGCGGCCTTGTTGAGGATCCGGAAGGTATTGAGGAGGCCTTTTTGAACTTCTTTGATCGGAAGTGGGAGTGTGCGCCTCCTGTTCTCGATGGATGGCCGCTCCTGCCATCCTCTCGGCGGCTTGATGGAGGGGCGGCCTCCTTGTTGCTGAAGGAGATTTCTGAGGCGGAGATTTGGGGCGTCATCAAGGCCATGAAGGCCAACCGTGCTCCGGGCCTGGACGGTATTACTGCTTCTTTTTTTGTCCATTTCTGGCCCATTGTGTGTTCCACTGTGTGCAGGGCCATTGGCGAGTTCTTTGCTCTTGGTCGCATGCCCAGCCAGTGGAAGGAGACCTTGGTGGTACTCATTCCGAAGTGCTCCAATGCGTCTCGTCCGGACCGATTTCGGCCTATTAGCCTTTGTCAGACCATCTATAAGGTGGCGGCGAAGATAATTGTGGATCGCATGAAGGGGTTCCTTCCTTCACTTATCTCTGAGGAGCAGGGGGCCTTTGTTCCTGGGAGTTCTATTTCCCACCAGTGCTTTATCGCTCAGGAGGTGGTGCACAAGCTGGCGACCTCGACCTCACTGACTGGATTCCTCGCTTTGAAGGTTGACATGGAGCAGGCCTATGACAAGATGTCGTGGGGGACGTTGCGGCAGGTTCTTGACATGTTTGGGTTCTCGGAGAGGTTTGCTAGATGGATTCTGCAGTGTGTGGAGGGGCCGCAGTTTGCGTTGCTCCTCAACGGGCGACGTACAAGGTGGATCAAGGCGAGTTGCGACTTTTGGTAGGGATGCCCCTTATCTCCTTTTCTGTTTGTTTTGTGCTCTGAGTTGCTCTCGCTTGCCTTCAGTCAACGGGGGAACTTATTGGGCGTTATGGTGGCGGCCTCTGGCCCGCGGATCTCCCATTTGCTGTACGCCGACGACATCTTCATCACCTCGAATGCCACCACGTCGTGTGTGGATCAGTGTCTTGCTGTGTTGCAGGAGTACTGCTCCTAGACTGGGCAGCGGATCAACAAGTCGAAGTCCATGGTCATGTTTGGCAAGTCCACCCATAGATGGCAGTGCAGCAGACTGACTCGCCGCTTGGGCTTTCAGAGGGTCCGCGAGTTCACTTACTTGGGCATTTCGCTGGCTATGCGTAAGTTGAAACGCTCCGACTTCTCTCACCTGCTTCTGAAGGTGGCGGAGAAGGTTCGAGCTTGGGGGAACCGCCACCTATCCTCGGCGGGCCGGGCCATCCTCGTCAACACGGCGCTGCTGGCCACGCCGATGTTCCTCTACACACACTGTCATGTGCCTCGCTCGGCCCAAGAGTCTATAGAGCGGTTGACGCGGTTTTTTCTGTGGCAGAAAGGCCCCTCCCAGCGTGGGATGCATTATGTTAGCTGGGAGCAGTGCTGTTCTCCCATGGCCAGGGGAGGGCTTGGTTTCCATGGGGTAAGACAATGGCAGGGCTCTTTGCGGGCAAAGTTCGCCTGGGAGTTGATGCAGCCGGGCTCGTCCCTTTTCCACAGGCTGATTTCTGCTCGGTACACTGACCGTCTTTGGCGGGATGGTATCACTCGGCGTGACTCACCTGTGTGGCGGCTCATCTGGGATGGGGCGGAGTGCCTTCAGCCTCTTCTTCGCTGGAAGATCGCTGATGGGGATTCTGTGGATGTGCTCGCACACGCTTGGATACTCGACCGACCTCTGTCCCGGTGGCCCACTTTTGCTGACTGCGGCGCGCTGGAGTCGATCCAGGTGTCTGCTTTTTGTGTTACCTGGTGGAGGATGGGATGCTTCCGCTCTGTCTCAGTTTTTTGGGTCGGATCTTGTTGAGACCATCCTCCAGATCCCGATTCACAGCTCGCTTCCCCAGGACAGGCCAGAGCTCTGCACTCGCCTCAGCGGCCGATCTGTTGCATCCCTTGCATTCATGACCCAGTTTGATGGGGCTCGTACAGATTTCAGCTGGCTTCGGAAGCTGCAGCTTCACCCGCGGGAGCGGATGTTTTGGTGGCGGCTCCTCTGGGATGCTATCCCTACCCGTGCGTGGCTTGCCCATAGGGGTCTTACTGCTGAGCGTGGCTGTCCTTGGGGCTGCACTCTAGAGGAGACCCGAGACCATCTGGTCTCGGATTGTTGCTGTCTTTTGGCCATCCGGGCCGCTCTTCGGCGATGGGGCTACAATTTTCCCTCCTTCTCCAGTTGGGAGGCTGCGCGTGCGTTTATCTCCTCTGCCTCTGTCGGTGCTCTTGGAACGGCGCGGGTTTTTTGCTGTGCGGTCTACCAAGCATGGCGTGGCCGCAACGCCAAGGTCCACCATGGGGAGGTGGCAACCTTTACGGTTATGGTGGCAACCATCATTGAGAACCTCTCCATTTTGCGAACTCTACCACCACAGGGGCACTAGGGTACCACCCAGCCTCACCGGCTGTCGACACCACTCTCTTGGTGCCCCCCCCCCCCCCCGCCCCCTGGTTGGTTAAAGTTCAATGTGGATGGTTCTCTTTCCTCGTCTGGGCTTGCTGGGCTTGGGATGGTGGCTCGTGACGATCGGGGTACTATTGTCTTTGCTGCTGGGACCTCGATGCTGCATTGGGATCCTGGGGGAGTGGAGCTGGCGGCGATCTTGGTGCTGAAGGATCTGATTACGCCTTCTTTATATGGGATTCGCGGAGCTATTGTCGAGGGCGACTGTCTGACCCTTATGGATAGCTGTGCTGCTGGGATGAGACGGGGTGACTGGAGCGTGACGGTGGATGGCGACGGGGACTTCTCATTTCTGAGCGGTTTTCCTCAGCTTCGGTTCCAGCATATTGGCCGGGAGGCCAATCGAGTTGCCGATTTTTGCGCGCGTTTTGCCCTTCGAGGAAATTTTGTTTGGCTGGTCGCTGATAGCACCCAGACTGAGTTTGCCGAGCTTGTTCATGCAGACTTAGATGGCATGTTGTAGTTTTGGTTCTTTTCTTTTTAGTTTTTAATTCCATGCTATATGCACCTTTCCAAAAAAAAAATGAAGGTCTAGGCGGGGAAAGAGAAAGACGAAGCTTTGGCGGGACGGGAGAAATTTTTGGTTTCCAAAAAAATAAGGGGGTGGGCCCGGCTAGACATCGCTTCCTATTTATTGAGGCACATAGAGCATGGTGCCCTCAGGCCACCAAATTTTTTTTCAAAGATATAAGCCAAATAATAAAAAACTCATCGAGGTTATATTTACTTATTTCCTATAATAATAATAATAATTATTATTATTATTATTATTATTTTATATTAAACAATTATTTGAAAACACGTGGACACAATCTGTCGAAGGTGCCGCGGTCTAATATTCTGAAGAGAGAGAGAGAGAGAGAGAGAGAGAGAGAGAGAGAGAGAGAGAGAGAGAGAGAGAGAGAGAGAGAGAGAGAGAGAGAGAGAGAGAGAGAGAGAGAGAGAGAGAGAGAGAGATTGTGCCTCAACACTAATGTCTTTATAAGAGAGAGAGATTGTGCCTCAACACTAATATTGTGAAAAGGGATAGGCACGGGCTCCGCCCAAGTGCGACAGTACCCGGCCGGTGACGGCGGGCTTCATCCGCCCCCAGTCAAACGGGATAGTACCTGACCCGCGACGGCGGGCTACGCCCATGACGCTCCGGGCTGCACCCGTATCAAGTTGTTTGCGCCCACAATATATACATATGAGTACTCAAAATGACCGCACAAAAATTTTAATTAATATTTTATAATTTTTTTTTTCAAAAACATTTATATTTTGACAAAAAATTATTTTAATGTAGGTCTAACAAGTTTAATGATTACCTATCAAGTTGATGTAGGAGGTCTACTAAAAAGTTTTTGGATTTTATGAATTTTAATCATTATTTTTATTATAGGGATATAATGTAATTACATAAATAGTCATTATATTTTCTGAATTTTCATTTTTTTTAATAATATAGGTTAAGTCATTGGAGTAAAAGAACGAGACTATATTTGACAATTTTGAATGTTGCACCAAAGACAACTTCTTGTATATAGTAGTTAAAGATGCATATAATTAAAAATATTTTTCCATAAGATAATTTAAAGCTCATAATAATTTATATCAATCTCTTTTTATTAAACACTTCACAAAAATCAGTTCGGTAGATCTCTTTTATCAAAGTTATTAGTCACACACTAAGGCTTCGTGAACGTTCGACCTCACCTAAAAAAATTCATGCATTTTATGCTCAAAACTAATTCATTTTCTTGGATAGTGGTCATAACATTTGTCTTGCCAAACATACATTCTATGATAATGACATTTTTGATCAAACTCACCGGAGCAAATAAGTGGTGCCAAACGAAGCCTAAAGCAACGAATGATGGACATGGAGGGAGAGTCGTGACAAAAAATGCTCGCATTTCACGCACGAGCGAAGTATGCACCAATGTGCTCTCCAATCTTGACTGAAATCCTCCAATTTCCCCTAAAACCTAAAAGGAGTAGATCGCGAGTTCTTTGAGCAATGCGGAATTTGATATATTTCTGCAGTTCTATTCTGTATGCAATGATAGAGTGCGTGTATTCCTCAATTTACTTCTTAAGAGTAGGAAGCTAATAATAAAGTTCCTTTCATGTAATTAATGTTAGAGATGTTAAATTGATCTTGATATCTTATTTTAAGTACTGAAAATAGGTATCATTAAAGCCCCATGGTAAATTGAGGTCCTCCTCTCCTGTGGGCAATGCACAGCCGCACCAGAAATTATCTCCTTTCACACCAGAGCAGGAGTGGATCCAGAAAGTTCAATAGGGGGGGAGGGGGCAGACATTGTTTTTCACCGACCAAAGTTTTTTTTGAACGTCTCAATCTCATCGGAGTTATTTCTCCCCCATTCGGTCACCATTTTTGACATGTAAGTAGTCAAATTCACTGCCTTGAAGAGAGGAATCCAAATCCACTATCTATTTTTGCACCGGATCCCCCCCTAAATCCGCCCCTGCAGCGGAGGCGGAACACCACCAGGGCCTCACATGTTGTTTGGGGCGTCTCCATCTTCCACCGTTCTGTTAGCAAATGAAACTGCACCCATACACATGTGGCCGAGGTTCCAATTACAACTAAAGAGTGATCAATCCTCCCGGCATCCAATCCCACTTGATGATTCATTGATTATGTCAAATCTTCTCTCAATCTATATTCATCCGTGTCTTATAAGAACTTTTGATAATAATAAGGGGCATTTACAAAACATAATAATTTTGTTCTGAATGTTACAAAACATAATATTACCTCCACTGAAGTTCACATTTCATAACATCCATGCAGAAAAATACTCCCCTCATAGTACATTTTTAAGGGGGGGTATTTTGTGCATGGATGTTATGAAATGTGAACTTCAGTGGAGGTAATATTATGTTTTGTAACATTCAGAGGAGGTTTTTGTAATTTCAATAATAAGCGTGGCGCAATCTGTAATTAGAAGTTTTGGTAATTATGCGTAATAATAATAATAATAATAAACTAATAAACCTTTTTTATAGAAATTTTATAAATGCTTTCGACGATGATGCCGCAGTTTCAACCTTAAAGCAAAAAAAATGCTTTAAACTAACTTTGTTAGTATACAAGAAAATATGGCTGCCCCTAAGCACTGAATCCTGGTTTATCTCATTGAAATTTCTCCCTTCATGTTGGTAGGGAATTTGAATTTGGGTTTCATTTCAGGGAAGGACGGTTGTCGTTGGTACACGACCGAAGCGGCATGGATCAGGATGCTAGCGGTTAAACCCCATATGAGGAACTTCTTCTTTTCGGTTTCATAATCAAAATAGTGTACCAAATACTTCTCCCCCATCCATTCCCTCTCCTCATATCTATGATTTTCATCCTGCATCAATTGTAATCTGACTTCATTTACTTCTCTCATTAGTTGAAAAATAATAGAAAAATTTACTACATTTTCTATTTCTAAGACATGATAATCAACAAAAACTAAAGAGAAAAGTGTCAAACATGCCTGTTTTTTCGTTAGATCTTTTGCTTGTAACATGAAAATTGATGTAATTGTCATGTGCGAAGGGGAGCCTTGGCGCACCGGTTAAGGTGTCGCTGCATGAAATGCAGGGTAAGGTTTGCCTACATTTCACCCTTGTGGTGAGACCCTTCCCCGGACCCTCGCTGCGCGGGGATGCCTTTGTGCACCGGGCTGCCCTTTTTTTATGTAATTGTCATGTGCGAGATCATGTAGAACGCACATGCGACATTTCTCCGTTAATTTTCGATGATTATCACAAAACTATCATGAAATAAATAAATCTATATAGAGAGAGAGAAATAGAGAGAGAAGGAGAAAGAGAACCTCAAGGAACATTTCCAAGGGGGCATCAAATATAGTTTCTACTTCAGCAACATTAGGAACAGGTATGAATGCTTGTTGATTTGATAGTACGCCGATCACAGGGACTACCCGGAGAAGATGCTGGCAAGTGAATTGAAGAAGACAATTAGCTTGAGGATATAAATACAATGGAAGAATGTCTCATCTCATTCTCAAAAGAACAAAAGCAACAAATGGCATAAAGATATGTGTGAGTTTGATATTTACTTCAGCTTTCTTATTTCTGCATTTGAGGATAAAATGGAATTTAAAACCTTGAATTTAACATATGCAATATATAATCATAATCTAAAATATTAAGATTAGCAAAAAAAATTTCATAATTGTACTCTGGAGTCTGGATAAGCCAATGATCCATTTGCTTGCGAGTAGAGAGAAATGTGTTTCAAAAGCCAATGTTCCGCTGTAATTTATTTCGTGTGCAGAAATGAAATTCTTACATTCGAGCGAGCTTTTAGGAGATTGGTGACATGGAATTAATATTGGTGGCTAATTTGTGTCTAACAACATCCAACCAAACTTTTTTTTCTTTTCAAAATGCAAGTCTTAGTTCAAGTAATATATTTGATTGGCAATTGATATTGGTGCCTAATTTGTGTCTAACAACATCCAACCAAACATCATTTTTTTTTTCAAAATGCGAGCCTTAGTGCAAGTAATATACTTTATTGGTAATTTGCATAGATTATAATATGGTATTATCGCAGCCAAGTAGAATAGGCTCAGCGGCCTGCGGCACACTCTCACGTCACCTAATTCTAAAAAAAAAGTCTGCATGTTAGAGATAAGAGGGCCGTCATGAAAAGTGGGCGATAATTATGTGCACTTAATATATATAAGATAGCCCTACCACCTTATAACAAATTGGTCTTGGGTTGAATGCATAAGTTCCAACATATTTAAACTCGTAAGTCCTTGTTATTGTTCATCATTTTCCGAATGATTTTTTTTTAGTAGAAAGATTTTCTGAATAATTTAATATGTTTATTGTTGAAGGTCCATATTGATTTATAGCTATACCCAACCAAATGGAAAACTCTTATAATTTATCAAACTATGATTTATAATTGCATGCACAGCCTGAGATCAAAACAAACATCAAAATTTGGCACCAACAACAACAACACTCAAGTCTTTATCGCACTATAGTGGGTCGGCTATATGGATCATTTGTCGCCATTGTGCCCTATCTTTAGTCATAATCTCACTAATGCCTAAGTACATCATGTCTTTCCTTATAGTAGTCTCATTCCAAGTCTTTATTGGTCTACCCCTCCCCCGTTTAACATGTCTAGTGATTAAACTCTCACAACGCCTAACAAGTGCCTCTAATGGTCTCCTTTGTACGTGTCCAAACCATCTTAGTCGAGCTTCTCACATTTTCTCTGCAATTAGTGTCACTCCTGTCTTATCCCTGATACATTCATTCCTAATTTTATCCAATCTCAGTGTGTCCACACATCCACCTAAGCATTCTCATCTCCGCAACTCCCATTTTTTGCTCAGGTACACAATTCACTGCCCAACACTCAGAACCATAGAGCATCACTGGTCTAAGTGCAGTACGGTAACCTTTAAGTTTTAATTGTGCATTACGATCACATAAGATCCTTGACACGCCTCTCTACTTCAACCAACCTGCTTGGATTATATGTATCACATCTTGCAGGTTGGTTGAAGTGGAGAGGTGTGTCAGGGATCTTATGTGAACTCATAACACACAATATTAAGCAAACCTAAATTGGCATGCCACCTCTTCTCCTACTAATCCTTCAACATTAATTCTTAAAAAGTCAACTAATTTGTGCATTTCATAACCTTTGGTGTACACTATCAAACAACATAAGTTAATTTTCTAATATATTAACATTTGTAAGTCTTAATTTTTGAACTTCTATAAAACTTAATTAAATAATATGATAAAAAGTGTTTAATTGCAATTTTTTTTAAATATTAAATTCATTTTTACCCCTTAAAAATAACTTAATACTTTTGCAGTAAGTAGGGCTGAATAGATTTAAAAAAGTTAATTCTTTTGTACACTTCTAACAATACAACAACAACAACAACAGAACCCATATAGTCCCCAATCATTGGGGGTATGGGCGGGGGAAGATTGGAAACAGACCTAACCTTTGGCACTATGCACAAAGTGGCTTCTCTCAGAGGAGAAATACCTAACCATTGACAATAAATGCACAAAGTGGCTGCTCACAGAGTACCACTGAAATAGTGGCCCCCTATACCGTTGCGTTTGCTGCGGAATCATGCCCTCAAATCAAAGCCAAAGACATCAGAGAGGGCAGACCCAAGAATCCATTTTGATTTATGTGCACATAACCATGCTTCCTTCATTCAGCATCCAGAGCATTGGTGAAGCACATTCTAACAATAATCAGATTAAATTTTGGCTCATCACCAACGATAAACATTCTAGGGTGTACCTTCTCATCGTATTAGGTCATGACTCATAACTCCTACCGGATACCCTAGCATTAACAAATATAAAGATATTTTAACAAAAACAAATGGTAGTTAACCATTTATAAGAATGCATGTACTAACATGGAATGCAAGAAAATCTGATTCGTATATAAGATTACAGGTTTGTAATAGCCTCTCCTCTCCTAATCTTCACTCATCTCCACATCTAAGTGTTTGTTTATGTTAGCACCCTAGTTATTAAAAGCTCAAGGTGCACAAAGGCGCAAAGATGTCTTGGAGCCTAGGCGCATGCACGCGCCTGACAAGGGCAAGGCGCAACCACATACATTTTAAATAATCACCATCAAATATCAATTCATCTTTTTGATCAGATTCTTCATTTATTCTACTCATTAATCATTCATTACTATCATTTATATCTCTTAAAAAATAGAATCAATGTAGTCACTTGCATCATATATAAGTTTCAATGCTCGATTATGTTTCACAAATACTTAATCATGCAAAAAAAATGAGTTTTTACATGATTTCTGATGTAGGGTAGGCTACGTGGGTGTACGACTAACATGCAATCCTAAGTGAAGTGACGGGGAAACAACTCAACAACCCTAAACTAGTGTATGTAAGATGCAAGATCCGACGGCGAAATCAAATTAAACAATAAATAATTAAATAACGCTTAGATAATTGAAACAATGCAAAGTTATTTCATTAGGCGAACAAGCTTTGGTTATCCTCTGCATGAGGGCCAAAGCAAGAGCACGTGGCGAATAATTCCTGCAAATCACAAGCTATCCAGAACAAAATTCTACGATACTCTTTATCCAAACAAATATAATATCATAACACAATATTTTAAATGATGAAAACAAGAGTACACACAACAATAAAATACTCACAAAGTAGGGGTATTACCGTGGGATGGAGATCTGATGAGACTTGGTGAGTTGATGGCTGTTTGTAGGGGTGGAGTGGGGAAATCAGGTGTTGGAATCAGGAAACGAGGAAGGGAAATGGCTGGATTTAGGGCTGGACTGTGGGTAGCAGCATGGGTTGTGTATTTCTAAAAGTCACGGGGGGTTGGGAAGGGAGTTTGAAGGCCACAGTGGGAGAGAGCGTGAGGTACGGGAGGATTGACTGGCGCAGGTTTCCTGGGAGAAAAATTGAGGGGGTTTTGGTGTGTGTGGGGGAGCAGGGAGGAGATCTGAGCGGATTTCAAAGGGCTGGTTGGGTGGTTTGGGGGGGAACATGGTGGCTGGCGGAATGGGGTACAGGGCTGCTATTTGGGAAGGTTGGAGAGGATCGGCTAGGGTTTTGGGAGGAGAAAAATGAAGGTTAGGGGTAGGTAATACCTTGGGGAGGAAGAAGAACACCTAGGAGTCGTCACCTAGGGCTCCACGGAGTCGGCAACATAGAGGGATCGCTGGAATCTGGGATTTCAGATCTCCAAATTCTGCAATGAACCAAATGGCAGCCCCCTACTCCTATTTATAATAAAAGAACATTAGGGCATCCTGACATAAACGACAATGATTGACCGTGAGTGTCAGATGCCCGATTACACTAAATAATGACTGAAATTACAAAAGTTATGTATGAAAAAACATGTAAAAAAAATTCCGGACGCATCCACGTAGTCGGATCATCGATCCGGAGACGTCATATATGGTAGGTAGCCAATCGGACCCGAACGGGCCCAAAACTCGTCCTCCGTGCGTCCGCGTCTCCGTTCAGCAGCAATTTCTTTCTTTATTTTGAAAAAAAAATAGAACAAAAATCTCATCCAGACGCGCATTTTATGCGCCAAGGGCGCAAAAAAGGCACACGAAGGAGCAAGCCTCTGAGCCTGACGAGCCTTTGGAGCGCCTTTAATAACATAGGACTTAGCGCTAAATAAAGAGCAAATTAGATTAGCAAATCATACTAAGTGAGCAAATTAGATTAGCAAATCATACTAAGGCTCCGTTTGGTGCGGCGTTTTTGCTCCGGTGAGTTTGGACAAAAACGCCACCGTCATAGAATGCATGTTTGACAAGACAATGATTATGACAGATACCAAGAAAAGAAAAATAGTTTTGAACATAAAAGTGGATGGAGTTCCGTAGATCAGGTCGAGTGTTCGAACGACGGTTCATAACCACCACGTTCACGACCGCCACAACCTTAGGCTTCGTTTGGCACAGCGGTGGCGGTCGTGAACGCGGTGGTTATGAACCGTCGTTCGTAAAAGCTCGACCTCACCTAAGGAACTTTATCCACTTTTATGTTTAAAACTAGTTCTCTTTTCTTGGTGACACTCATAACCATTGTCATACTAAACATACATTCAATGACGGTGGCGTTTTTGTCCAAACTCACTGGATCAAAAATGCTACGCCAAACGGAGCCTTAAGTGTGCAAGAAGAAAATTTAGAGTGCAGACTGCTGAGAGTAGATAACCAAAAGCCCACTCCTCGTTTCATACTTGGCATCTACGCAGATGTCGTCTGATAGATTACTTGGAAGGGAGAAAAGAATAGTGATGGATATCACACTTTGAGCGCGAGCTATCACACAGTGGGGCCCGCACACATCTATTTTTGCAGTAGGCATTGATGAGATCATCATCTGGACAATTCGAGTGCGCGGTCACGTCCGTAGTGCCGGCTGGAAATTTCTATATATATTTTGGTATTTTTTAGTACTTTATTTGATAAGATCGGACAATTAACGTGTACTGATAATCATAGTTGTCCACTATGTGTGCCCTAAATATGATAGTATAAATAAGAGGGAGGCGGCTAGTTTCAGTTTTGCATTGCTTTTCGAGATTCCCTTCTCGGAATATGCCGATCTCTCGTAGTGCCGAATCTACAAAACCCTAAGATGCCGACTCCTTAATTTGTATCCTCCCATTACCTTGTATTCTCTCAGTTCTTTCACCTCTCCCAGACCCTAATCGACCATCCCCTCCTCAGCCGCCCTAGCAAAAAGCCCCAAAACACATAATTAGTCGCATCCAACCCTCTCTCCTCTGTTTTCCCCTCTATCAACCGTCAACCTATCTTTAAACCAGGTGCCAACCACCGTACCTCCTTCCAAAATCCCTCCATCCACCTGCACCACATCCGCCTACCTACCGCCACCCCTTCCAGCACTGCCGGCTTCTCGTATTGCAGCAGCCTGATAGCAATAAATGAAATGAAATAGAATGCTATACTTTGTCACCACTCTCACACGGTAAAATATTTGGGGACTCACAAATCAATCTTTAATAAGATTCTGCATAATACAAACAAAACAACTTTTACTTTATCCTTTTTATTGGACAAGACAATGCACACATTACACTTCTCAGTCCTCACTAATAACTTAAAAATAAAACAATACACTTGCAGTCCTTTTTATAAGACACGAATGTCTTCATCCCTTTACTGTCTTTTGGACAGTGACGCTTCTCCTCTGAAACATTGCTTTTGTTCATGCAGATGGATGCGTCTCTTTGCTCCAGAAAAGCTCCATTGATGGCATCTCTTTTCTTATTGCTGCTTCGACTTTGGCTCACATCTCTTCTGTTATAGCTGCTTCACCTCTTAAGCTTACTTCTTCTTTTTTTCCTTTTTCTATTTCAACACCCCACTTAAGCTTGAGAGGTCTGCAATGCCCATCTTTTCACCCAAGAAAAAGAAACGAGGTCTTGGTAATGGCTTTGTAAGTAGAACTGCGACTTGATGCTTAGTATCTATATGTTCTAAAGTTATCTCTCCCTTCTTCAAATTTTCCTGAATATGATGATATTTGATTTCTATATGTTTACTGCGATTATGAAAAACTAGATTTTTAGCTAGCGCTATTGCAGATGAGTTGTCGCAGTAAATTAATGTGCCTTCTCTCTTCTCTAAAGATATTTCTTCAACTAGCCTCCGTAGCCAGATGGCTTCGGTGGTTGCTTTACTCAGCGCCATATACTCTGCTTCAGCTGAACTTAGGGCTACAGATTGTTGCTTTCTGGAAAGCCAACTTATTGCACTTTGCCTTAAAAAGAAAATGAAACCACTTACACTTCTTCTATCTTCTACATTTCTTCACCAATCTGAATCAGTATATGCGGTAAGTTGATTTTTACAACATTTTTTATACACAAGGCAGTAAGCTTTTGTCCCCTGTATGTAACTCAAAATTCTTTTTGCTGCCATATAATGAGTACTGCTTGGTTTACTCATGAATCTGGAGATAGTGTTAACTGCAAATTCTATATTTGGGCATGTATGGGTGAGATACAACAATGAACCCACTAAACTTCTGAACATATTCTCATCTACCCTGCCTTCTTCTTCTGAAATGGGACACAATACTTCACTTTGGAGCATGGGAATGGTTACTGAATTATATTGATCCATTCAGAACTTCTTTAGCAAATCATGGGCACATTTTTCTTGCAAAATTGTGATGCAGTTACTGAATTGTTTGATTTGGAAACCTAAGAAAATTTTTAGCAGGCCTAAGTCAGTCATTTCATACTTAAGCTTCATATCTTCTCTGAAGTTTCTAATGAGTTTTGTATCATTTTCAGTGAGTATCAAGTCATCTACATATATGCATAAATAAATGATGTTTTGTTGTCTTCTTTTTACATATAAAGAGGAATCATTTTTGTTTCTTAGGAAACTGATGGAAGTTAAATATTGATCGATATTGGCATCCCATGCCTTTGGCGCTTGTTTCAGGCCATACAAAGCTTTATTTAGCTTGTACACTGTGTTCTGCTCCTTTGACTTCATACCGTGTTAGATGTTCTACAAAATATCTTCTTCTATGGTAACCATTTAAAAATGTTGACTTCACATCTAATTGGTAAACAAGAAAGTTGGATTGTGCTGCATAAGCTAGAAGGGTTCGAATAGTCTCCATCCTGGCTACTGATGTATATGTTTCAGTGAAATCCACCCTTGGTATTTGTGAATAACCCTTTTTTTACGATTCGAGCTTTGTACTTTAAAATGGATTCATCCTCGTTTTCTTTTACTTTATAGATCCATTTTAGGTCTATAATTTATGCATGAGGAGGTTTAACCACTAAGTCCCATGTTCTGTTCTTCTCCACCATTCTCATATCTTCATTCATGGCCTCCTCCCAGACAATACTTTTGCTTGCTTCTTCATAAGTAGTTGGTGTAGCAATGTTTAATGCTAAACTTCTTTGTGAGTAAATGTCTTCTAGCAATATCATTTTTTTGGAGGTGATGACGAATCAGGACTCTTTGATGAATTTGAAGATGATGGTGTGGCTGGATGATAGGTGTCTGGATTGTCTTGAGGGATTGATGTAGAGTGGTTTGATTCAACCATCAGTTGTTCACTGATCTAGAAGGTATCAACTGACTCTACATTTAATTAGAAAGGAAATTGCAGTCTATTTTTTGAACCCCAAATCCAACTTCTATTTCCATCAAACAATACATCCCTTGAGGTTTAATTTGTTCTAATCAGGTTTGTAGGGACTATATAAGAGCAATGTTAATAGCACCCCGAAACAGGATATTAGCAGCCCAAAAATTATTTAAATCTCTTTTACTTTCTCCTCCTAATAACACTGCTAATAGCACCCCTCCTTATAACCGAAAACACTCTTGCCCTAACAAAGAATACCCGATCTTCCTCGCTCCCGAAAATCGGTGTTTGCGACACTTCTTCCTCGCTCCCGATAGCCGGCGCCCAGCGATTTCCCGTTGCTCCTCCACATCGCCTCCACATCGCCGGCGCCCAGCCTTCATTCCGGCCTTCCGTCGGCTCCAGGGATTCGCGTTTCTCCTCCACAGCGATTCGCGTTTCTCCTCCACATCGCCGGTTCAAGGTCCTCGTGTTTCTCATCCATTCCGGCCTTCCGACGGTTCCAGGTCCTCTCGTCGACAACCTTCCGACCATTTGAACTAGGTAAGGTGCATATCCGAAAACCCCCTTTCCTTCAGATTTTTTGAAACCTAAAATCTGAAAAAACCCTAATGAGCAGATTTTCTTGGAAGACATTGTTGGAGAGGTCTTCAAGCAGTCATTCACAGTCCAAGTTGGCTTCAAGTAGGTATTTGTCGGACCCCACTCCAAGTTGCTTCAGATTTTTGAAACCTAAAATGTCAAAAAACCATAATCTTTTATGCAGATTTTATTCTTGGCATTGTTGGAGAGGACTTCAAGTAAGCATTCAAAGACCAAGTTGGCTTCAAGTAGGTATATTTCCGTCTCTATATCAGCTTTTTAACTAATTTTGTTGAGGATTTTTCATTGAGGTAACATAGAAGAAATTATGGGTGATATGTATATGTTTATTTAGAAAATTGTATGTGGTTTGTGTAGGGTGCAATGAGTGTAGAAATGCCTAAGTTGCTCACAATGGGTGAGCAACCAAACACTATCCAAGTTGATGTGTCCACACATTTTCCTGATGATATGTTATTTTCAAGTAAGGATGAGTTAATACAATGAGCCCGTAATATTGGCAAAGAAGTGTGGTTTGTAATTACAATCCAAAGAGCAGATAAAATTACAGAAAGAGTTAGACCTAGGGTCTTTCTTGGTTGTGATCGGGCTGGATTTCCATGTGATAGTCAAAGAAAGGATTGGGTCAAGAGAAACTTGCGAAAGTCTGTACAAAAAGATGTGGTTGTTTATTCTCACTTCAGGGGCAAAAAGAAGCATGTTCAGAAGAATGAAGAGTAAAACTTAGAAATGGGGTGCACAATCATGAGTTTTTTCATTTAGAGGCACACTCCTACGCTGGTAGATTATCTGAAAATGAGCAAAATATTGTAGAAGAAATGTATGCAACGAGTGTAAAACCTAGAAAATTTTTAGCAATATTGAAAAAGAGAGATCCCTCCAACTGCACAGTAATGCAGACTATTTATAATGAGAAGTTCAAGCTTTATAAAAAGGAGTTGGCCGGAAGTACTCCTATTCAGTTTTTGTACAAAGCTATTACAGATGCTGGGTATGTTAGTTACAATAAGGTTAACTCTGCGGATAACCTTGACAGTTTATATTTTGCACATCCCACATCCGTTCACTTAAGCAAAATATTCACAGATGTTTTTATAATGGATTGTACTTACAAGACGAATCGATATCGATTACCTTTATTATCGATTGTTGGAATGACATCAACAAATTTGACTTTTTTCTCTTCCTTTGCATTTATGTCAAATGAAACGGAAGCTAGTTATGTTTGGGCACTCCAGTGTTTCAAGAGTAACCTAAAACAAGATTCAGTACCCGGTGTCTTCATTATAGATCGTGAAATTGCTTTGTTAAATGCTATCAAGCTTGTCTTTCCATCCACTGGAATCATATTATGTCAGGTTCATATTAGCAGAAATATCCTTGCACATTGCAAGTTCTTTAAGCAGGGTAAAGAATGTGAAGGATTCTTAAACATGTGGCACCAATTAGTTGGCTCTCCAACTATACTTGAAAATTTCAACAAAGGTTCAACTCAATCCTAAGCATGTACTCAGAAAAATTCCCTAATGTAATAAAGTATGTGGTTACTACTTGGATTGAGCCATACAAGGAGTATTTCATTTCTGCATGGATAGATAAGTATTTACACTTGGGAAATTGCACAACCAACCGGGTAGAAAGTGGACATAGCCAACTTAAACGTTTTCTTGAAGTTTCTATTTGCAACCTTACATCTGTTTGGAAAGTATTTGACCAAATGCTTACACTTCAACACACGGAAATTAAAAGATCATTTGGCCAAAGTTCGATTCAAGTTAACGTTAGATTTCGAGGTTCACTTTATTTTGAGTTGCTTGGTTCAGTTTTTGCTTTGGAGAAAATAAAGGAGGAGGAACTAGCTATAAGTGGATGTGTTGAAGCAAAGGATTGTTTACACAAGGTTAGGTTCACAATGGGATTGTCGTGTGCTCATGAATTGTTGGTATATATCAATCAGTCCGATGCCTTTCCTCTTTGGATGGTTCATAAGCATTGGAAGCAACTCACTTTGAATGTTGCTACTCCAGAAGCAGTACATGTTAAAAGAGAGTTTGAAAAAAACCATGACATACATATGGAGTTGGAAGGCATACTAAACAAGTATGATAATGTAACTGATTTGCAAAGACATGAAATGAAGAAGAAGTTGCGGGAGATATTAGATCCAACCACAAGTCAAACTTTGGAGCCAATTGTCCCCAAAAAATTAAAGGGAAGGCCAAAGGGTAGTTCAAATAAGGTTAAAATGGAAGACTACAAATCAACAAAGAGAGAACCTTCTCTTTTTGAACATGTTCTAATGAGTGAGCAACATCAACTACAAGGCAAACTACAACGCAAATCAATTACTTCGGGAAAGAAATTCCTCTCTAAGGTCCGTAAAGAGATGCCTCCATACATAGCAAACTACATGGTTGATGCTATAAATGTGCCCGGTGATGGTCATTGTGGTTATAGAGTTATAAGTGACGCTTTAGATATGGGTGAAGATTGGTTGTGGGTGCGCCTTCAACTACAAAATGAAATAACATGCAATGTTCAACAATATACAGAAATATCTGGAAATACAAGACTAACAGAGTGAATATCATCTCTTGATTGTACGGTAGTTCCTGCTCCACTTGACAAATGGATGACCATGCCGGATATAGGCTTAGTCATTGCATCGTGCTACAATATTGGACTGGTTCATTACTCGAGATATCAGTCATTTACATTTCTGCCTTTGCGTTCCGCATGCCCGAAAAACTTCAAAGTGGTATTCATCAGATTTGTTAATGGTAACCATTTCATCCGCTTACTTATGCGCGAGGAGTGTCCGTTACCCCCTACATATGCGGTCTGGACAAGATATCATAGTGCGGTGGCAGAAACATGGGAGTTGCCAAATATCTCATGTGTTAGAGCATCCGAATCCAAACATACAAATTTGGAGGTTATCAGTTTGTTGGAACCATGACATTAGGTAATCCAATGTCTTAAATTTAATTTACTATTACTTCATTTGTTACAATCATTTTCTAATTAATTTTATGTCATACTAGGTACAATGATACGTTTTGGAGTTTCTAACAACTATAGTTATGCACCTAACAAAATGCAAATGAATATTAAGGTACGATTCAAACAATATTTTAATTTATTTATAATATTGGAAGATACTAATAGAACTACTAATATTAATTTTTGGTTTTTGTAGGTTGTTAAAACAAGGAGATTTGAAGAAATTTTGGGTGGTCTTATGTTTTGTTTTCAAAAATTGTAATATTACATATATTGTGAACTCTCTTGATGAACTCTCTTAGTGTGGTTGGAAACATTTGAAAAAATTTCATTTTTTTTTGTTTTCTGGATGGTGTGCTAATAGCTGCTTGGTGTGCAAATATAATTTTATGGGGTGCGATTATCACATGGCGGCTATTAGCGACTTTCAGGGTGCTATTAACATTGCTCTATTCTTTAGACTCACTATTATACCCTACAAAAATACATTTCACACTCTTTTTATCTAACTTTCCTCTATCTTCTTTCTAGATGAGTGCATAAGCAATGCACCCAAACACACGAAAATATGTGACATTTGTTTTTCTTTTGAATATTACCTCATATGGTGTTTGGTTTATAAGGGCTTTGGTAGGGGATCGATTCAACATATATGTGGTTGTATTAGCAGCTTCAGCCCAGAAAGCCTTGGGTAAGCTTTTACTAAGAGGCATTGTTCTTACCATCTCAATTATATTTCTATTTCTCCTCTCCACAACCCCATTCTGATGTGGTGTCCTGCTGGTAGTTATTTCTCTCTTAATACCTTGTTGAATGCAAAAATTAGTGAATTCATATGAATTGAATTCCCTTCCCTGTCTGTTCTTGCGGTTTTGATAGACCTCTCTAACTGTTTTCAATTTTAGCTTTGAAATTTTTAAAAATTGTAAAGGTTTCAAATTTATTTTTGAGGAAGAAAATCCACATGTATCTACTGCAGTCGTCTACTAGCAATAGATAGTACCTTTTTTTAATTTAAAGATGGTATTGGTGAGGGTGTTATGGGCCAGCATCTGTTATTCGCACAATAGGGACGCGGCCCGCACACCCCAACCCTTCTCCCCGTGCGTGTTCTCAGCGGGGTAGGTTGTTGAGGCTGGGTCTCGAACCCTTTACCTCCTTGATGTAAGCTCTTAACGCCAGCTCACATCACCAACAGATCCGCGGATCAGTTGGTGATGAGGGCGGGCGTTAAGTGCCTCTCATGAAGGAAGTGAAGGGTTTGAGACCCGGCCTCAACAACCTACCGCGCCAAGAACACGCATGCGGTTATGGGTTGGGGTGTGTGGGCTGCGACCCCGAGAATAATAGATGCTGGCCCATAACAGAGGGACCCACGGATTTGCATGTCTGAGATCTAATATCTGAAGGCTTCTTCTAAATGTGTCTTTAGGGAAAGGAAGTCTGTAGCTCTTTCCCTCAGCACAGCTTTCACAGATGTGTCTATTCATTATTATTTAGGGCAGTCCTTCTACCATTTGAAAACTGTCTAATGCTTTTAAATCATGTAAGCTGAGATGGTCATATCTATAGTGCCACAAATTTGTTGTTTGCATTTTGCTTTCAGTAGTAACTAGTGCTACTTCATTCACTGGCAGAATGTTTACTGAGAAAACTCTATTGGAGGTCATTAATGCAGAGACTATTATTTCTCCTTTACTACTTACTATAGTACATGAATTCATAGTGAATAACACTTGATATCCTCTTTGCATTAATTGACCTACTCTCAATAAGTTTGTTGCAAGTGTTGGCATAAAGTTCACATCATATATGTATCTTACATCATGTGACTGTGTTTGAACTTTAATGGTCCCAATGTCTTTAATTTGTTGTGTTTTGCCATCCCCCCATTATCACCTCTGATGCTAAACTTTCATGTAAGTATCTGAACAGATTCCTATTACCTGTCATATGACTTGAACACCCACTATCACTATACCAGGTATTCATATGCTGGATTTGCTTATCATCAAGGTAAAATAACATTTTTTTACTTTCAATTTCAGTAGGCTTTCTCTCCTGTTTTTCCTTAAACCAACAATCTTTTTCTAGGAGTGTTGGTTTTTTGCAACGTTTGCATTTAAAGTAACAATCATGTGCTTCATGATTTGTTCTTTTACATAACGTGCATGCTAAACCATTCTTTTTATTATAAGATGGTCTGCTGAATGGGTATGATCTACCTCTACCCCTCCTCTATTACTTGTTTGGTGGAAGTGTAAGGTCTTATTGTTAATCATTTATGCATTGGTTTTGTAATTTTCTGGAGTTGTTCTGATGACATTTACTTTATCTTGCAAGGCATGGTCTACATGGGATGGCTGGGAGTTTAGTCTATCCTCATGTGACTGCAGTGACCCTAGAAGTTCTGTTATGCTTAATGTGGAAATATTTTTTGGTTCCTCTATTGCTGCTACTATGTGATTGAAGGCTGGTGTCAAACTTCTCAATAGTTTGGGCACTATTCGTTTGTCTTCTATGGATCACCTAAGTGCCTAATTTGGTTAATAATGGTAGTGGCTCTAGCAAGAAAATCTTGTGCTTTCTCTCCTCTCATCATTAGTGTATCAAAATTTCTCCAACAAGTTTGTAGTTTGATGGCTATTACCTGGGGAGAGCCCTTGTATTCAGTTTGCATGATAGTCCATGCAACATGTGCGGTTTTGGCGGTCATTATTCTAGGGAATAGAACATTGCTTACTCCTTGTTGAATAAGTATAAATCTTTTGCATCTTTTTGTAGATTTTCTGGTTGTGCATTTATGGTAGTTGTTGTTGCTGCTGGTATTCCATCTTGCACGATTGATCACAAATCCTAGGATCGAAAACTGACTTTGATACCAACTGATAGCAATAAATGAAATGGAATAGAATACTATATTTTGTCACCACTCTCACGCAGCAAAATATTTGGGGACTCACAAATCAATCTTTAATAAGATTCTGCATAATACAAACAAAACAACTTTTACTTTGTCCTTTTTACTGGACAAGACAATACACACACTACACTCCTCACTAATAACTTAAAAATAAAATGATACACTTGCGGTCCTTTTTATAAGACATGAATGTCTTCATCCCTTTATTGTTTTTTGGACAGCGGCGCTTCTCCTCCGAAATATTGCTTTTGGTGATGCAGATGGATGCGACTCTTTGCTCCAGGAATGCTCCATTAATGGTGTCTTTTTTCTTGTTGCTGCTTCGACTCTGGCTCGCACCTCTTCTGTTACAGCTGCTTCACCTCTTAAGTTTACTTCTTCTTTTCCTTTTTCTATTTCAACACAGCCGACCACCATTTACCCCAACCAGCACTCACCGGAACCCCCTCTCACCAGCCACCTCCCTGCATCACTAAACCCTACCACCAACCACCATTTCCAACACCATAGGAGCTGGCCGGCCCTCCCCTTACCCCCATACCAGCCCAAATTCCTCAAATCCATATCCTATCCATTATCAGCCCCAAAACAGTCATCCACCCCTCCTATAACCACCATCCAACCACAGTTACTCTTCTAAATCGTTGTCGCCGCTCCTACAGTCATTGGATCTACACCATGTCTCTTACGGACCTTCGTGAGTGTTTGTTGTATGAGTTTTATTATTCTTCTTCATTGTTGTACGAACGTGATTATTTAGATGATTATGGATGTCTAACTATGGTACTTTATTTGTCTGTGATTAATATTGGCTCGCAAGATTTTTATCGCTTGCGTGTATTATCTTTTGGCCTCCCAACGGAGGAAAGCATAACTTGATTACTAAAATTATTTGCAATTTGTACATGATAACTGCGTGAGAGTTATGCTTTCATTATTAACTACATTTTGTTGTCATATTATCTTTTACATGCTTACACCATCGGAGGCTAGATTAAGTTATTTTCTTGACACTACACTTATGATTTGCATTGCTTAGATTCCACTTTTACAATCTACTCAGTGTCAAATAGTGCAAGGTAAAGTTTATGAGAGGGACTGGGATTGGATGGTTGCAGTAGTGCCGGCTCCGAGAGGGTGCAAGGTTGTGTTCAAAGAGCCCATTGATAAAAAAGGTGATTGAGATAGGGTCGACATGATGTTGATCAAATTTGTTCTCTGGTGAAAGCAATTTTGTGATGGGAAATGAGACAACTGAAGAGATCTGAGCTGGAGGCGAGGAAACTTGGATAGTTGGGAGAATACAACCAAGAGTGTTGAAATGTATACAGTCTCATTTGGATGTCTTAATTACTAGAACATTTTATTCGCCGGGGTTGTCATTCAATCTAGCAAGAAATCTGTATTGGAGAGAATTATATGTCTTTGCCGCTAGTCGTAATTTTGCGGGATATGTATCACCCGGATATAATTCATTGAGAGTCACCTTGTTATTGAAGGAGAAACTAAAAATTGAAAAGAAAAATTAGCTCCTATATATGTGAGTCGACATGGGAGTTAGCATTATAAGCGAAAGATGAAACATTGATCAATTGATGTAAAGATGTGGACATGTGGTACATTGGTCTTTATAGTGCTTGTCTCCTTGATTCTTTTTTATATTTCTTATAGCATTATATGAAATGCGAATGATATATAATATATAATATAAGTTTGAAGTCATAATTTCATATTTATTGTCTATGTTGTAGTCTTATAAAATTCTCTATGTATAATTCAAGACATGTATATTTTAGTTTGTTAGTTGTCTTGTTTTCATATTAATTAATACTTATATTTAAATAATTAATTTTTTTTTAAAATATATCCCGTATCCTTTTTTTTAAATCACGTTTCTCGTATCCGTTTCGTATCATATCCATTTCGTATTGTATCTCGTATCCCGTCCCCGTGCGGCCGTGCTACATAGTATGTGACTTTGTTGTGGGAAACATGGTATCGTGGAAAAGCAAGAAGGAGCACATTGTTGCTTGCTCAAGTGCAGAGTTAGAATACAGAGTTGTGGCTCAAACTGCTAGAGAATTAGTTCGGGTAAAACAACTGCTCAAAAATCGGGAGGAGACTTTAGAAACCAATGCAGTTATATTGTGATAACAAAGCAACTATGTACATCACATCCAATTCATTTTTTTCACTTGTTTGTACTAAGTTTGTTGTGGAAATGAACCAATTGATTGATATCTTCACTAAGGCTCTATCAGGGAATCAAATTCGCATCATTATGAATAAGTTGGGCAGTTCAAATATGTCATCACCTAACATACTTCAGCTTGAGATAGGAATTAGAATGATGAGTTTAATGTAGTTATATATTAGTCCCACATTGCTTAGTGTGTTCCTCCTTTTTAAATAGAGAGATTGTCCTCCTTTATGATCCGAGAAGAGCGAAGAACACCATTTTACTCTAAACAGATAAATTCCAATGGCAAACAACACGCTTAATAATCAAGAAAGACCGTAACGCAATCTGGGAAGAATATATGAAGAAAACGAAATCAACGTAGAGGAATGCGAGGGCGAACTAAAAGTACCTTGGAGAGGAAGGGCTCGAGGATCGCCACAACGGTGACTAGAGAAGGATCTAGTCCAATCTCCTCCTTAGCTTCTCTGGTGGCAGTTGCACGGTCGTCGGCATCCTCCGCCTCGGCCTTTCCACCAGGTAAGGACACCTCTCCTGGAAAATCCAGCAAAAAAACACCCCCAAAGTACAAATCAAACAGGAAAGGCTATTTAGATCCTCCGTCGAGAATGAAGAAGAGGTGAGTGGAGACGGAGAAGGAACCAGAGTGACTTGAGAGATTGGACGAGCGCTTGGTGAGAATAACCCTGAAGTCTCCCTTCTCGCCCTCGAAAAGGCAGACAAGAACGGCGGCCCTCTTCGGAAGGAAAGGCTCCGGAGTGGGGAGGGCCGGCGAAGTCGAGGCAGATTCGGAGAAGCCTATCGATGAGAAAACCTTGCCTTGATCATCCAAGTCGTGACCGCCGACTTCCACCGCTGGCGCAGTGGTCTCCTCATCGACGGCCAATTTCCCTGAACTTTGGCAGCTTTCGGGTTTGTGGTGGCGGAGCTGCTGGATCAGAGCCCGTACCCGGTGGCTGGGATCTGCAGGCGCAGCCATCATCGACCGATCTGGGCTCCGGAGGAATGAGGTGGAAAAACTGATAGCAGCCGTGGAATTTGGAAATTAAGAAAACATTCCTTCGAGGTTATAGAAAAGTCGAAGTCTTAACTAAGTTATTAATAATCATTATAATATAATGTTTTAGGGTGGTGTTAAAGGCAAACCAGAATTGGCTATTGGCAAACCAATTTCTATGAGTTATTACGCGCCTTTTGAAAATACGCTTTGTACATGCATTTTTAGGAAAAGTGTTAACACGAAAATTGTAGATCTCGTCGAGATCTACAACTTTTGTGTTGAACACTTTTCCTAAAAATGCACGCACAAGGCGTATTGTCGCACTGATCGTAACTATAGCGAATTTTTTGAATTTACGCCTTGTACATGCATTTTTAGGAAAAGTGTTCAACACGAAAGTTGTGGATCTCGACGAGATCTACAATTATCGTGTTGAACACTTTCCTAAAAATGCATGTAAAAAGCGTATTTTCAAAAGGCGCGTAATAACTCATAGAAATTGGCTTGCCAATAGCCAATTCTGGTTTGCCTTTAACACCACCCATGTTTTACTGCATATCTATATCTATACTATATATAAAGTTATTTATGTCCGTCGCAAACATCCGTCGCAAACAAAGGTCTGTCGCAGTTCAAGCCCTTCCGTCGCTCTTCCGATGCAATCCGCCCGCGTGTCGTGTGGCTCTCAATTCCGCGCATGTGCGGCGGCGTCCGCCGTTGCCGCGTGTGCTCCCACCGCTCCTCTCCGCTAGCCGCTTACTAATGAACCCCGTCACTCACTTCTCTGCCCCATTTCCGCGCCCTCGCCCTCTGCTGCTGGCTCAGTCTCTCCCAACCTCCCTGTCGCCGGCATCCTCTACGCACGTCGGCTCCAGGTATGCCTCTGCTTCCTTCTCCTTTCTTCTCCACGCTCAACCCCTCTCCGATTTTATTGTTGTTGTTTTTTTGCAGGAAAACCCCTCCGATTACGATTTCACCTCCCCGATTCCAAGCTTCCCGCGCCTTCACTTCATCATCTGTTCTTCAAAAGTTGAAGAACGCCTCATATCTTACAGGAGTAGGATATGAGGTAAATAAGAGTTCCAATGATATTGATGGGTTTTTTGTTGTAGCATCCGCTTGCTATTTCTCCCCTACCCTGTTCTCTTTGCATTTTCAGACTTCCCATTT
Organism: Dactylorhiza incarnata; assembly: GCA_033032865.1. NCBI lineage: Eukaryota > Viridiplantae > Streptophyta > Magnoliopsida > Asparagales > Orchidaceae > Dactylorhiza > Dactylorhiza incarnata. Next base: position 2,077,248 of record JAWHQI010000391.1, read on the forward strand.
CGTGATTTATAGGTCTTCCTTGCTTCTCTGACCTGCTGCACACCTCTTCAGGTATTCCATTGTCCTACCTTAGGTTAGAAAGTAGTTCTTAATTTTTCTAGCTATTTTTTGTTACAATCTTTCTCTGGCTATTCTGCGTGTGAATTTATTTTTTATTTATACCTCTTTAGGTATTCCATTGTCCTACCTTAGGTTAGAAAGTAGTTCTTAATTTTTCTACCTATTTTTTGTTTCAATCTTTCTCTGGCTATTCTGTGTGTGAATTTATTTTTTATTTATATTATCTGGAGCATCACCAACATCATAAATGAAAGAAAGAACTGATTTAGGGTGAACTCTGCATTGCTCCTTGATCGATACTTTGAGTCTTCATTTTTTCGTAAAATTTTTAAGATGGATGCTCTACTTTTTGTTTTTTCCACGCTCACAATATGTTTGATTTATCACCCAAGAGATGATTCCACCTGAAATTTCAAGCCTATTTAATATAGTTGGCACAAATCGGATATAAACAGGAGCATTTTTAATGCATCCATTGGGTGTTGAGGATCTCATTCAATTCTCTATGACAATGAACAAAACAATTGGGTAACAACAATATAAATTATGCTCACTCAATGAATTTTATTTCAATTGAGTAACCTTCTTCATTTTGCTCTTATTGTTAGGTAACAGCAATATAAGGGTAACTTATATTTGCTCTTATTGTATTCTATTAAGACATGTCTTCAACTTAAATTGGAATAGAAAAGGGTACCTTCTTGCAAATTTGATATATTTTCATCAACCAAAAAATCCGCTGCAAGATTAATTGTCAAATTAGAGATTATAGTAGCGATTTCCTGCATTTTCACATTCTCGCACAGAAATACCAAAGGGAGTTTTTTTTTATTATGCAGATTATGAGTTATTTGAAGAAAATTTTATGGAAAACATTGAGTTATTTGAAATGAATTGTATGTTGTGTTCAACGGTCGATTCATTTTTTTTTAGCCAGAGTACTGTGCGCGTGGAAATCCCGTGGCCGAAGCGTCTTCGCTCCGTGGCTACAGTTTAAGTTGTATATAATCAAATGGAGTCATATTTCTAATAGCAATAAATGCAGCAATGCATTTATATACTGGAAAATCATCTTATAATAAGAGCATCATTTGGTTATAGCAGTTATACAATCTGGTAGCCATTTGTTGTCAACAATGCATTTATATACTTCTGAATGTGTATATAACCAAATGGAGTAATAAATCTGATAGGAATTATAAGTGCTGAAATGGAAATAAATTCTACATCAAATGACCGGTAATAAATGTAATTCTATGTAATTCACATGCGAGCCATTACAACCAATGCCTCGCTCAAAATTTATGCTGTCCTGTAATTTTTTCCTGTATAATCTGCTGATACTGAGTTTATATGTTGTAGTAGACCTCGAGCATCAGATGTTTGTCTACCGTGCATATATTTGTTCTAAAAGATCCCTCATACCAAAGCTGTCTGACCTCTCAAATCTATATGAACAACTTCACAGGCATGGAATCACGGGTACGTGCTCTCATTGCACTTTCATCTCTCTATAGAACATTTGTTTATATTGCAAATAATTGTTGCGGTTTGATATTTTTCCATTTGTAGAATCCGTAGCCAATTTATATATATATTCAATTGTTTCAGGTTTGCCTGTGCATTTTAGACATCCTCCTCTCGAATTCATTGTCGATACTTTGCGCGATCTAGCAGAAATTGAGGATGTATACAGAGGCCCTGATGGACAATTGCCACCCAAATCATGGCACACAATGGCTGAGCCAACAAATAACTATCGCAACATTCGACTAATCATACTTAGTGTGCCTCGGCATCTTTCGGGTGTTGAACAATGGAGTTTTGTCTTCCGGGAATTCGCCAGATCTAAACGCTTTCTCATACCAAAATCGTACGACATGTCAAAAGTATATGCACACCTTCACAAACATGAGATCACTGGTATGCATTTAAATTTTAATATATTATTACTTATGTAAAAAATCTATACTATGTCTCATTCATGATTTTCACATATATTTTTTCTTTTGAAACAGCACGGTTTATTTCCCGTAGGCCAGCCGCCACGTCGCAGAAGTTCTTCGTGCAACCCGCTTAATCGCAATACACCTTGCATGTTTTAGCAATCAACTACAACCACTTTGACTTTTGCTTGCTTTGATTCTGCTCCTTTTTTGTGCATCAGTGATGCAGTGGTAGTCAACCGATAAATGCAGACACTCCTAAATGCGACTTTTGGGGAGTAATATGAATTAGGGTGCACGTGTGTACATGAAGCAATTGCAAATCAAGATTTACTAGCAAATAATTCTCACAAAGCTTTAGGCGCAACCACACAATTAAGAGTAAATATTAAAGTTCAGAAACAATCTAGATCAACCAACGAGAGAGATGCAAATCAGCTGAAGTGCGCCGGTAAAGGTCCCGCAAATCGTTCGCAAGCAACACAATAGCATATAAAATAACATCCACCACAATAGTTCAACACAAGAATTCCAATAATAAACCAAACACCAATATACCTTGGATCGCTCCTGCACGAGGCGGCTTGACTTAGAGGGGAGATCCGCGGCGAGCGTGCCTCCGTCTGAAATGGAAATTCCACAGAATGGGTGGGGGATGCGGGTTGTGGAGGTCGGGGAAACGGAGTAGGGTTAGGGAAGGTTGGAGGGCTGCTGTTGGGAAGGGCGTGGGGCGACGGGGTGGACGTGGGGGCTGCCGGAAGGGAAAGGCGGAACAGGGGGGGGAAAGGAAGGGTCGGCGGGCTGTGTGGGGAGAGGGAGACGGGCGATGGGGGTGGAGGGAGGTTCGTCGGGCTGTACGGGGAGAGGGAGAAGGGCGATGGGGTGGAGGGAGGTTCGTCGGGCTGTACGGGGAGAGGGAGAAGGGCGATGCGTTGGAGGGAGGGGAGGTCGAGGCTTACGGAATCAGCGGCGTCGGGCGGGATGCGGAACAGCGACAGCAGGGGTACGAGCGCAGGAATCGGATTCTCCAAACTTGGACCGGGCGGCTGCTCTAGGGCAACTTCCAATCTCCCCTCTAACATCAAAACCCCTCTATTTATAGGAGGAATGCAGGAATTAAACATAAAATAAAATTAGGGCTCCCAATCGGACGGCCGCAAGTGTCCGAGCCGATCGGGGCTAAACGCAGCATAAAAATAATAAAGTTATATATGGAATCAACTCGGAACGGCCCTCCGGGCGCATCCGCGGACTCGGATCGCCCAACCGGGTCGCCGATCACCGCCTCCTGCGGGAATAAACATGCGCGTGCGACCGTACGCCATCAATCAGTCAATTTTTTTTGGACGGCTGCTATACATTGAAGGGTTGTTGTGGTTACTACCATAATAGAAGGTTGATTAAAATCTGTTCAAGATAATCTCTCCTTTTGCACGCCATTTAATTTCTTCTTCTACTTTGGAATTTATTATTTTAAACTTGATTCTTATTATTTTAAACTTGATTCTGATGTTTTGGTTAAACTTTCGACCACAAAATTAAATTGTGATTATAATTATCTCCTCCTACAATTTGTTAGCTTTATGGTTTGCTCTCACTAACTGTGAAGGAGGTAGGAAAAAATTCAAGAAGCTGCTTCAGAAGATTGATGCACCACACGAAATTTGCAATTTACTACCGCCGCCACCTGCAATGCACTCCCGCCGCCTGCAATCCACACCTCCGATCTTTTACTCCCATTCCAACGATGCAGTTCTCTCATGGACACTATAGGAAGAGGAGATCTTTATCTTCCGGATCTTCATTTTTCTCCTAGGTATGAGTATCTCTCCATGGTTCTTTTACAATATTCTCCATATGTGGTTGTAGGAAAAAAATAGATGAAGCCTGTCAAAGTTAGATGTAAATATGGATTTGAAAAAAAAGATTTCATTTGATTTGCTTGCTTAATGGGATCTTCTCAGCAAGGAGATAATCGCTGTAGTGAATCCAATTTTAATCAAACATTTCAATATGTTTTTGGGGGTGCTCTTTTTGATTCTCCAAATCTGGCGTAACAATAGAACTCAAAGCTTATTTTGACTTCATATTCTTGATTTTAAAATTTGAAAGTAATATTAGGCAAGTCGTGAGGTCGGATTCTTGATGAATGAAATTTGATGGTTAAATTTTCTGCTCAGTGATTTAAGTTCTTATGCGTGGGCAAGGTACAGAGAAATGTGACAAAATTTAACATTTTTTAAGTTGTCTTTACGTTCTCATATTTAGTTAGGTTTCATCCAATGGGGACCAAAAAAGGCTGCTTTACCGCCTCTACTCCACCCAATTTCGATCTCTTCCCTGTTTCCCTCAAATGCTTTTCGTTGCCCACATGTGTTCTGCCCACTTCCCGACTACCCAAACGGTTTGATTTGCCCTAATCATATATGAGGTCCGTTTGGCACGGTGGTGGCGGTCATGAACGCGGTGGTTACATACCGTCATTTGTCAACACCCGACCTCACCAAAACCACTTCATTTTCTTCTATGTTAAAAATTATTGTTTTTCTCTAACGGCCATAGCCATTGTTATGTCAAACACATGCTAACTGTTTTTGTCCAAACTCACCAGCATAAAAACGTTCTGCCAAACGGAGCCCTCATCTTCTTTGCCAATCGAGCAGTTCTCATCTTCATCTTCGGTTTCTCCATCTACAATGGGAATCCAAACCCAACATGTTGAATAAGGCTCCGTTCGGCACGGTTTATTTGCTCCTGTGAGTTTGGACAAAAACACCACCATCATAAAATGTATGTTTGGCATGACAGTGGTTATTATTGGATTAGGTGAGGTCGGGCGAAGGTCGGGCGAAGGTCGGGCGATCATGAACGATGGTTAATAACCACCGTGCTCACGACCGCCCCCGCCGTGCCACACGGAGCCTAAATTTATGCCCGCTGCTTTTGAATTCAAGACCTTTTAATTAGCCAACTTACAAAATGTTGGTACCAGTGTCACAGAAAAAGTGAAACTGCAACCTGTACTTTCAGTTCACAGCTTTTTTTAATAAATTGGCCTATCTAGGAACCCATAATAATAATAATATCAACATCAATAAATACAATGTGCACACTATGATCCAATGCTGAATTTTTTGATTCTGCGATAAATAGATTATAGATAGACTATACTATTTTGTTCTCAATTAATTATGCCGCTGACTGATCAGAGCGCATGAAGGGACATAGGGAGCTATTTTAAAATATTTGTCCAAATGTCCAGGAATTCCATTAGTCGAGGAGAAAGGCCGCCGGATGGAGAAACATTGTTGGTTTCGCTGCAACCTGTACGGATTTTCAACTGTCTCTGCACTCATTTACTCGCACCTGCTGGAGGAAGGTCGCTGGTTTCGCTGCGCCTGCTGGACAATTGGTATTCGATGGTTGAGTTCATTTCATCTTTTAGGTTTTTCATCTGTTTATCTGTTTATTTTATTCAATAAGCAGAATATGTTGTAGAATTAAAGTTTACGAATATTTATGTTGAATCTTATTTGAAGTTCGGTTCTGTATGAGTGTGTTATATTGTTGTGTAAAAAGTTCTCTACTGTATCATTTAGTTAGGGTTAAGACAAGGGTAATTGGCTGCAGATTTTGGCCTGCGCTATTTTGGGACCGCGAACCGGTAGTATGACCATCAACACTTAAAGTGCATATGAACAAAAGAATAGAAGATGTCCCTTCTTTATCACTCCCAACAACATGCATAGATAGCTTAGCATTTGCGATCAGTATTTATATTAGGGATATACCTCAATATAGCTTTCACTTTGTATAAATGTGTGGTAATGTTGTTCAACTGCCATAGATATCTATTTAGAATATTATGTAGACACATTCAAGAATATGGAATATTGTTGAAATTTGCTCTCATTAAATTTTTTGAGCAATATACTTTGTGTAGCTTTTTTGCAATGCTGTTGAAAGCCTTCCAGCAAGCAGAAGTCCTTTTGTTTTGCATTGCAGATTTAGCGATTACGTAAGTCTTCTTTTATCTCAAAAATCATATGACCGTTATGGATGCTTTTAGAGCTTTTGATAAGATTTCTTGAATTACAAAATGTTTGAAACTCATGACTGCCCATCAGTTTATGCCCTCCTACACAGATGTGGTACATATGTGTATTTTATTTCAGGTCCCTTTTAGAATTTTATATTCTACGGTAAAAATTTGTCAATGCAAAGCATTTTATTTTGAGACTGTTAGGAAAAAAATGATCAATAGGAAATGTACATCACAATTATCTATCACATGTTGTGAATCATGTAAACATCCACTGAAATAATCATTGCTCCTGCCGATTTCTCTGCTCAGTTCTTCCTCCTAATTTGGGCGCAACTGTTCGCACCCCCGTCAGTCGCAAATAAAGGCTATCCTGTTCGCTGGCCTCTTCAACCGTCAACAAATGTTTCTTCGCCGCTGCTGCTTCCTTCACGCGAGCAGAGACCGTCAGTCTCCCACTCGAGCAACACTCGAACATCACCGAGCCATCTCTGCGAAGACGACGCTGATGCCAAGTCTAAGAAACAGTGGAAACCCCAAATCCTGCACAGCAAGAAGGGGAAGATGATCGGAGGGCATCGCGACCGCCGAAGATCCGCCGCTGCTTTCGCTCGCCTGCACCGCCTATGATTTCACACGCAACTTCCGCCTGCTGCAGTTGTTCGCAACTCCTCCCAGCTTCCGCTCTGTGCTCCTACTGATCTCTCTGCTCAGTTCGTCCTGCAAATTTATTGATTCTGTTTATCTCAGTTTTTATACTTAATTTTTGCTCATTTATTTTGTATGCGCTCAATTAATTTGTGGAATTGTTCTATGCTTTTATTGTTCATGTATAAAGGAAACACACGTGAAATAGTTTTATGTGCTCATTTAATCTCTGGAATTATGCCATCATCATTCATCTACGCTTTCGTCCTGCTAAATTGGTTAGCAATTTGAGCACAGTGACTGGCCTTTATTTGATACAAAATTATCTAATTTATCTTCACAAGTTCTGTGCTTAGTAGATTGTTTTTCAGATATTTTTGTCTCCTTTTCCTATTGTAGGGGAGGCTGATGATTCATTTTATGTCTTCAGGGGATATGCACGTAAGTTGTCATTGAATTTTATATTCTTGCGAATTTAGGATGTCAATTTCAATCATCGAATGGTATTCATGATTTCTATCCATTTTTTCATGAACTGATTGAGTGCATAAACTAACAGATGTTGTAGTTTCTTTTTTCAAAGATATACTGTTAGTTGTTTTGGTCCCCAAGAAATTGTATCACTGAATGAGTGGTTCAATTTTGACCTCAAAATGAGCTTGAAAGTATTACATTATATAATACGAGCATCTTCACACGGGCTATGTCCGTGCTCGATGCTTTTCGCTTCGACAGTACCCTAGCATCGACGGTACCTCCGCCCAAACTCGCCCGCTCTAGGACGCTCGGCCAATTGACAGTGCGTGGGTGGCCCCGGTGCCCCGCGCGGCAGTACCGCCGCCTCGACAGAGTTTCGGCGCGACGGCGCTCCCGCCGCTCGCGACCCCCATTGCGCAAGACAAAATCGAGAAGGGGGAGAGCACCGGGGTTCGCGAGCGGCGGGAGCGCCGTCGCGCCGAAACTCTGTCGAGGCGGGGGTACTGCCGCGCGGGGCACCGGGGCCACCCACGCACTGTCAATTGACCGAGCGTCCTAGAGCGGGCGAGTTTGGGCGGAGGTACCGTCGATGCTAGGGTACTGTCGAAGCGAAAAGCATCGAGCACGGGCGTAGCCCGTGCGAAGATGCTCGTATTATATAAAGTTATTATGAAATGATTAAAAAAATAGAAATCAAGGCACGATAATATTCGAAGAATTAATAGCATTATGTTATATTACTTCATATCAATTATCTAATTATTAATAATTATATAAAAGGAGGCCTCTATATAAGGTGACATTAGTATTTAGCATTTACTCTATATCTTTTGTGGTTTCGAATATGCGGCTTAAAATAAATGCGCTTGTTGCGGTTTCTCAATGCCCTCGGTAGACCGGTTTAAATTCGGTTCGTCTTAGCCCGGGCGGTCGAGCGCGCACACAGTCAGAATATTGCAGAGAGTAAACGCTGAAAATGGAACACACAGAACTTTAGCGTGGAAAACCCTCCAAAGGGTGAAAAACCACGTGGCTGGGACGGTGCCAGCCGAAATCCACTATGTTGTACTGTTACAGGGCTTTCTTGGAGAATGCGAGGGCGACAGGCCGCGCCTCGTTACAATTGTGAGAGAGAGAGAGAAAGAACTCCGTGGGTGACAGACCACCACTTAGGAGTTGACTGCCTTGATGTTTGCCTGATTCGGCTGCGCGCTTGCTGGGAGAGCACTTCGCGGAGCACTTTGACTTTGCTGTTCGGGCTTGGGGTGCTCGCCTGAGAGATGGCGCAGCACTTCTTCTCAGGTGAGCGGCGCTCGCAGGAGGGACCTGTCAGTTAGTAAAAACGAAGTGGCGGAGTGGCGGAATGTAGAGAGAGAAGCTCTGAGGAAGAAACGAAGAGAGAGAGAGAGTCTGGGCCCGAATGAGAGAGTGAATCCAAATGAAGACCCTTAGGGGTCTATTTATAGGCTTGGAAGGTGGAAGTTACGGTGGTTATGCGGATAACCACCAAATGGAGGGCCGAGATCGTCGGGAACGATTGAAGGGTCGTGATCGCGCGAGACGATCGGAGGGCCGCCAGAGCCTCGGCGAGATCCGACGGTGGAGGTTGAAGGGCGGCGACGGCGGTGGCCGGCCATGGGTGGCCGGCCACGGCCGCCGGTTGTGAAAGGGGCGGCGGCGGTGGCCGGCCATGGGTGGCCGGCCATGGCCGCCGGTTGTGAAGGGGGCGGCGGCGGCCGGCCGGCGGCGGCCGGAGGTCGGCCGGCGGCGGCGGCCGGCCGGCGGCGGCGGCCGGCCGGCGGTGGCCGGACGGCGGTTGGCGGCCGGCCGGCGGTTGGCGGCGGTTGGCCGACGGCGGTTGGTGGTAGTTGCGATCCTGCGCGGGGCGGTTGGGATCCCGCGCGAGGTGGTTTGGATCGGTGCGCGGTGGTTTGGATCCGCCGCGCGGGAGTGGGATCCGGTGTGCGAAGGTGAGATTCGGTGTGTGGCGGTTTTCGGGATCCGGTGTGCGAAGGTGGGATTCGGTGTGCGGGAATGGGATCCGGTGTGCGGTGGTTATCATTTTTTCAATAAATAGGGGGAACCCATCAATTGCCCCCCAAATCCTACGCTTGGAGCGCACAGAGAGCGATAGGATTTTATCCTTACGACTTGCATCTGTGAGTGATGGCCGGAGTGAGCTCGGGTGCGGAGGTTGGCGGTGATGATGGCGGTGCCAAGGTGAGCGTGCGGGTGAAAGATCTAACATCCAAAAAGGCGGGCGAACGGCGCGCTAGAGATGTGGCGGGTCGTGCGGAGGTAAGGGGCGGTGCGTGCGCGCGGGCTGCCGCGCGCGCTGTCGCGCGGCGATAGCGCGCGCGCGTGTGCGCGCGGGCTGCCCCGCGCGCGGGCTGTCGCGTGCATTGTCGCGCGGGGACAGCGCGCGCGTGCGTGCGCGCGGGCGAGCTGTCGCGCGCGCTGCCGTGTGGCGACAGCGCGCGCGCGCGCGAGCGGGCTGCCCCGCGCGCAGGCTGTCGCGCGCACTGTCGCGCGGGGACAGCGCGCGCGCGCGCGGGCGAGCTGTCGCGCGCGCTGCCGCGCGGCGACAGCGCGCGCGCGCGGGCTGTCGCGCGCGTGGGCTGTCGCGCGCGTGGGCTGTCGCGCGGCGACAGCGCGCGCGCGCGGGCTGTCGCGCGCGTGGGCTGTCGCGCGGCGACAGCGCGCGCGCGCGGGCTGTCGCGCGCGTGGGCTTTCGCGCGGCGACAGCGCGCGCGCGCGTGCGCGCAGGCGAGCTGTCGCGCGTGCTGCCGCGCGGCGACAGCGCGCGCGCGTGCGCGCGGGCTGCCGCGCGTGCTGTCGGGCGGCGATAGTGCGGGTGTTTGCGTGAGGTGTTTTCGCGGGGTCTGCGGCGTGCTTTCGGGCGTGTTTACGGGGTCTGCCTGTGTGCGAGGCTTGTGCGATGGTTAGCCTCGTGGATAGACTCCCTTAACACTTGCCTGAGGTTTGTACTGACGCTTTTTCTTGTCTTTCAGGCTTCTCGGCGTGGCGGGCAAAGTCGCCCAATGCGACTGGGCTCGAGTCTTACTCTCGATCATGTCGCCATATGGAGGAGGCGCTTCAACTTGCCCCCCGAATTGGAGATTCGAATCCCAGGTCCTGAGGAGCGAGTACAGAATCCGCCTCGAGGTTGGATGACTCTTTGCGAGTCGTCACTTCGGAGTGGCTTTCGTCTCCCGGTGTGCGAGGAGTTGATTCAGATCCTGAAATTTTGCGGCGTCCCGGTGTCACAGTTTACGCCTCAGGGGATGGTGCGGATCATGGGGCTGATCGCCTTCTTCCGCGAGCATGGTGCGAAGTTCTCCCTGGGCCTTTTCAAGGAATGGTGCGAAGTGCAGGTTGATGTCGGAGGTCGTATTGAAGTTTTTAGCAACAAGAGATGGCTGGAGTTCGAGACCCGGGTGGACCGCCGTCATGGGAATACTTTATTTGGCTATGTTAGGAACCCGGAGGGACTACCGGAGGTGTGGAACTCTTTACCTGATCGTTGCCGGCGCCTCAAAGGGCGTGAGCGGGAGTTTTCTCCTGTCCTCGGATTTTCAGATGCTCGAGAGCTGGGGAATATTCTGCACAGTATCTCTCTGTTCGTAGACGAGAAGCGCTTGCTTTTATGCGGGCTGTCCGTTGATGCTGGTCGTGCTGCTGTTGTTCCTCTTGTTCGAGACAGAAAGAGGAAGCTGGTTTTTAAAGGTCTGGAGGAGCCAGGTCCTGCTCCTTCACTGGTACAGGATGCTCCTCTGGAGGAGGCGGCTCCTTGTGCATCTGGTGCTGACGGCGAGCCGGTTGATGAGGAGGTCGAGGTCCTGGGATCTTCTGCCCCCCATGCCTCTCCGGAGCGAGGCACAGCTCGAAAGGTGTCAGAAGGGAAGAGGGTCTCTTCCTCTCTGGAGGCCATGAGCCAGGCGGTAAGCCGGATTTTTTCTTCCCCTTGCATGACGTCATTCTGAGGTTGTGGTTCTGACTTATACATTTTCTCTTGCAGATGGAGACCCAGGCATCGATTGCGCATATATGGAACAACCATTACGTGAGCTTGAAGGATGGGTTTATGTCCATCCAGGGTGAGCTTCGGGAGGCGAGGAGCGCCCTTGCGGAGGCGGAGAGACGGCGGGATCGTGATATCTCGCGCTTCAGGCGGATTGGCTCGGAGATGCAGGAAGAGCTGGAGAGGACCAGGTCCGGTCTCGGTGCGGAGAAGGCGGCATTGGAGGAGGCCTTGCGATCCTTAGAGGCAGCCCGTGGCGACGTAGTATGTCGGGATGCAGAGCTGGAGCAGTGTCGGGATGCAGAGCTGGAGCAGTGTCGGGCTGAGATAGCGCGTCTTTCTTCCGTGGAGCGGGAGACCGAGCTGAAGGCGGCTGGCTTGGCCGAATATCTGGAGTCGATTGACTACTTGAGGGATCGCTCCTTGATTTCCGAGGAAGTCCGGGATATGATCTGGACTCAGGAGGTGGAGCCTCATCTAGAGGATTCACGAGAGCTGGCCCTTCGACAGGGAGCGTCAAAGGCTCTCCGGATGGTATCCCGAAAGCGGGGCTACGATGTTAGTGGCCTTAGCTTTGATGACCTGTCAGAGGAGGAGGATCACAGTCCTGATGAGGAGTGATTTCTTTAGCCGCTTGTAGCTATGTTTGCCGGATACGGCTGTATCTCTTTTATTGTACTTGTCGTACTTGTTCATCTGCTCGATCTTGTTGATCTGGTTGTTGGCATCTGCATAGTTTGGTTATTTTGCGCGGACTTGAGCTCGCGGTTTTTATAAAATAGGTGCACGGGTCTGGCCCGCGGCTTTTTTGCACGAGTCTGTCTCGCGGCGAAAATAGGTGCACGAGTCAAGCTCGCGGCTTTTATAAAATAGGTGCACGGGTCTGGCCCGCGGCTTTTTTGCACGAGTCTGTCTCGCGGCGAAAATAGGTGCACGAGTCAAGCTCGCGGCTTTTATAAAATAGGTGCACGGGTCTGGCCCGCGGCTTTTTTGCACGAGTCTGTCTCGCGGCTAAAATAGGTGCACGAGTCTAGCTCGCGGCTTTTATAAAATAGGTGCACGGGTCTGGCCCGCGGCTTTTTTACACGAGTCTGGCTCGTGGCTTTGCCGTAAGGGGGGCAGGCCCCTACGGTACCCAAGCAACGTTGAGGCAATGTGCCCAGGCAACGCTGAGGTAAGGCGCCCAAGCAACGTTGAGGCAATGTGCCCAAGCAACGCTGAGGCGAGGTGCCCAAGCAACGTTGAGGCAATGTGCCCAAGCAACGCTGAGGCGAGGTGCCCAAGCAACGTTGAGGCCATGTGCCTAGGCAACGCTGAGGCTTTTCCGTAAGGGGGGCAGGCCCCTACGGTGCATGAGTCTGGCTCGCGGCTTTTTGCACGAGTCTGGCTCGCGGCTTTTGCACGAGTCTGGCTCGCGGCTTTGCCGTAAGGGGGGCAGGCCCCTACGGTACCCAAGCAACGTTGAGGCAATGTGCCCAGGCAACGCTGAGGTAAGGCGCCCAAGCAACGTTGAGGCAATGTGCCCAAGCAACGCTGGGGCACTGTGGTCTCTTGAGCTGCAATGATTGATGAGAAGTGATTTGCATGAATCGAGGTTCGTTGCCTGCATATAGAACTGTAGCTGAATAGTTCATGTCAGTCTTGTACATAAGACGATAGTAAGATAGTTTGCGCGAATCAAGGTTCGCGATTTTTACATGACAAGATGAAATAAAATCATTGATAAAAGCGGCGCAGGTTCTGCGCGTTCCAGGTGCGTGGGAGGGTCTTTCCTTCCGCCGTCCTGAGCTTGAAAGTTCCAGGTTTAACTGTCGCAGTGACCACATAAGGTCCTTCCCACGCTGGCGAGAGCTTGTCTTTCTGCGGGCCTTTCCCGGCTGCTTCAACGTTGCGCAAGACGAGATCTCCGACGTTGATTGGTCGGGGCTTCACCCTTCTGTCATAGAGCCGGGCCACACGCCTTTGGTAGATGGCGATGCGCTGGGCGGCGTGGTCTCGAGTTTCGGAGATTAAGTCAAGATTTTGGCGGAGTAGTTCATCATTTCTGCTGGGATCGAAAGTCAGCACCCGGATGCTCGGTATTCCGATGTCGACGGGAATGACGGCTTCGGTCCCGTAGCAGAGGTTGTACGGGGTCTCTCCTATTGGAGTCCTTTCCGTTGTGCGGTATGCCCACAGTACGTTTGGGAGCGCATCTACCCACTGCCCCCCGGCTTCTTCAAGACGCGTCTTTAACCCTTTGAGGATGGTGCGGTTGGTGACTTCTACCTGCCCATTTGTTTGTGGATGCGCCACGGCGGTGTGGCGAAGATTGATCTTTAGGTCATCGCACATTTTGGTGAATGTTTTCCCGGTAAACTGGGTGCCATTGTCGGCGATGATAGCTGCTGGGATTCCAAAGCGGCAGATAATGTTCTTCCAGACGAACTGCTTAGCATTCTCCTCCGTGATCTTTGCCAGGGGCTCAGCTTCCACCCACTTGGTGAAGTAGTCGATTGCTAGGATGATGAATTTTCTCTGCCCCGATGCCAGTGGTAGAGGGCCGAGGAGATCAATCCCCCACTGTGCGAATGGCCATGCACTCTGGAGTGCGGTGAGCGCGACTGGGGGCTGGTGAGGTACATTTGCATGGAGCTGACAGCTCCTGCACTTTTGAACGAGCTCCGCCGCGTCCTTCTTCATTGTTGGCCAATAGAAACCTTGGCGCAAGATTTTCTGGGCCAGGGCCTTTCCTCCCAGGTGTTCTCCGCAGACCCCTCCGTGTACTTCTCTTAAGGCGTAGTCCGCTTCGCTGGCCGGTAGGCACTTTAGGTAGGGCCCTGAGAATGCCCGCTTGTAGAGTTCCCCGTCTATGATGGTGAACGATGCTGCTCGCATTCGTAATCTGCGCGCCTCCAGGCGATCCTCGGGGAGGTGTCCCTGCTCGAGGTAAGCTCGTAGAGGGGTCATCCAAGAAGGTTCTTCCTCATTGATGGCTGCAATCTCCCACGACCCTGGGATACTTGGGGCCATGATCTCTTCCACGCGACGCCTTCGCGACTGATAGCTGGATGGTGATGTTGCTAACTTGGAGAGTGCGTCCGCTCTAGTATTCTGCCCCTGGGGCACGTGCAGGATTTGGTATGACGGGATCCTCTGAAGGAGTGACTTTACGCATGTGAGGTAATGCGCCATCTGGTCATTCTTGGCCTCATAATCTCCCTCAACCTGTGAGACTACAAGCTGGGAGTCGGCGTGAATTGTCAGGCTCTCTACCTTACAATCGATGGCGAGCCGGAGGCCGGCGATCAAAGCCTCGTACTCCGCGACATTGTTGGTCGCTGGAAACTTCAGTCTGAGGCCATATTCCAGAGTAATTTCATCGGGGCTTATGAGGAGGAGCCCTGCTCCAGCTCCTTCAGCTCCTGAGGCGCCGTCGACATAGAGAGTCCAACGGGATGTGGCGACATCTTTGGCAGGAGTTGCTTCCGGTGGGATGGTGTATTCTACAACAAAGTCAGCGAGCACTTGTGATTTGATATCCGGCCGGGGCAAGAATTGGATGTCGAATTCGCCGAGCTCTACTGCCCACTTCACAAGTCTCCCCGAGACTTCCGGCTTTTGGAGGATCGCTCGCAGCGGGAGCTGAGTTAGTACTTTCACTATGTGTGCCTGGAAATAGGGTCGAAGCTTTCGCGCCGAGAAGACGAGCGCTAGGGCTGTTTTTTCTGCCGCCGGGTACCTGGTTTCGGTATCGGTGAGGACCTTGCTGAGGTAGTAGATTGGCCGTTGCACTCCTCCTTCATCCTTCACAAGAACTGAACTGAGGGCCGTAGGGGAAACCGCGAGGTATAGGAACAGGGCTTCCCCGGGGATTGGCTTTGAGAGAAGCGGCGGCGAGGCCAAGTACTGTTTGAGGAGTTCGAAAGCCGTTTGGCACTCGTCCGTCCATTGGAACCCAGTGTGGCGCGCTCCCCGGAGAATTTTGAAGAAAGGGAGGTATTTGTCCCCCGTCCTTGACAGGAAGCGGGACAGTGCGGCGATCCTCCCATTCAGGCGTTGCACTTCTTTGACAGAGCGAGGTGGCGACATGTCTTCCAGCGCCTTGATCTTCTCAGGGTTGGCCTCGATTCCTCGATGGGTTACCATGAAACCCAAGAACTTCCCCGCCGTCACACCAAATGCGCATTTGCTGGGGTTGAGCCACATCTGGAAGCGACGAAGAAGCTGAAAGCACTTTCCCAAGTCTTTCAAATGGTCGTGACGGTGGACGCTCTTCACTAGCATATCATCCACATATACCTCCATCGTCTCCCCGATGAGGTCTTTGAAGACTTTATTCATCAGTCTTTGGTATGTCGCTCCGGCGTTTTTAAGGCCGAACGGCATCACTTTGTAGCAGTAGACTCCTTTATCGGTGCGGAAGGCGGTGTGCTCCTCGTCTGTGGGATTCATTCTTATTTGGTTGTAGCCTGAGTATGCATCCATGAAGCTGAGCAGCTCGTGGCCGGCTGTCGCGTCGACGAGCTGGTCGATCCTCGGAAGAGGAAAACTGTCCTTCGGGCACGCCTGGTTCAGGTTGCTGTAGTCGACGCACATCCGCCATTTTCCAGACGCCTTTTTTACCATCACCACGTTTGCGAGCCACGTGGGATAATCTGCCTCGTGGATGAACCGCGCCTCCAGGAGCTTTGCTACTTCCTCTTCGATTGCCTTTATTCGCTCAGGGGCGAAGTTCCTCTTCTTTTGAATTACGGGCCTGCAGGCGGGGTTAATGTTTAATGAGTGAAAAATGATTTCAGGATCTACCCCAGGCATGTCCTCCGGGCTCCAAGCGAAAATGTCCTCGTTCTCTTGCAGGAAGGTTGTAATCCTTTCTCGTTCTTCTGGCGTCAAAAGGGACCCGATCTGGACAGTCCGGGTTTGATCCTGCTGGGAGAGCGGCACTTTCACTACCCCTTCAACGGGTGCTCCTCGCTGAAGAGTGGCTTCATCTCGCAGGTCGAAGTTGTCGATGTTGAGAGCCGTTGCCCTCGCCGGTTGAGCTTGTCTCAGGTAACAGGTCCTAGCCGCCTCCTGGTTTCCACGAACGACCCCGATCCCGGCGGTGGTCGGAAACTTCATGGCTAAATGCGGGATTGACGGGATGGCTCTGAAGATGGATTGGAGCGGTCTCCCAAAGATCACGTTGTAGGCGGAACTTGACTCCACGACAACGAACTGGATGTTATGGGTTACCTGTCTCGGGAACTCACCAAGCGTTACCGGAAGGGTGATCATGCCTTGGACTGGGACGGGGCGATTGTCAAAACCGTAGACGGGCCCTGCTGCTGGGCTGAGGTGCTCCTTGGTGAGGTTCATGCTTTGCAGAGTGGAGAGGAACAGGACGTCAACTGAGCTTCCATTGTCGACCAGTATCCTTCTGACGTTGAAACAGGGATCCCCGATCCCGGCGCTGATCACGAGCGGGTCTTGGTGCGGCAGCCGTAACCCCTCGAGGTCTTCATCTCCGAAGACGATGGCAGCGTCCTGCTTGAACTTCTTATCTTCGTGGCCTCTCTCTGGCCTAGCGATGGAGAGAATTTGCGCGGCGAGATTAGGGGACCCAGCTATAGTCTCGACTTGCCCTACCACCGGCATTCCGACCGCTGCGCCGCGAGGTGCAGGAGGCTGATCTCTGGGCTCCCTGGGTTGTTGCGGCTGATTCGGCAGCTGACCTTGCAGGAACCTTCCGAGGAGTCCTTGCCTGACGAGGCGCTCAATTTCCTCCTTTAGCCTTGCGCATTCTTCGGTCGTGTGCCCAGCTCCCCTATGGAACTCACAATACTTTGAGTGGTCGGTTCTTTCATTCTGGTTTAGCGGTTTCGGCCTACGAAATGCCGGATTTTCTTGAATGGCGTATAGCACATTGGTTCGTGACGTGTTGAGGGGAGTGTAATTCAGCGGTGGTCGGGGACCCTGGTCCCTTCGGAGATCCCGACCACGATTAGGGTTCCGGCGCTCTTCCGTACGCCGCTCTTCCTGCCTCCTGGGTGCTGGCTCCGATCCTTTCTTCCTCTTCAGACTTCCCTCGAACTGCTGGCGATGCGCCTCGATGGCTTCGTCTGCCGCTATCTGTGCCTCCACTCGATGCACGAGGTCTGGGTAATTTGGAACAGTCTCCCTCATTAGAGCGGAATAGAAGCCGCCTGGGCGGAGCCCCCCCAGGAAGACACCGCGTAGAAGCTCGGGGTCGACCCCTGGTATTTGCCGCGCCTCCGTGGTGAAGCGGCGGAAGAATTCTTTAAGGGTCTCTCCCTCGTTCTGGCGGATCCCCGAGAGATGAGAGGGATCTCGGACGATTCTTCGGTTGGCGACGAACTGCTCTGTGAACCGCCGGGTCAGCTCGGTGAAGTTGTTGATGGATCCTTCTTGCAGGGAGTGGAACCAGGTGCGAGCCTGCCCCTTGAGTGTTGCTGGGAACACCTGACACAGGAGTTGATCGGCAGCGTTGTAGATCCTCATGATGGTGGTGAAATGATTGATATGCTCCAGTGGATCCTCCGTCCCGTCAAACGACTCGATGCTAGGAAGCTTGAAGCCGTGCGGAACCGGATGGGCCAGGAGTTGTCGCGACAAGGGGGAGCCGTGTCGCAGAGGGCGGCGGGCGAAGATGCCCCGGCGCCCGACTTGTCCATACTCTTCAGCGATCACATCGCGAATCTCCTCGCGGGTGGTCCCTCTTATGGCTTGGTTGGCCGCGGCTCCTTGCTGATGGTGCTCGGGTTCCTCCCTAGTTCCCCTGCCGGGACGGGCCGGGCGCGCGGAACTGGCTGCATCCGAGTAGTCTTCTTCGTACACTTCTTCTTCGCGAGCGGCTTCCCTGAGGGGGGCGCGATTAGGGACCAGGAGGGGTGCGAAGACCGGAGCGGCTGGTGGAGCAGGTGCTTCACGGTTTCTGAGAAGAGCCAACATTTCGGCTTGCTGTTCCTCTATCTGACGCATGCGTCCTTCCAGTGTGACGACAGGCGCCAAAGGGACCTCTTCGACGGGAGGTGCGTTGATGAGTGAGTGGGATGGAGCGGGCTCAACGCGTCCTTCAGGAATGGAGCCATTAGTGGTGCGGGCACTTCTTCTTGCCATTGCTGCCGAGCACGAGTATTGCCGTGAGGCGAATACTGTCTTCAGAGAACTTTTGGGGAACACGTTCCCACAGACGGCGCCAAACTGTTGCGGCTTCTCAACGCCCTCGGTAGACCGGTTTAAATTCGGTTCGTCTTAGCCCGGGCGGTCGAGCGCGCACACAGTCAGAATATTGCAGAGAGTAAACGCTGAAAATGGAACACACAGAACTTTAGCGTGGAAAACCCTCCAAAGGGTGAAAAACCACGTGGCTGGGATGGTGCCAGCCGAAATCCACTATGTTGTACTGTTATAGGGCTTTCTTGGAGAATGCGAGGGCGACAGGCCGCGCCTCGTTACAATTGTGAGAGAGAGAGAGAAAGAACTCCGTGGGTGACAGACCACCACTTAGGAGTTGACTGCCTTGATGTTTGCCTGATTCGGCTGCGCGCTTGCTGGGAGAGCACTTCGCGGAGCACTTTGACTTTGCTGTTCGGGCTTGGGGTGCTCGCCTGAGAGATGGCGCAGCACTTCTTCTCAGGTGAGCGGCGCTCGCAGGAGGGACCTGTCAGTTAGTAAAAACGAAGTGGCGGAGTGGCGGAATGTAGAGAGAGAAGCTCTGAGGAAGAAACGAAGAGAGAGAGAGTCTGGGCCCGAATGAGAGAGTGAATCCAAATGAAGACCCTTAGGGGTCTATTTATAGGCTTGGAAGGTGGAAGTTACGGTGGTTATGCGGATAACCACCAAATGGAGGGCCGAGATCGTCGGGAACGATTGAAGGGTCGTGATCGCGCGAGACGATCGGAGGGCCGCCAGAGCCTCGGTGAGATCCGACGGTGGAGGTTGAAGGGCGGCGACGGCGGTGGCCGGCCATGGGTGGCCGGCCACGGCCGCCGGTTGTGAAGTGGGCGGCGGCGGTGGCCGGCCATGGCCGCCGGTTGTGAAGGGGCCGGCGGCGGTGGCCGGCGGTCGGCCGGCGGTGGCCGGCCGGCGGCGGCCGGAGGTCGGCCGGCGGCCGGCCGGCGGCGGCCGGAGGTCGGCCGGCGGCGGCGGCCGGCCGGCGGTGGCCGGACGGCGGTTGGCGGCCGGCCGGCGGCGGCGGCCGGCCGGCGGCGGCGGCCGGCCGGCGGCGGCGGCCGGCCGGCGGTGGCCGGACGGTGGTTGGCGGCCGGCCGGCGGCGGCCGGCCGACGGTGGCCGGCCGACGGTTGGCGGCCGGCCGGCCGGCGGTGGCCGGCCGGCGGTTGGCGGCCGGCCGGCGGCGGCCGGAGGCCGGTCGGCGGTTGGCGGCCGGCCGGCGGTGGGCGGAGGCCGGCCGGCGGTGGGCGGCGGCCGGCCGATGGTTGGCGGCGGTTGGCCGACGGCGGTTGGTGGTAGTTGCGATCCTGCGCGGGGCGGTTGGGATCCCGCGCGAGGTGGTTTGGATCGGTGCGCGGTGGTTTGGATCCGCCGCGCGGGAGTGGGATCCGGTGTGCGAAGGTGGGATTCGGTGTGTGGCGGTTTTCGGGATCCAGTGTGCGAAGGTGGGATTCGGTGTGCGGGAATGGGATCCGGTGTGCGGTGGTTATCATTTTTTCAATAAATAGGGGGAACCCATCAGCGCTATCAACTAATTAATGTGAAAAATAGTTATACATCACTTATGATAGCTTCTCGAAAATATCGCTGACATTTCTAATGACAGTTTTATTCAAAAATATTGTTAACATGCATAATAACAGCTTACCATAATATGTATAAGAGCTTTACTAACATTTTTTATTATAAATTTTATCATTATTTTTAATTTAAAAATATAGTTGTTGCGGGTCGCTTAGGGCTCTTGGTAGACCGGCTTACTTGAACCACCTTAGCTCGGGAGCGAAGCAAGCGCACAAACAGTCAATTTGAGATTCGTTGATGACACTGAGACTTTTTAGCGTGGAAAATCCGGAAAGGGTAAAAAACCACGTGGCCGGAGCTGTGCCGACCAAACTTCGACAATCTTCTGGGGGGTTACAATTAGAGATTTAGAAGTCGAGCGCGACAGGTCGCTGCTCGTTACAATAATAAAGAGAGAGAGAGAGAGAGAATTCTGAATGTGACAGACCACCTCCAGAAAAACTAAGTCATTTCTCCTTCTGAGAAAGGTGGAGAACAAAAGTGAGAACGCCCTGGAGAACAAAAGTGAGCGCGCTGAGTCGCCTTTCGGGAAGAAGGAAATCTTCGAGTCCGAAGGAGAATTCCGCGAAAGTCTGCAAGAAGCTCTCCCGGGTCCAGCAGGCAAGGTCCTCTGAAATGAAGCCCTGAGGCTCCTTTTATAGCTTTGGCCGGGGGTAGCCCGGTAATTTTGTCGTCGTAACCACCGTAACCACCTGGCGGACGAATCATATTTTTCGGTTCGGAGCACACGGATCGCCATTTTCGTAAATGACCATCTTGCCCTTCAGGTAGTTCGGGCAGTTTGGGCAGTTTTGTTGGAGGTAAAAAAGGCGACAAGCTGTTCCTGAAATTTGAGAAACTGAAAAGATAAAAAGTGAGCATGCTAGAAAGATAAAATGTGAGCACGCTAGAAAGACAAAATGTGGGAAGTCAGAAAGACAAAAAGTGAGCGAGTCGGAAAAGTGAGAATGTTCTGAGCGTGCTCAGAAGCGTTCTGAGCGCGCGCGAGCGCAAAAAGCGTTCTGAGTGCGCAACGAATGTGAGAGCGTTTTGAGCGTTCGGCGAGCGCCGAGGCGTTCTGGGAGCCTAGTGAACGCGGATGTGTTCAACGCGCGGTGTGTACTTAGGAGGGGAACGCGTCGTGAGTGCAAGAGCGTACCGTTCATGGTGATGAGGGTACGATTGCGGGGGCGCCAATGTTCGACCGACGCCTCTTGCTGTGCGAGGGGAAACTCCGCAATTGGGGAGTGCGGCAATACCGCACCCCCTTGCTTGGCATTGGGGGGTGCGGCAATGTCGTACCCCCCTAATTGATTATGGGGGTGCGGCAATACCGCACCCCCTTGCTTGGCATTGGGGGGTGCGGCAATGCCGCATCCCCCTAATTGATTATGGGGGGTGCGACAATGCCGCACCCCCTTGCTTGGCATTGGGGGGTGTGGCAATGCCGCACCCCCCTAATTGATTATGGGGGGTGCGGCAATGCCGCACCCCCCTTATTTGGAATTGGGGGTGCGGCAATGCCGCACCCCCCTAATTGGTGTTGGTGGTGTGGTATTGCCGCACCCCCCTTGGTGCGGCATTTGCCGCACTTTTTCGGTGCGGCAAGTGCCGCACCCTTCCGGCACGGCGCCTTTCTAACGCGGCGGGTGTCGCGTTCTTTCAGCGTGGTAGGTGTCGCGTCCTTTTGGCGCGGCGGTCGACGCGGGGTGTGGCGTAAGTTGTGCGTATAGGCATACCGGTGACAGATTCAGAGTTCAAACAGACTCGGAATTGCGCGAGACTGGGCCCGTTGGAATCGTATTGGTGAGTCGACCGAGGTCGTGGTGGAAAATTATGGGTCCGAATGGATACGCTTTAGGGGACCGTATCAATAGTGTAATTACTTGAATAAACATTGTATTTGATTTTTTTTTTTTTGAAATAGATTATAACGTATGTTATTACTTTTTCAATGAGCACATGATTATATTTGAAAATTTTGAATGCTTCCTCAAAAGCAACTTTTTTCTTTTATATATATATATATATATACGAGTGCCCGACACGGGGCTCCGCCCCTACGGCCAAGCGCACAGTACTCGGCTGGCGACGGCGGGCTTCGCCCGCCCCCGACTCGATGCTATCGGGTGGCCTTCGGACACATCTAGGCAGGTTTCGCCCGTGCTTGATGCGTCTACGGGTTGTGCCCGCAACATATGCATATGAGTACTCCAAATGACCGTAAAAAAATATACATCAATTACAATATTTATTTTATAAAAAATATATACGTATACTTAAAAAGATTAAGTTTTGTATCTCTTTTTTTCTCTTTGTTTTTCTCTCTCCCTCTCTCCCCCCTCTCCGCCACACTCCCCCTCCCCTCTCTCTCCTCTCTTTCATTCTCTCTCTCCTCTCTTTTGCTATGGTATAAGGGTAAAATACCCTTTGGTGCAAGGGCAAAATCGTCCAACGAATGTTGCACCAAAGGGTACTTTTACTTTATATTATAGTATATATATATTATAAAGCAATATGCATATGTTAAAGCACATTAAAACTTTGATAGCAACCGTTGGATATAAAATCAACCATTTGATACACCAAAGAGAGAGAGGGGAATGGGGCCCGCCTAATAATTATGCTAGGCTGCTTCTTGAGAAAGAGAGGGAGAGAGGAGAGAGACGGTGATAGGGCGACCGAAGAATTGGGGGAGAGAGTAGAGAGAGAAGGAGAGAAGAGAGGTGGGACCTGCTTGAATGCGGGCGAAGCTCGCAACGATGCATCGAGCATGGACGAAGATGCTAGTATATATATTATAATAATCTTAAAGTATATCATTAGTCATCAGAGACTTCTAATTTAATAAATGTTTTTCAATGAAAAAAATAATTAGTTTTTCCACATGGGCATTAAGCTTTGCTTGATCACTAAAGTATGTCGCTAATATAAATTCAAGATTAAGTGTGTTGAAACCGATTTCTCGGTCTCTGTGGAGTTCGGGGCTCCCAACAAGTTGAGGGGTGGCCAACTCTTACTCCTCCCAAAGGAGAGCTCTAGGTTGAAGGTGTTGGAATTGTGAACTGGACCAAGGGCTCGGAGAGGAGGTCCCACCACATACCCAGAAGATCTTTAGAGCGCTTCACCTCCCAAGCCAATGCCGGGCTTGGGCACCACTGGAGGCTCTCCTCACCCCACTAGAGATACTTGGGGAGGGAGAGGGAGAACTAGCCTAGAACCAGCTTTTTTTCAAATGGTGCCTCCTTGGTCCTATTTATAGGATTTCTGATCTTGGGCTGCAAATAGCCAAAAACTGATCCCTGAAATTACCAAAATGCCATCGGATTTGACCTGCGAACAGTCAAATCCCGTTGTTCCGAGGCGTTAAACGCAGACCGCCCCTCCTTCATGTGGCTGGGCGAGAGGGGGCAGGCAACTCCCCTGTCTCGCCCCCTTGCTGGAGGACTTGAGCAAGAGGGGGGCTGGCCGCCCGCCCCTCTCGCCTGCTAGAGGACCTGGGCAAGAGGGGGGCTGGCCGCCCGCCCCTCTCGCCTGCTAGAGGACCTGGGCGAGAGGGGGGCTGGCCGCCTGCCCCTCTTGCCTGCTAGAGGACTTGGGCGAGAGGGGGGCTGGCCGCCCGCCCCTCTCGCCTGCTAAGGGACCTGGGCGAGAGGGGGGCTGGCCGCCCGCCCCTCTCGCCCGCTGAGGACTTGGGCTAGAGGGGGGTTGGTCGCCCGCCCCTCTCGCCTGCTAAGGGACCTGGGCGAAAGGTGTGAAATTTTTTCGAATCTTTATGAAGCGAGCAGGAGTTAGTCAACTTAGAGTTCACAAGCCAAACAACCAGAAGCAAATGAAGACAAACAAGTGATCTTTATTGATAGCAACTTCAAATTACAAGGCAAGGCATGCTTGGCGAGACATGATTTCGCCAGCACAAACACCAAAGGAAAAGATACAATGTTGAAGACAACTTGAGACCGCGCGGTCTCCCTTGCGACCTCAGCAACCCGCCAGACCGCAACCTGCTGCCGATCTCAGAACAACACCAAACCGCTGATCAGACCTCACCCTTCCTTCCGACCTTCTGATTCTCCCGAACTCCAGCAACACAACTCTAAGCCGTAGACCGCCCGAACACTTTCAGAGGAAGAGGTGATCGCTGCTGCCCGCACTATCCGCAGAAGCTGCATAAGAAGAATTCAATCAGCAGACCGCCCGGTCAGACAAATAGAGACCGCAGGAAAGAAGCGAACTCAGCTTACACTTGTTGTGTCTTAATTTGCTGCTACAGTGGCTCCTTTTTATAGGCGTGGAACCTGATCCAGTCACCACTCTATGAGATAGGATCACCACCCCTAGACCGCGCGACCTGATCGGTCACACCGCGCGATCAGCAACAGAACTCCTGCTTCATTTTGGTGAACTCGCCAGCTTCAACATCAACCATGAGAGACCGCTACTCTCACAGCAGATCGCGACTCCAAAGGAGATCGCCAGACCGCCCGAAGCTGTTCACCTCCTGTGTTCGCCCGAGACCGCGAACACAGCCAGTTCGCCATCAACCCGCAAACTCCTGTCCGTATGCCGGTCTCCTCCTGAGACCGCGAACAGCGTCCAGCTTGCATACCAGTCTCCTCCTGAGACCGTGAACTGAGACCGCGCGACTAAGTCCCTTAGTCCGCGAATACCACCAGAAAGCCCGGTCAGCCACCAGACCGCATTCTGGAGAGAACTGGAACAAACTGTGCGATCACACCAGACCGCCACAGCCTTGAAGATATCCCGCCACACGGTCACGCACAGACCGCGCGCACCTGAAGACGATCAACCCGCCACGCGGTCAGAGACAGACCGCGCGGCCTTCACCTTCAGCTGCCTTGGACCAGATACCAACGATCAAGCCAGGAGACCGCAGTTAGGCTTAGACAAGCCAGACCGCAGAGGAAGACCGCCAAGTCGTGCGGTCACGTCAGACCGCCCGACCACCTCCCAGACCGCCCAGGTCCAAAAAATCCTCTAACTTCCACTTCAACAATTTCAACAAAAGGGGGGCTGGTCGCCCGCCCCTCTCGCCTGCTAGAGGACTTGGGCGAGAGGGGGGCTGGCCGCCCGCCCCTCTCGCCTGCTAGAGGACTTGGGCGAGAGGGGAGCTGGCCGCCCGCCCCTCTCGCCTGCTAGAGGTTGAGGCGGGGGCGAGCCTAGGAGGCCGCATGCCTCCGGCTCGCCCCCCTTGCTGGTGCGAGAGTGAGCCCAGGAGGTCGCATGCCTCTGGTTCGCTCCTTACGGGTTGGGCGAACGGGAAGCCTACGCCTCCACCGCTCGCCCTCTTCTGCTTGCCTGGGGTAATGTTAAGAACTGTTGGGCTTAAAGACATCTTAGGCCTCGGGGGTCTACTCGACGAATACGGGGTTGTACACAATAGGCCTCGGGGGTCTAGCTCTCCTTTGGAAGGAGTAAGAGTTGGCCACCTCTCAACTTGTTGGGGGCCCCGAACTCCACAGAGACCGAGAAATCGGTTTCAACATTATGGTGCGGTGAGCGTGGAGTGTGACCGTTTCAAGAAACTCTCGACATGAGCTCCATGGACGGAGGTGGAGGAAGATCCGACTCAGGTCACTCGCAGCCCCCGGTGGCTGGGGTGACGTTGGAGATGTTCAAAAATCTCGAGCGGGAGGTCATGCAGACCTTGCAGGTAGCTTTCGCCTCGATAAGCGAAGGCAGGAAAGAAAGTTGTCCGGAGGCCTCGCCTCAGCAGGTTGGCGAGGACACCCTCGGCCAGCCATCCAGGAAGGAGGTGCCCCAAGGGGGAGAGTGGGGAGGCGCCAGGCCCCCACTCGCCCAGCCCCAAAGGGGGGCGAGCATGAGAGGTCCTTTTTGTGAGCAGATCCTCTCAGCCCCGGTTCCAGAGGGGTTCAGGGGGGCGGAGACGTCCCACTACTCCGGCAGGAGTGATCCAGTCCTGCACCTGCAGTGGTTTGAGGACATGGTCCCCATCATGCCCATGTCGGACGCTTTCAAATGTCGACTCTTCGCGATAACCCTGAAGGAGAGGGCTAAAGATTGGTTCCACCAGCTCCCTATGGGATCCATCTATGCCTTCGAAGACTTGCGTCAAGGCTTCCTGCTACGCTTCTCGACATCAAGGAAGAGGAAGAAACATGTCGAAGCACTTTTCCAAATCAAGCAAGAGCCAGGGGAGTCGCTGGCTCACTATTTGGAGCGGTTCAGGGAGGAGGTTCTCCTCGTCCAAGAAGTGCCCGAGTACACCCTCAAGCTTGCCTTCACGTTGGGACTGCGGGAGGGCTTCTTCAAGATGGACCTCAAGAGGAGAGCTCCTTTGTCCTTCGAGGAGTTGATGGAAAGGGTGGCAGGAGAAGTTGAGAGTGAGGAGGCCAACCCGGAGTTCGCGAGAAGGTTGGCCAGGCTGAGTGAGCCGGAGGCAAGGCATCAGGGGGGAAGGGTAGGGGCCCCCAAAAGGAAGTTCGACCAAGAGGAAGACAACTTCCAGGAAGAAGAGTCCGACCTCCCAGGGTGGAGGCAGGGACCGAAGGAACCCTCTCCACCGCCTCAGCAAACCATGACAATCGGTTGGGGGATAAGGAGGAGAGCCAGGAAAGCAGAAAGAAGAGGAAAAAGAAGGGATATGGTTGAGTTACCTTACTGCGACTTCCACGATGAGGAGGGTCACGCGACGTCCGTCTGCCCTGAGTTCTTGGAATTAAGGGAGGCGAGGGGTCCGAGGAAGCAACAACAACAACAACCAGAAGAGGTCGAGGAAGGCCAGACTTGGGAGTAGGAGACCAAGTTTTAGTTTTCTTGCTTAACTTTTTCTTTAAGACCATGTAGTATGATGGTCTACTTTCAGACTTAGTTTTCCTTATATGTAATATGCCAATCAGAGTTATGAAAGTTTTTCAAAGGTACTTAGCCCCGATGTTGGCCCGCTGACCAGACTCCCACCTAGCTGACAGGGCCGGGAACCGCTCGGTGGCCGGATGTTACTCAAGGTACTTAGCCCCAATGTTGGCCCGCTGACCAGGCTCCCACCTAGCTGGCAGGGCCGGGAACCGCTCGGTGGCCGAGTGTTTTAAAGGTACTTAGCCCCGATGCTGGCCCGCTGACCAGGCTCCCACCTAGCTGGCAGGGCCGGGAACCGCTCGATTGCCGGATGTTTCAAAGGTACTTAGCCCCGATGCTGGCCCGTTGACTAGGCTTCCACCTAGCTGGCAGGGCCGGGAACCGCTCGGTGGCCGGATGTTTCAAAGGTACTTAGCCTTGATGCTGGCCCGCTGACCAGGCTCCCACCTAGCTGGCAGGGCCGGGAACCGCTCGGTGGCTTAATGTTTTAAAGGTACTTAGCCCCGATGCTGGTCCGCTGACCAGGCAACCTAGCTGGCAGGGCCGGGAACCGCTCGGTGGCCGGATGTTACTCAAGGTACTTAGCCCCGATGCTGGCCCGCTGACCAGGCTCCCACCCAGCTGGCAGGGCCGGGAACCTCTCGGTGGCCGGATGTTTTGAAGGTACTTAGCCCCAATGCTGGCCCGCTGACCAGGCTCCCACCTAGCTGGCAGGGCCGGGAACCGCTCGGTGGCCGGATGTTTCGAAGGTACTTAGCCCCGATGCTGGCCCGCTGACCAGGCTCCCACCTAGCTGGCAGGGCCGGGAACCGCTCGGTGGCCGGATGTTTCAATGGTACTTAGCCCCGATGTTGGCCCGCTGACCAGGCTCCCACCTAACTGGCAGGGTCGGGAACCGCTCGGTGGCCGGATGTTTCAAAGGTACTTAGCCCCGATGCTGGCCCACTAACCAGGCTCCCACCTAGCTGGCAGGGCCGGGAACCGCTCGGTGGCTGGATG
>JAWHQI010000391.1:2110000-2115859 GCA_033032865.1 Dactylorhiza incarnata
GGGATTCCAAGGAGCCATTTTGCATGAATTCGTAGACCAAAAGTTTGTTCTTGTCACCTTCGGAGTAGAATCGTGGAAGAAAGGGGGAGAGACAGGCGATCACGAAAGAGGAGTCGGGCGGGTGTGCGGGTATAGGATGCTGTTTTTAGAATTTAGGTTATTTTAGAAAGTTTTATGGTGTGCACATATCCAATATTGATGTACCTATAAAGAAGTATCAATTTTGGCCATGATCACAAGATATATGAACTACCTAATGGGGATATTGAGACAATCTCCACCGTTTAATCTTAAATCAAACCATCAAAATGGTCTGCGAATTCATTTTGATTAATATTTTTAAATATATACGTATATTTTTTTACAAAATAAATATTGTAATATTGATGTATATTTTTTTACGTTCATTTCGAGTACTCATATGTATATGTTGCGGGCACAGCCCGCAGACGCATCGAGCACGGGCGAAGCCCATGCGGAGGCGGGCGGAGCCCGCCTAGATGTGGTCGAAGGCCGCCCGACAGCATCGCGCTTGGGGCGGGCGAGGCCCGACGTCGCCGGCCAGGTAATGTCGCGCTTGGCCGTAGGGGCGGAGCCCTGTTTCGGGCACTCTTGTGTGTGTATATATATATATTTTTAACTACTATATACAAGAAGTTGTCTTTGGTGCAACATTCAAAATTTTCAAATATAGCCTCATTCTTTTACTCCAATGATTTAACATATATTATAAAAAAATAGAAATTCATAAAATATATTAGCACTATATCCCTATAATATAAATATTAAATAATGATGAAAATTCATAAAATCCAAATATTTTTAGTAAACCTCATACACGTAGGTAATCATTAGACCTCCTAGACCTAATTTAAAATGATTTTTTGTTAAAATATAAATATTTTTGAAAAAAATAATTATAAAATATTAATTAAAATTTTTTGGCGGTCATTTTGAGTACTCATATGTATATGTTGTGGGCGCAAGAGCGGGCGAAGCCCATCGTCGCTGGCCGGGTACTATCGCGCTTGATAGTAGGGGTGGAGCCTCGCGCTTGACAGTAGGGGGCGGAGCCCCGTGGCTATCACTCGTGTGTGTCTATATATATATATATATCAAAGTTTGTAAATTGTATTATGTTGGGGGGCACCCTCACGTGCATGTCTCCGGCGTTGATGGGACTGGTATCCTCTGCCATGCGAGTCCTTCTGTCTCATTATCCATTTCTATCCCTACTTTCAATTATTGAAGACAATGCAAAATAATACCTCCTACACTTTATGAGTGATGACAATAATATATAAGCCAACAATTATCATCTCAAACCCTCATCACCTGTGTGCTAGGATGATTTTCTCGGTTCTGCACGAGGCTGCGGACTGTCGTAGGCCCCGCAGTGCACTGCGGTCCCCCACAAAGCCGTGGGGGACACGAACGACTGGCTGGCGGTAGGGAACACTTACGCAATCCGGAGCCGTGTTCTAGAGGAAACTTATTACTAGTCATCGTTTATTCGTCTCATGCATGATGACGGGTTTGTCTATGAAAAATCTATATTCGCTATGTTGAGCGCAGCTGCACGACCCATTTTCTTCCAACAATAGTTACTTAGCACTCGATCGATCACCCTGGCATTAACAGGAATTAATTACTCCTACAACTCTTCAAGTACTACATTATGATTAAAATAACTGTCTATTTTTTTTAATAAATCTTTTTTATATTTTAATAAATATATACAATAACTATATGTAGACCGACTTCAGCTATGTGCAGGGGGTGCAATTTGAAAATGGCTATATGCATGTCTATTTTTGAACAGATTCACACTTCCTATAGATTTATAATTTGAGTTGCATTTATTCTTGGACTGCATACAGTCGAAACTGTTCTGCATATAACATGACCCTAAATATATATTTTTTATTTTACTAATATATGTAAGCGTCACCACCTAGTATAAAATACATGAGCCTATTCTAATAAAATCCAAATGGATGCAACATATCAGCGTCCCAATAAATCCATCATATGCTACACTTTATTTCTCAATGTTTATATTAAAATAAGTCAGGATAAATCTCTAATTGGTACCTTTAATTTTTAAAACAGATACAAAAATAGTAAATCAATTGAGAATATATAAGAAACTAAGGCTTCATTTGGCGCGGGGCCGCGCGGCTTATTTGCTCCGGTGAGTTTGGCAAAAACTCAGGCCCCGTTTGGCGCGGTGCTGGTGATTGTGAACGCGGTGGTTATGAACCATCGTTTGTGACCGCCCGACCTCACCTAAGGAACTTCATCCATGCACTTTTATGCTCAAATCTTTTTTATATAACCATAGTCGTGCCAAACATACATTCTATAATTGTGGCGTTTTTATATATCCAAACTCACGGGAGCAAAATCGTTGCCTCAATTATCATAGAATGCATGTGTTTGACATGACAGGTTATGACCGCTAGCTACCAAGAAAATAAACTAGTTTTGAGCATAAAATGAATGGAATTTTGTAGGTTAGGTCGGGCGAACGACAGTTGATGACCGTCGCGTTCACAACCGCCACCACCACGCAAAATGAAGCCTAAATAAGAATATAGCTTTTTTTGGGCTGGGATGGTTCAATTAATTAAAATAGGGACCATATACTGATGGGGGCAGAGGATGAATGTTTCTCCATGAGGAATATTTATTCCCCAACAACAAAAATTAATTGTTCAACATCAATTCATGTTACAACTACCCTGCACCGGAGCTCTACTCATCCGATCTAAACCAAATAAATCACATATATATATATATATATTTACAATATTAAAAGAAAAAATTGTCTTTTCAAATTGACTTTGGTGAAACATTCAAAATTGTAAGTTATTGTTTTAATCTAATGACTTAACATATATTATAATATTAAAAAAAAATAGAATGCAATGCTCATTTAACTAAATATTATACATTATTCCCAAATTAAAAGTAACGATGGAAATCCATAAAATCAAAAAAGTTCTTAGTAAAACTCTTATACCTATTATGATAGACTGTCATTACGCATGTCAACTTTATTAAAGTTAATTTGGAAAAGTAACGAAGAAAATCCATCAAATTGATTTGAAAAAACAATAATGAAAAAGTAATCATATATCCATCATGCTAAAT
The DNA here is from genome assembly GCA_033032865.1 of Dactylorhiza incarnata. Classification (NCBI taxonomy): domain Eukaryota; kingdom Viridiplantae; phylum Streptophyta; class Magnoliopsida; order Asparagales; family Orchidaceae; genus Dactylorhiza; species Dactylorhiza incarnata. The sequence goes on from JAWHQI010000391.1 coordinate 2,113,157, forward strand.
TAAAAAATGGTGTATAATTATTTCCACATTAATTAATAGTGCACGAATTAAGAAAACTCGAATGAAACAAAAGTGGGTGATAGTGTCCCTTACGTACATGTCTGCTTATAAGCACCCAAGCGATCTTTGCTTCCCTTTTTTACACTCATGACTAATTAGCTAAGTCGGTTTTCTGCAAGAATTTGACGGTAGAGAGAGATAACTCGAGAGAAAGTTCATAAGAGAGCAAATATAAAGCTCAAGAGATCTCGAGGTACAATTCCGTTGCTAGAGAGAATGTGAAACTGACCTAGCTATTGGCCAATGATGGGGAAAGGAGATAATTCCGCAAATATCAAGGTTTGAGATTGTTCGGCATCTTGTCTATGACAATATGTTCATTTTATAGAGGTTGGAAACATACATAAAATAGCATAAATAGGAGACCTCAACAAAATAAGTTTCGTCGAAGCGGTGTTAGGCAGTAGAATATCATCCAATTGTGTACGTAGGACAATGACATCGGTCAGCATTCCGGGGGTGATGCGTGTTTACTACGCACTTCCAATAATGATTCGCGGATAGATTGCATAAGCGAAAAGATTAGGGTATCGTGATGAGTTATTTTATGTCTCAACTGTAAAACAGCTTCTCATACCGGCTCCAAATAATAAGGTTCTATTTGGGACAGTTGTGGTTGCAAGAAACACGGTATTGGTGGGAGACCAATATTGAGATTAGGGCTCAGGCTCTATTTGGGACGATGCGGCCGTAACATAGTAAAAACATTCGGCGATGAAACTGTTTTGTCACAAAAGACATTTAGGCTCCGTTTGGGAGGACTTATTTTCACCGGTCAAGCGGTTACGACCGCATGAACCGGACCTTAGTCGTAACCCCCCGAAACAGAGCCTTAGTGGCGGGCCATTCTTCGTCACTAAAAGTTCTTTAAGTGACTGATGTATTTTCGTCACCAAAACTTTTTGTGACCGAAATAATTTGATCTCTAAATATGCACATAATATTTGGTCACTAAATATATACATTAGTAACGAAATGTTTTTGATCAATAAAGACATTTAGTGACGGGCTATTGTGACCACTTTGTGACGGACTAAATTTTTCACTAAATGTTTTTATTGACCACAAAACTCATTATTTAGTGACGAAAGATTTTGTCACTAAAAGTCAATTTTATAGTAGTGGCGGCGGCGTCGTGCAATTGTGTTTGGATAACGACATCGGTCAGTAGTCGTGCGGTGAAGTCTCAGGCCTTGTTTGGCGGAGAGGAATTCCCGCGGAAGCCATCTGCACGTAGGTACTGCGCGCCAAGCATTGTGCTTGCGTCTTTCCATCGTTATAACCGCAGCAGACAACTGCGAATGTATAGTTATAGACGCATTTAATAGTAAATTTCATCCATACAAAATAATCAGACAGCTTGTGAGTGAAGGAAGATGTATAGCTTAAAACGCCAAAAACCATATCCCATAAATCCTGCTGCACGAAGAGATCGAATTACACGTTCAAAAATATTATTGTTCCCATATATATATATATATATATATATATATATATATATATATATATATATATATATATCTTCGGTTTCCAATCATTACCGCGCTCTCAAACAAGTCCTTAGCTGAAGATAAGTGATTATTTTATCGCGCGAGCTTGGCACAGTGTCCAGCTGTACCGACCATTAACAGAAAAAGTAAAAGACAGGTGCATGCATGCATGCATAAAGCCTTTCAGGAATCAGAGAGCCGTTAATTAAGGCTCTGTTTGGTACCGCGTTTTTTCTGGATACTGATTCTGTGAAACGGATAGTATCAATTTTCTGGTGCGAATGCAATCACTTGATCTAATGGTGGATAATTTTTTGTTTAAAAAATAAAATATAAAGGGATGAGATTAGTGAACCCGTCAGATCAGCAAGATATAGATTTGGACCCGTGAAATGGATAACTATCCATTGATTTAAAACCAAATGGAGAGGATCCCCGTGGATTTTTTCTCGAGCGAGTTAGGACAAAAATGTTGGGGTGAATCAGTGAAACCATGACGGAGACGGATTTGCTCTAGTCGAAACATCGAGACGGAAATAACATGAGCTAGCGGAAGCATACCTGAATTCATGTAGATGAATTATTGCGCCGATCACGGATCTTCCGAGTCTACAAGGTCCTGACGAAGAAGACGACTCCTCATCTTCCTCCTTAGGCTCTCTCCAGCGATAGGATGCTAGAGCTGAATGAGAGTGAACGTGATAACTTGCGACTTGGGGACAATAACCTATTCATAACGAAACCCTAATGCGGTCATATACATTTAAGCTCATCGTATAAATGTAAATGATGTCCGGTATCGACCATACATTATGAAACGTAATCGACCACCTCTACCCTCACTTTTTCTCTTCATAATTAACACATGATCACAACGTGAATATGCTACCGCGGTGCAGAAGAGAGCCTAACTCAATACTACACTACTACCCTTCATGCATTACAAAAAACAGCATGCACCTGCCTGCCAAACCAGAACTCCGTCCGTGACTCCCGGCGCTGAAGTTTGTCTGGGCGTTTTGACAAAGCCGGAAGAAATTAAATGAATAAAAGCGGATGTTCAGAGGGGGGGGGGGGGGGGGGGGGGGGGGGGGGGGGGGGGGGGGGGGGGGGGGGGGGGGGGGGGGGGGGGGGGGGGGGGGGGGGGGGGGGG